>CM017560.1:13543478-13963478 GCA_007844125.1 Sinonovacula constricta | reverse complement strand
TTGATTACATGAATGGACCCCGACACAGTCCCCCATCTAGATGCATTCAGACAGATATCTATATACGCTTGTGTAGGAATGACATGTCAACAGAGGTATATGTTAGTTATACGTGAATGTGTTTGTTGACCTTTCAACTCGTCATACAGTGTATGTTTCCTACTTTACCTGTCCTCCTTCACGAGAAAAGTTCTTTGTTACGCCTGCCTTATAAGAACGCCAACAAGCCAGCGCGTAATTAAATTATTAAAGCTCACTACTTGTTTATCCATTGGTGTAAATGAAAGTTACGAGTTAAAGTAACTATATCAACACATAACCAGTTAGTTGTGTAGCGACTTGGCAAAAACATGGGTTCCAGATCAGACAACAGGAGCTTAGTGATCTGTAGCTTCATCAGGCAAAATTGCTAAGAGCTGTAATCTTTTAATCTATAGATAAGTTTCCACATCAGTGAAAATCCCTTATCTTGGCAGCCATCTTTGATGGTAACTTCAAGGGATTTTCATATGAATTGTATAGAAGGGTAAATTTTATTTTCATGTATTTTTTTTATTTGTGGTCCGAAAATTAAAAGCTATACACCATTAAAAAGCTCTTGAAATTCATACTTTTAGAATACAATATTTTTACAATTGATAAATGCACACAGAATTAATACACAGAAATAAATAAAACTATTGGCTCATACTTAAAACAAAATGAGCAGAGTATTATTTTAGGTTGTATTTCTTTAACATTTTAAACTATTAAAGTATAGTTTTGATATTTAAAATACTTTGATATCAAATTCAGTAAAATAGACTGAAAAATAAAAACACAGTGGTAAGTTTAATACAGCACATATTTCCCGATTTACGCCTGCATTAGCTTCTGCCCACAAAGATGACTGCCTTAAACTGTCTTATCAGTGTCGATGACATCACATGGAAACTATCTATTGTGATAAAAATGGGCATAATAATCATGATGATAATCAATACCATCACCATCATCATCGTCATCATCATCATCATCATCATCATCATCATCATCATCATCATCATCATCATCGTCGGCGTCGTCGTCATCAAAAACACCATCGTTATCCTCATTATCACCATCATCCTTATCATCATCGCCATCTTTACAATTTTCAGACAGTAGGCAGCATTGTTTTTTATTTGATAAATCTGAAAATGAGATCCAGAACAGACTGGAGCTTAGAGATCTGTCTTCACTGTACAGGTCTTACCCATTTATACTTAGACCTAGGAGAGTTAAGAACATCGATCTTATAGAAGGCTTCTGTCTGCTACAGCACTAAAATTATCTTGGACTTAGTTTGTAAAGCTTGAAAAGCTTGTACTATTTTCCGACCTTTCGCAACAAATATAGGGATCTAAGCTAGAGACGCCGCCAATGTCATCCGGGGTTTTTGTTTTATTGGGTAACAATGTAAATACGATCAATGGGAGTTATTTTCTTTTCACCAAAGTATGGTAGAAGTATTGTTTTAATACAAAAAATGAACACTAATTACAATACTTCGTGTACAAATCATATATGTACGATAGATACTGATAGGCTCATTTCGTAGTTATTATTAAAACAATAGTCCAATGTCTTAAACTTCGTGTCTCCGTTTGTACATACTAGATTCCCATTGCAAAATGGCTTTAAAGCGAAACTGAATTACAGTTAAAACAATAAACATTTTAATAGTTTATCCGTTCGTACAGTTGTCGTCACTTATATAAACGTTTACTTGAACTGTCACTCGGCACTGGGTGTAGATCAAGATCAGGTGCATGGAGTCCATTGATCAGCATCAGCAATATGTACTGGCTATATAAAGGAGACCTACGTTCCTATGCATATGTTTGTTAGTAAAACATTAAGAACTTGATAAAGTTGTTAAGTAATACAGTCCATGTAACAGGCTACAGACTAAATGTACCGTCTCAGTGAGTTCTTTCTGTTAACAATATGTTGTTTGTTTGTGTATATTTCTGGCCATGTTGTTAGTTTTCAATGTATACTCTGCACCTGCTGCACGAATGAAAGTGTGCCCATCATAATGCCAGTGAAATGACTATGATTTGTTACAATGTTAATTATGTATAGCAGACACATAATCGCAGCATTATTTTATGACTTAGACACCTCTCGCGATAGGAGGTGGAGTCATATCGCATGAATTCGGCATGTTTTGGACAATATATACCGCAAGACAATGGGAACTTGTATATGGCTGAATGTGATGTTATTGATCTGAAATGGAAAAATCAACCTTAACATAATACACGTGCAATATTTGGTGTCGTTTCCTTCATGTTATCGCTGGTCTTATTTCCACTTCGCCTTCAATTAAAACTCACTACCGTTATTAGCGCGGTATAATATCGCTAGTTTCGCTTATGATAGTTCTTATCTGCTGTCATTTAGCGCGGTTTTCTGTTTACACTTCTCATCGGATATTGACAGTTAATCCCTGTTATTTTGCAAAGATGGAACTACTTTCAATACTGAAGCTGTTGTTATCAACGAAATTTCACTCTTATTTGTGTATATTTAAGATCACACGTGTCGATATAATTTAAACGTAAGCACTCTTACATCCAAGAATGTGTCAGTTTCGTATGATGGTTTTCTAATGTAAAACACATGGTGAACCTTTGATCTTTGGCTGAGAAATACATTGTTTGTAAAACTAATTCCACCTCATAGAAAGCAGGTGTCAACATAGATTACATCGATGACATAAAATGATTTCAACTTTTTGACGCTGATTACAGAAAACACGTTATTTTGATATTATTTATATTTTTTATTTATTTTTTTTTAATTTCTTATGGAGGAGGATCAGTATATGAATTGAGGTATATGTCCGTGAAAACAAAAACAAAAATATTGTTCTTGGGAGTTAGAACGAAATCTTTGACTAATGAAAATCAATTTTACACAGTTAATCTTGGCAGAGTATGTCAATACGACATTATCAAGGCTTAACATTTCGTCCCAGATATGACAGGTTAATCTACAGTCAATATCGTCAATTTAGCATTGATTAGTGTAACATAATTTCTGTATTAGCCATGCTCAGAAACTAAGGGGTCGTAGTTTGAGAACAACTTAAGTGTCATTTAAGAAAACATTAGCAAAGCCGACATTTGTTGTGTTCTAAATTAACGCTACCTCATTGTTGTAAACGTCTGACGCTCAGCCGGAGTAGTGCTAAGTTACACAATGTAAGATGTACACCGACGTCGTACGTATATTTGTTTTAATTACGTATCATTGAACAAAAATTCGTTAATGGTGAGCACAGTTTTACTGCCATTTTTAGAAATTTCCGAATTGAGTCTTTCGGCTTTCTTTTCTTTATAATTTTTCTAGTTTTCTCTCTTTTTTCCTTTTAATACTCTTCTTCATTCTCACCCGCATCTTTACCTCATCCTTATCGCTCATCGATCCCTCCATCTCTCCTACACATTCACCACGTATTTCCCTTTCCACCTTCAATCACTTTTTTCTTATCATTCTTTACTTTTTATACTTCTTGTCTCTTTCTGTTAAGTTTCATTTAAAATCACATTCTTTTCCTAGTTATAATAATAATAATAATAATAATTTTAAATAATAATAATAATAACTATAATTATTATTAATGATAATATTAGTAGTAGTAGTAGTGGTATTACTACTACTACTACTTCTACTACTACTACTACTACTACTACTACTACTACTACTACTACTACTGCTACTACTACTACTTTTACTACCACTACTACTACTACTACCACTACTACCACTACTACCACTACTACTACTACTACTACTACTGCTGCTACTGCTACTGCTGCTGCTGCTGCTACTACTACTACTACTACTACTATTAATTATAAACATAATCCACCTTGGCTATCTCGGCGAACACACTATAAACCAGTTGAACTATATCTTTGTATTATTATTAGCATTAACAGCATAAAATCCAATATGAAGTGTAATTATATATTATCACAGTATGTGTTTTATATTAAACAATACCCTTCTCTTCATAGCTAAGGAGTCAATCATTAATATAACAGCAATGGTTCATATTTAAAGACACCAAACATGGAAGGTGTGTCCCATTGTAAATTACCAGAGGTGCACCTTGAAACGTAGAACTCGAAATTGATTTTGCTTCTAACTATTAAAATGCCCACGTTTTTCCAACCGACATTAAACGTCTCGGCTCTCTTGTCAACATTCTTACATTGTGAGATAAAAAGAGCAAAGCGGTCGAACTGCCAAATTCAAAGATTATTTAACAATATATTGCACAAAAGACTTTCAGCACTGTAAACAAACTACTTCAAGTGAATAGAAATCTCTGGTCTGGCTTTATGTTTACCAGTGTAGAATTTCTATAGATATAGTGTACGTGAAATGCGTCATTTTGTACCAAGTTGTAGATGGCGAGTAAATATAGCTATGCATAGAATTATTTTCTTATTTCTCCGGCTTTAAATGGCAACAAACAGCTTTATTGTTATGCTCCGAGTGGTTCAACTGAAAGGGTAATTTCCGCATTTACTTAACATAGGGCGCAAACAATAGCAACATTTAAAAATATTATAATTATTCTGTTTTTATGCCATCGTATTTATTTCACTTGTAGAAAAAAATATTTTTATTCATAAAGGAGGTCGGGTTATAAAAAGAGACCTGATTTAAGGATTTAGCGCGTGGACTATTTATACATGAGTCAGGTTTTTATTATAGGAAACAGGACGGGTTTATCAAGTTTTACTCTATAGTCTAGTGAGTGCTGGCTGACTTTATAGTGTTTTTCATAAACTTCATTTGTACTAAATTCGTGTCCGTCTCCTTATCGTCTTAGTCGTATACATCACCACTATCACCACTACCACCACCATCATTATAAGCAGCATTAGCATCACCACCACCACGATTATCATCATCAGCAGCAACAACAGTAGCACAACCACCATTGTCACCACTGCTACCATTACCATCATCCTAACCAGCAGAAGCAGCTGCAACACCACCACCATCACCACCACTTTAAACACCAGCAGCGTCACCAGCAGCAACATGAGCACAACCCCCACCACTACCCTCAACACCGTCATTATATGCAGCAGCAACACCTCCACCATCATCCTCATCATTAGCAGCATCGGCAGCACCATCATCACCTCAATCACATTGATCACAAGCAACACCACCACCACCGAAATTATCACCATCACCATAAGCCCCAGAAGCGCCACCACCACCACTATTACCATCATCATTTACAGCAGCAGCAGCAGCCACCACCAACACCGCCACCACCAATATAATAAGCAGCACAGAACCCTCACCACTACCAACACCACCAATCATCATCATTTTCTTCTACTTCTTCTTGTTTTGTTTCTACTTCTTTTACTCCTTTCTTTTCTTCACTTTTTTCTTTTCTCTATTTCCTTGTACACCAATACAATATTCCTATATTTGACTGAAAACTTCAATACCAAGCTTTATAATGTTAGAGCGGTTTACTTAACAAGACAACTGTCATCGTTATGTTCTTAATTGTATTTATTCTTTATATTATATCGTTTTAACCGAATCAACGGTTCGCTCAAATGTGTATATGATTTGTTTATCGATATCATTATAAATGTGTGTTAAAAATATATTAAATATAAACAAGCACGACCCACCGATACTTTTAGTCTTTCCTTCACAAAATCCAAGCCGATCTAGAGTCACCTCCCTTGCTCCGTTTCTATCTGGTATTAGCATATTCTTGAGATATCAACTTTGCTACTCATACGATGCGATAACACGCTAAACTGTTTGATCTATGACAGCTTTCATATTTATTAAGTTTTATTTATTAATAGGCAACCAAAGATCTTTGTTAATTGCTACCAGCTTCATGCATATTTACCAATCATTTTGCTGAAGATAGCAGCAGTTCCTAATCAGACAGCTCCATTCACTGTTTCCCACAAGTTCGGCAAAATATAACCAATTGCTTTGTTTAACATTTAAGATTTTAACAAGCCATTCAATTTGTTTATCCCGTGATATGTGGGTTGTTGTTTCTGTTTTTATTTGTTAAGGGTTTAAAATGCACGATTTAGATTCTGATGCCTGTTTCACAACCCTCAACAAATCTCTCTTTGGACCTCACGTGGTCTGCAAGAAGTTTGTTATCTTCACAAGTTGACAAAGGACACGGTACTGATTATGATCAAAGAGGCGTTCAATTGACTCTTGGGACGACATGATTGACATTAAAACAATCGGCGCATACACGTGCGCTGCCGACGTTTGATCCTAATTGATATAATAGTTATCCCTGCAAACCAACAGCTAAGAATTATTCATTATTTACTAATACATGTAGCACGAGAATTGTTAAGGTTAGAAACGGATTTTAGAAATGGATTTAAATTGTTTAAATAGGTATATAGATAATGATAAACATTCAATACAACAAACTTGTAACGTGTGTAATGGCGGTCTAGAATGCTAATAGGTAACTCATATCAGCATATGCAAATTCATGGATATTCTATGACATTTCCACACAGATGGTGTCTTTTATTTTAATAAACGGTCAAATTGTACTGAGCAGCCTTCGTTGTTAAAGTAAACAGCATTATTAAAATACATAACTTAAATAAAAAGTAAATTGTTTGAGTTAACTCCCCTTTGACCAACGGGAAATTTTAATCATCCGATGTTTGGGGTGTAATTATGCCATCAGCCAAAGTACTGATTTATTTTGAAATATGAACGCCTTTTCACTTCTTTGCTCAATTCATGTTTATTGATTGTTCGTATGTATTTGTTGACACCGAGAGATTAAATCATTATAGGCAATCATAAAAAGGGTTCAGACCTACAAATATGTTTTTATAAAGTAGTGAAAAGGATTTTTGTCGCTTTGAATTTATTTAAATTGCTCTATTGAATACTCATTTCGTTTAATCACAGTTTGAGTTAAAAAGTTTATAAATTTGGGCGGTTCGTATTGGGGATTTAAATAATTGTATAAAAATTATGTTAAGCAGTGTTATGTCAGGAATGAATAAAACATAACAGTACTTAGACTATAAACGTTCTGGACGGGTGGGGGGGGGGGGGGGGGGGGGGAGATTGTATTTGACAAACCTCGATATTTAAAGAACGTCAAAAATAAAAATGATACAATTATCGCAGCAAAATCACACACTGGTTTGTTTTAAGACCTTCGCGATTTTAACAAATGTATTCAAACAAGGCTACTACTAGTATATTAACAATTCAAAGAATATACGCATTCCTTGATGTATCAATTTGTTAAGCCAATCTTGTAACATCATTTAGACCATTAATGTTTTAAGAAGGTTTACTTGTAAAAAAAACACGGTGGATCGATAATTGACTCAGTTCATCGGTTTATTCTCAATAGCTTAGCATTCCACAATCCCACATATATCCTAGCTCAAACAGTAATAATCGAACATAAGCGAGGCGTTACATGGGAACGAGGATGTACGCCAGTCATCGACGATAAATTCTTGGATAGCAAGAGTGTAGAGGTCTGTCAAATATACAAGTACAATATACATAGGTACAATACGTCCAGTTGCATCACAAAAGATACAGAAAGTGACTCAAGTTTAATGGAAACTGGCTGAATGGTTTTAATGTAAAATGGCTATTTCATATAAAAATATATGCCTTTCTCCGTAGATCTAAGTCTTTTAATGCAATTTAAATAAATCAACGTTAATTAACAACATTTGCAAATTAAGATTCGTGTCATATTCTGAAATCCCCGTAACAAACTGATGTCTCTCAATGTCAGCGTCATAGTTTCTGCGCACTGTACAAGTGAAGTCAATTTAAATTTGAAGGTGTCGATAATATCTTCACACTGCCGCTCTTAGTAGTAATAAAGCTAAGCTTATCTTCACATTACCGCCCTTAATATTATAGCGATAACTCGAAGTGCCGATAATATCTTCACATTACCGCCCTTAATATTATAGCGATAACTCGAAGTGCCGATAATATCTTCACATTACCGCCCTTAATATTATAGTGATAACTCGATGTGTCAATAATATCTTCACATTGCCGCCCGTAATATTATAGCGATAACTCGATGTGTCGATAATATCTTCACATTACCGCCCTTAATATTATAGCGATAACTCGATGTGTCGATAATATCTTCACATGACCGCCCTTAATATTATAGCGCTAGCTCGACGTGTCGATAATATCTTCACATAACCGCCCGTAATATTATAGCGATAACTCGACGTGTCGATAATATCTTCACATTGCCGCTCGTAATATTATAGCGCTATATCGACGTGCCGATAATATCTTCACATAACCGCCCTTAATGTTATAGCAATAACTCAATGTGTCGATAATATCTTCACATTACCGCTCTTAATATTATAGCGCTATATCGACGTGCCGATAATATCTTCACATAACCGCCCTTAATATTATAGCGCTAGCTCGACGTGTCGATAATATCTTCACATTGTCGCCAGTAATAGTTATAGTGATAACTCGACGTGTCGATAATATCTTCACATTACGGCCCGAAATAGTTATAATGATAACTCGATGTGTCGATAATATCTTCACATTGCCGCCCGTAATAGTTATAGTGATAACTCGATGTGTCGATAATATCTTCACATTGCTGCCAGTAATATTATAGCGATAGTTCGATGTGTTGATAATATCATCATATTGCCGCCAGTATTTTTATAGTGATAACTCGATGTGTCGATTATATCTTCACATTACCGCCCGTACGAATATAGCGTTAACCCGATGTGTCGATAATATCTTCACATTACCGCCCGAAATAGTTAGTGATAACTCGATCCGGGCTCCCGCTGCCATGCGCCAAATGCGCCTATGGCGCAAAAACTAAAAAAAGTGGCTCATTTTTTTCAAAATTGGCGCATCCTTATGGCGCACGATTTTTTGGCATTATTTTTTGTGAATCGCTAAGCGGCCAAAACTGGTAACCATTTCTACGCGCACTGTGATTCGCTAGCTAGGAGAAGCTCGATAGTCAGTCAAACTTGCGCGGCGGCCTTCACCTTGAGGGCATTGTTGTGTTGACATGTTGTGTACATAACCGAATAAACATCGCCTCAGGGAAGGATTAGTGTAATTTGCGAGTAGATAAAAGCAGCCAGCCAAATGTTTGTTGCGATCATTAATTGGACAGTACCGGATTGTCGATTAATATATAAAATATATACAAATGTTTATGTAAATAAAACGTAAAAAAGAAAGTTCACGTTGTTTTCTTTTCATTCTCAATTCAATGTACAAAAACTATAATAAAATAAAAAGAATTGCGTGTTAACAATTATACATATACATACTACAAAAATAACATCAAAATTTACGCATAAATGTGGCTCATAAAAATGGCTCATGAAATAAAAAAGAGGCGCATAATTTTCAAATTTGGCTCATTGGTTGGCTCGGACCAAAAGAAACCCAGGGGGAGCCCTGCTCAATGTGTCGATAATATCTTCACATTACGGCCCGAAATAGTTATGATGATAACTCGATGTGTCGATAATATCATCACATTGCCGCCCGTAATAGTTATAGTGATAACTCGATGTGTCGATAATATCTTCACATTACCGCCCGAAATAGTTATAGTGTTAGATCGATGTGTCGATAATATCTTCACATTACCGCCCGTACGAATATAGCGATAACTCGATGTGTCGATAATATCTTTACATTACCGTCCGTACGAAGATATTGATAAATCGATGTGTCAATAATATCTTCACATTACCGCCCGAAATAGTATAGTGATAACTCGATATGTCGATAATATCTTCACATTACCGCCCGTACGAATTAGCGATAACTCGATGTGTCGATAATATCTTTACATTACCGCCCGTACAAATTAGCGATAACTCGATGTGTAGATAATATCTTCACATTACAACCTGAAATACTTATAGTGATAACTCGATATGTCGATAATATCTTTACATTGCCGCCAGTATTATTATAGCGATAACTCGATGTGTCGATAATATCTTTACACTTCAGCCCATTATTACAAATAGTGATAATTCGATGTGTCGATAATATCTTTACACTTCAGCCTATAGTTACAAATAGTGATAACTCGATGTGTCGATAATATCTTTCTATTGCCGCACGTAATAATAATATTGATAACTCGATGTATCGATAATATCTTCACATTGCCACCTGTAATAGTTATAGCGATAAATCGATGTGTCGATAATATCTTCACATTGCCACCTGTAATAATAATATTGATAACTCGATGTATCGATAATATCTTCACATTGCCACCTGTAACAGTTATAGCGATAACTCGGTGTGTCGATATCTTCACATTGCCACCTGTAACAGTTATAGCGATAACTCGGTGTGTCGATATCTTCACATTGCCACCTGTAATAGTTATAGCGATAACTCGATGTGTCGGTAACATCTTCACATCGCCACCTGTAATAGTTATAGCGATAACTCAATGTGTCGATAATATCTTCACATTGCCACCTGTAATAATAATAGTGATAACTTGATCTGTCGATAATATCTTCAAATTGCCGCTCGTAATAGTTATAGCGATAACTCGATGTGTCGATAATATCTTCACATTGCCACCTGTTATAATAATAGTGATAACTCAATGTGTCGATAATATCTTCAAATTGCCGCTCGTAATAGTTATAGCGATAACTCGATGTGTCAATAATATCTTCACACTCCAGTCCATAATAACAAATAGTGATAACTCGATGTGTCGATTATAGCTTCACATAGCCGCCCGTAATAATATAGCGATAACATGATGTGTCGATAATAGCTACTTTGGCGCTAATAGCTTGAGTTATCCACACATTAAATTGGAATAGACTTTACATCTAAACAGTGTTACCGTCAAATGCATTTATGGTAATGGCTTAACCAATATTTTGCCTTGTATTACATATAAAATATATGATAATGATATTAGCTGCCAATATACAACTTACAACACAACTTACCATAATATGAGTATTTACATGTCTTCTTATCTTTTGCTAAAACAATGATTACATTAATATTCTTTTCAGAAAATACAGAATGAAAAGGAGAGAATTGTGAACAGGCCACCTAGCGAAGAAAGTAAGTAGTTATGATTTTTTATTAGAAAAGGTTATCCCTTTCTTGTGATACACCAAAGTACTTGGCTTAATTTATTAAGCATTTCCATTTTAGACATAAGGATACAATCTTTCATATTGCCTATTTTAATTCAGTTACGGCAAATGTTAACAATGGACTAGGATAGGTAACCCACTAGTACATAACCAAAATGAACGATTTTCAACGCCATACGTCGGTGAAAACATATGACATCTGCAACATAGGGTCGGGAAAGTGACATGGTGATAGAGTAGGCTACTTTTTGACAGGTTTATGTTTCCATTGACACTCAAATGTAAACAACAAAATAAACACTGATTCAACTTAAACTCGGCTCTGGCAAGGTAATGTAGGGGGGCATTGTATTGGTATTAGATCAAGTGATCGAGGGATCTCTTCCCTGTGATTTAAACATCTTGAGACAGTTTTATCACCGTCGTGGTGTCAAGCCTCTCGTACGAAGTCATGCTGCGCGTAATCTCTCCTTTACAAGATTGAACCCTCGTTGTCTATAGGCTTCAACTATATGAGGCTTCCGTTGAATATATCATATACAAATTATTAATATTACTTAAAACAAATGCATGCAAATTGGAAGGGACTCTATGTGTAATGCTAGGTACACTGAATCAAATATAGACAGCGGAACTATTTGCAGATGCGTATTCGTGCATAGTAGATTAAGTGTTAAAATGTTGCAATATCGATAGGCATATGAATATGATTGAAGAAAATTTGCAAGTTAATATCATCACTTCACAGAGAAGCACTTAAACTGAAATATTGATAGAAATTAGAGGTTAATCTTACTGCTCTTGTGTTGAAATGTAAAAAAAAAGGTGTGACTGCTGCTGCAAAGAAAGCGGTAGAACCATTTTTATGACGTTTACACGGACGAAGCAAAGTGTGATAAAACAAGGTTTTAATGACATCACGGCATCACAAAATAAAAATAACATTGAGCATAGTGACGATACCAGTGATACATACACAACTGATCATGTCGTTGATTAGTACAATGATAATCAAGGTGCACTTATGATAATCATGATGGCGAGGACAGTGCGGACAGTGAGTAGAGGGAGAAGAGGCCAGACAGTTGTGATGAGGGCTTACTTAAGTATTTTATGAAAACCTGTTTAGAATTGGAACGCTTTAGAGTCCGATAATTACATAGACCAGGAAGATGCTACCTGTTTTACTAAGGAACAAACACTCCCACACAAAAATCGGCGTTCTAATCTTAGCCGTACAAGTAATGCTTTTAGAGAACTATTAGCCGTAGCAATATCCATGAATTAAGCGCAATCAATATCTAAAATATTTTTTAATCACATATTATCAGGACAATATACAGTCACCGTTTTAATATAACTGAATTATTGTTGGTGAAACGATAAACCCAAAAAACAATTTATAACAATGTCTGTTATATTTGGACATGTCATCCTTAAGCAAGAGAGCCGTAAAGACCACACAAGATGCGGAGTGGAAGTGGGGATATAATACACGGCTAAATTATTTCACATGTCATTCTGTAACTGATTAAGACAAAGGCACCCTTAACTGGATTATACGTTGTGGGCACTACCCAGCAGTAAATAATGGTCAATATCTCAAGTGCATGTAAACATAACATGGATCAGGTGCTAAGTCCAATTACACATTGCTGAGATAACCCCAGTATGAAAAACTCAATATAATACCCCTGAGGAACTGATAAAGCGCGACTGTCCTCAAGACCTTTCAGAATATCTATCAGATGCAGACTACTGTACAAAGTGAATCTTAAATAAATGTCCAGATGAAATATTTTTGTTGTGAATATCTAGTTACTGCGCTTGCTTTGGACTTATTTATTAGTAAACAAATCTGAAAGAAAAGTTGGGCGATTGTCTATTAAAATGTACGTATTAATATATTATTTACTTCTATATATAACTTATAACTATAGGTACTATTTTGGATAATGTTAACACTTTACCGGGATTTCATTCTTGATAAAAAATGAAATTGCTTGCCTTATATCAAACACTCGTTTATTGCTATATAGCAAACTTCTTTGCAAAGAATCAGTTAGTTATCAAAATACATCACGTGATATGACAACAGACGCCGTTTACGTGACATTGTTTTATAATACATTATACATGTATATTTTTTGTAGTAATTCCATAGCATACGGACTAAAATCCAAGTGATTTCTACGCATCGGCGTTGTTTTTGATGTTGTTGTTTTTTAATTAAACTTTATTTGATTATCTTTCATGAAAAATGCGTCCATTATGTCAATGTAGAACATAATTTAGTCTCTGAAAAAGATTCAACAAAAGACCAACACTGTTTCTAGCAATGAACGTGGTTTACTATTTTTCAGGCAGCAACAATGACCTTGAGAACCAGGCTCGACTCCAGCAAGCCATGTTGAGACGTCAGGAACTCCTCGATAAGATTAGGGTAATTACAATCGGGCTTTACAACTATAACTTTTCGACTACCTCTGGAATCTACACGTTTTTTTTTTTTTTTGGAAATGACCACTCTGTTCCTAGTTTATTATGCTCCCCAAATAAGAAATACGAGGAACATATAGTCGCTGCGTCCGGTCCATTACTTTGTTATTTATAGTTGAATTTTAAAATTATTTCACAGAAATGTTCGCCATATCGAGACGACGTGTCGCGTGCAAGATTTGGGTCGCTAGCTTGAAGGTCAAGGTTACAGCATGACCTTGAAGTAAATTCGTGTCCGGAACATTTGTTATTTATAGTTTGAATACGTTTGCGCCCAAAATTACGATTGCTACCCCAAAGGTCACAGTGTGACCATGAAGCAAAATCATGTTCGGCCCATAACTATGTTATTTGCATTCACATTTTAAATTACTTCCCAGAAATGATCGTGATATCAAGACAAATTGACGTACGCGAAATTTGGGTCGCTACCTTAAAGGCCAAGGCCACACTGTGCGAAATCGTGTCCAACCACAATACATTTTAGTCTATCAGTCTACCTTATTAAATACAATACACAATGAAGTGTATTTCTTGAATTCCTTGCCATTGTTAGTATGACCAGTTCCATTGTTCCCCAAGTTAACTTAGTGGTTGAAACAGCCATTTCCTTCAACCTTCATGGGTACAGGTCTGATTATGTCTGATTATGTAGTACTACAAAAAAAAATCACCTTCATAGTTATACACAAACCGTTTTTGTGACAAAATACCCATTCGGGGAACATCACCCGTCTTCGACGGTCTCTTGTTTGTATGAGCTGTCGTCTGCATCAGCAAAATCCGAAATGTTATCAGAGTGACTTGATTTGAGAAACTCGTCAGGAAGTGCGAGGTTAGAGCTCTGTAAAACCGGTTTAAGCACCCCAGTCGGTCCATATTGCCGACTGACCGTTCCAAGGCGGTAACTGTCGGGTTTGCACTTTTCCTTGAATGACTCATCACAAATTTGTTCTTACTTTTCGCTTGGCTTGCATGTGAAATACCTTTGTTTTGTGCCTTTTCGGAGTTTGATATATGTTGCAATACTCATAGGACTTTGTCATATATTCTTATTGTATTTAATAGAAGTTAACTTTCTGGAAGAGTATTCAGGTTGATAAGAGATGATAGGCGCAAAGGCAAGTTTGTAGAAGGGGCCGTGACAATAAAGTGCATGAAGAATGTTGTGTTTTGAGATTAAAGTCTATGGTTCTAAACATCACAGAATAAAGAACAATGTGCTGCTAAATGATTGATCTATGACGGAAACTGTTTATATAAATGCAAACTTAAATCCCGTCACTTCCCGTGTAATATGCAAATACTGCATATGAAAATGGGGTTAATAGCATGATTGACAGGTGTATAAAACAAATTTAGAACATTAAAATACTATTTGATTACATTATTATTATTATTATTATTGCTATGATCTTCAGCGAAGATGGCCTTCATGCTCGTTATCGATAATAAAACAAGGACAACTACATTTTGATATCAATCTAAGAAAGATACTTCATACACTTTTCTATGAATCTTGGGACCTCAACAGTTCTAGAATTTTAACAAGTGACCTTCCTTAAAGGTTGGCACTGTATCACAATTACCAAACAATGTCATATATAAAAAATGAATTATAAATGAAAATATGTTTTATGTATGAGCGTCTGTTTGTGTTTGCAGAGGGAGCAGATGTTGAACGACGACCGGGAGCGGCCCCGGAGTTACAGTGCCCGTCGGAGGTACACGCCCTCGCCACTTCCTGTCCCTCCTTCCCGTCGCTCTCTGCCAGACTTTCAGCGATACAACAACTATTACAACCAGCAGAACCCAGACACGTTCAGATCACAGAAACAAGGTAACGCTTTCCATATACCTGTAATTCTCGTGCAATCCAAGAGCTGACATTTTGAATGACAGTCAATAATCGGCGTTAAAATCATACTACCACCCCAAATAGGTTTAGTAAGTGCAGTTCATTATTTTTCCGGGATCGTTGTTGGAATATTGGCCAAATTTATCAAATAGAATACTTTTTTATATTCACAAATGGAGAGATATGACGTGTTTGTTCTGGAAGCAATAATTTATTTGGTTATTTGATAGAGAAAGTTTGATCAAAACTGTCGGATACCAACTTTAAGCCTGAAAAGGAATTATCATCTGCAGAGAAAATAAAAAAGTCAGAAGAAAACAGGGAAAATCAACGAATTACAATATCAAGGTTGTATCTACAATGGGTCTTGAGACATAATTAGAGCTGAAACAAACCCGGAGTTGGGCAGATTGTGCCGTGTCATTTTAAGGCAGTGCAGGCTGGCTGCTGTGGGCGCCTTACCTCTAAGAGAACACGGCGATCAATGTCTTACATGTATCAATGTAATAAAACACTTCTTTTTTGGCAGATGGTTCTCTCTCTCTAGAGCTCTAAAGTGTAAAAAGGTATTGTTCATGTATGTCATATTGAATAGAATCGGTTAACAATGCCTTCGTTATGACATGCCTGTAAAGAGACATATATACATTCTGCTTTTGTCGATGTTAAATGGTATCCAATCAACTTCTACTAATCATCTTTGCATTAAAATATTCAAATTGATAAGGAATAAATCATACCAAAATAAGTATTTATTATACATATATAAAAACAACAGAATAATCGAGGACATAATAGCCGTTTTAAAACTCGGTAAATAATCAAATGGCACACCTTGTTTGAACAAAGACTATTAATCATTCGGTACGTTGGATGATTCATACCAGTATAACATCTGGCAGCAACTCGAAAGCAATTATCTGAGGTCACTTACAAACAATCCATGTCCTTGGTCAATATACAGGTGGCATTGTTCGTGATATAGTTCTGTGGATGATAAGCACAGCCTGATATTGCTAAGACAAATAGTTCCACTGAGCGCTACGTGGTCAATATCTGCACTATTTGTCGCTATGTTTGTATCCATACGCCATTTAAATGAATAATTAAACAGAAGCTTAGAAATAAGATGGTGTATTATCAGAAGCCGCATGATTGAGTTTACAAAAGGTTCGTATTTGCATACAAGACTTATTGAAAGCCAGTGTTTATTTTGCCTTTCACAACAGATGGATTATCATAAGCCATGGGGCTAACAGATGTAATGCAATGTCAATCGAAAATCTTGTACAGCATTGTACAAACAGACAGACACAAACTGAACCGAGACAAACATTAAGTAAATTGTGTTTCTTTTTTATTCAAACAATATTTAAAACCAGAGTAAGTGCACTTTTTTTCTGGGCCATGTTTTATCTTTATTTGGGTTCTTTGTAGAATTAACGTTAATTGCTATTTTATCCTCAATCTCGGCAAATGATGTCGGAACATGTGTTGACTAGTAGAACTACAACGACGGTAGCATTCGTCTGCTTAAATGTGGACACCACATTGTCATCTGAATATAGTTGTTTTTGTTGTTGTTGGTGGTGATTTGGGGTAGTCAGTAGTTTCTTTTTGAATTTTAAATCTTTGATATTTCTAGTGGTGTGTTTATTATTGGTTGTGCTTGAATGTTGTATTTCTGTATATAGCTGTTCTTTCCAGCAACCTGTTTATTATGCTCTGCATTTCGCAAAATATAGACCATTTAATTGCTGATCATAACTTCAGACGGTTTATGTATAACAGATGCATGTGTCATGTGGAATATTATTTTCTTAACTTAGAAACCCGACACGGGATGAAAGTTGTTAAACAAGAATATATACAATGCAATGCTCCAGGAAGTTATAATCTTTATCCAGGCCAACTGAAACAAACGGGCTTAAGTATGCCTTCTTATGTAAACCTTGAAAATAAATGTTTGACTAATAAATAGTTTCTGTCTTAAAACGTTGACTTAAAGATGACGACATTTAATGTACTAAGGTTTATAACAATAACTCCGCAGGATGCCTACGGGTTGCTTTACATTGTAAAGAATAATAATTGAATAAGGTGAATAAGGTCTTTCATTGATTTGTAGAACACAGGTTGACTAAAGTGGAATATAGTTGTGTGTTTATCACTTAAATCTTGGGTCTTGTGATAAACGATTTTGACCAACGAAATAGCAAGGTCTTAAATTATTGTAACAAATCATTTCAATGTAATGATTTTAGTACATTTAATACAGCATTTATCAAAATAGATTCTACAAACTTATAGCGATGTCCTAATCTAAATCCGTAGAAGACAGATACAGGATATTTTATTATTTGTCATTGACTCTTCCAAAGACAGGTCGTAGGACCATGCCCAGCTGGAACACACGACTTTCAGACAATCGTCTGTTTGTTTATCCTGCTGCACATCAAAAATGTCAAACAAATGATTAATGTATTTGCTTGCATTTATCTTTTGTATTAAAATATTAGAAAGTTTAGCTGGGACATGTTGAGAAGTTTAAGTCCGACAAAACAAATACGCGAACAACTGGGTTTTAATTTGGTATGCCTTATTTATGATAAAACTCGATGTACGAGTTGGAACTAGCAAGGTTATTTGGTACATATAAGATCTATGATAATACCAAGCTGATAGATTATTAAAAAAACGGCATGATATGAGTGCTAATTTGTTAGTGCAAACTTGCCAATTTATATTATCATGCAGATTTGACATGAAAGTGGCCTTCGGTGGTCTCGGGTATTCTGTAACAGACTTCAATGTCATTGAGATACAGTTGTTTCTTGAGCACTACTTCCGTCAATCAGACATATTTCGTTCATACATCTTTACTGTGCTTACATGCCGTGAACACGTAGAGTAATGCTAAATCCTGGCGTGTGTCATTATTTCAGTAAAAAACATCTCCACGTGTTGTTGTGTATTGTATTGTATGTATACACCTTTATGTTAATATGTAAAGGTGTTAAAATCTTAACATCATATTGTGAACACATTTTATTTGATAAACGGTGTACTCTTATTTAAATGAATTATATGTAACACTGTATTACAATGATCCGTCTTACATGTCGACTTTAAACTAAACCACCTTACAATATATTTATATTAAAACTACAAACAAAAGACCATCAATTGCCATAGATTTCTATATTTAACAGATGGCTTTCTTTATATTAACCCATTAAGATTTAGACATTACTGTTTTAATTACAAGAATAACACTCACAATAAAAACTTTATTCATATTAGAGAATGATTAAAATCATTAATAATTGTTTTATACTACTGCGTTGTTTTATCCAAAATAAATGATGCCAATTAACAATGACATCATCAAAATTGTAATTCATGACAAAGTAACGAGACATTTTAATACAAATGTGCATACACAATTAATATTCTTAAAAATATAAAGAGATTTTCTAGAGACTAGTGTACTCCTTAAACTGCAGAGTACATTCGTTTAATCAATAAAAATCGTTGTAAGCCTTTGAATTGTGGCTTATTACTGGTTGACATGTTTCTGTCATTATAATCCCATTCAGTATATTAGGCAGTTAGGTTCGTGTAGTGACTCTCCGTTTTGACTGGCCACGATATCTTGCTTATCTATCACTTCGTTGTCGTCTTTAGATTGTTCGAACCCCAGGGGAGACGGGGGTGTGGGAGGGGGGGGGGGGGGGGCACTGGCCAAGAGACCATAAGTCTACCAACAAGAGCATCTCGGCTGATAACACATGCTGCATAAACGCACATCTACAAAAATACCAGAATAAATATCAGGAGATTGATTTGATTTGTTTGATTGTGTTTAAATTTGTTGATTTATCTTTCAGCCATCAGAATGTCAGTTACTTGGAGACGGTGTCCACTTGAAGCAGATATAATGCTGCCTTTACTGTTTATAGCATATCGTGAACACCTGGAATGATACCACACCCAGTCACATTATCCAGTCACCAGTCGTAGAAGTAGAGTTCAATTTGCTTGAGCGTTAGCAAGGAAACTATGCCACTAACATTGTAACGACGTTGGTATGTCGCGGTCAAGGATCGAACCCGGGGCCTCAGGACTATACCTGTAGCCGACGCTCTATCGATTACGCTACCAGTTCCGATGGATTAAATTAATGATGGCAATATAACCTGGTATAAATTGATGCGACAATATTTTAATTCTCTTTTCTAAATCGCTTTTTTTTTCAATTTTATACATTCAATGTTTGTCTTGCTCCCGTGTGTTAGCTTTTCGAATATTGACAAATGTTTCACTTCAATATCCACTTTGATGGACTGAGTGATTCGCTAGAAGATGTTTGATATCTACCACTCAGCAATGTCTATGAAGTTAATGACATGTGACGCATCGATTTTATTGTTTTTCTAAGGTAGTTTTCATCGCTCCGTGTGACATCGATTATATTATCCCAAATACATGTCCTAAATTGTTCCTTTCCTCTCCCGCGGGATTGTAAACGTGATCATAATCATTGCTGTTCAGGGTCTGTTCCAAGGAAAGTGTGTACATGTGTTAATTTGGGGCATATCAAATGGTTTTATATATATGTACATGTATTTATAATTACATAACGAACTATAGTTTCATTACGACTGTTTGCTTCATTCATTGTGTTTTATATGGGGGGGGGGGTTCATTCATGTCTTCCTGTCTGTCAATGTCCTTTCTGTATATCTATCAGTTCATAAATCCACAAGGGAAAGGGGTGGGGTGGGGGTTATAAGCCACTATGTCTTCGCTACATGCCTGCTTACAGTTTTTGAGTTTTCATTCCCGACTTTACTTTGCTCAATATAGCACGTTCATTAATTGTTCTATTGCTTAAGCCACCAACATTGATTTCCTATTTCGTTGATTTAGAAACAAAGTTTGCTAATTATGTACAAAGTAGAATGCATATTCATAAAACTAGCAGCAACTGCCATTCTTAAAGCACTTGATTCAAAGCTCTCCCTCGTCTCTCTTCGTATGTTTTTTTGTCTCTCCAACTATCTATCTTTCTATCTGTCTTCCTCCCTTCCTCTCTCTCTACCTCTATCTCTCTTCCTCTTTCATTTCTCTCTCTTACGTATCTATTTTTCTCTCTCCCCTCTCCCCTCTCTTTCAGTCTGTATATATCTATATGTCTGTAGGTGTGTCAGTTTGCTGTTGTATGTGTCTGTCTGTCTGTCTGTCTGTCTGTCTGTCTGTCTCTCTTTCTCTCTCTCTCTCTCTCTCTCTCTCTCTCTCTCTCTCTCTCTCTCTCTCTTTCCTTCTCTCTCGCTTTAACACTGTGTGTTTATGTCTCTATGATGTTCATCTTACCACAAGCGATGTCAATTTCTCCACTGTATACGTTCTTTTAACCATTCTGACATAGTCAAATGTCTCTACTCATATTTCCAGGTGTAATAGTGTGTATTCAACAAACTTGCCTTTTAATTAACCATGAAGAACATGAGTCCGTATATAGATTTACAGTTTTGCTTAGCTCTCCATTAAAAACATTTAATTATTATGGATCAGCATGAAAAAAACATGCTCAATCACCTGGACGTTATTTCACTTCATTTTATTTGAAGCATTTGTTCAAACCTCGGGTGCATTGTTAATCTTTTCTATCAAATACAATTCCATCTTGACAATGTAGTTGTTTATACACATATAAGAAAGGGATGAAAGAATAGCGATTACAAAAGCAGCCGACATTGGGAAGGTAAAGCATACGACGCTTTATTTGACAATTATTTGATGTATTGATTTACCCAGAGACCTTCACGACACGAGGTTTTATAGACGTTTAGAGCGAGAGTAGTCAGTCGTCCATGGTGAGATTTGGATGTAATTGATATGATGTAAAAATAGCAGTTCAGAGCGTTGATAACGAAAGTGAGATGGAATAAATGGCCTCGTTTGTAAGTATATTATATAAGCAGATTCGTTATAGTATTTATTTGATATATGGTTTAGATAAATCCATTTCTTCTCACATCCTGTTACTCTCTCTCTCTCTCTATCTCTCTCTCTCTCTTTCTCTCTCCCTCTCTCGCCCTCTCTCACTCTGCATGTATGTCTATTTGTCTGTCCGTCTTTTTATTGGTTCATCCAACCATCCGTCCGTCCATATGTCTGTCCGTCTGTTCGTTTGTCTGTCTATGTGTCTGTTTCTTGGTCTGTCTGTCTGCCCGCCTGCCTGCCCGCCCGCCTGCCTGCCTATCTGTCTGTCTGTCTGTCTGTCGTTCTGTCTGTCTGTCTGTCTGTCTGTCTGTCTGTCTGTCTGTCTGTCTGTCTGTCTGTCTGTCTGTCTGTCTGTCTCTCTGTCTGTCTGTCTCTCTGTCTTTCTGTCTGCATGCCTGAGTGTCTGGTTGCCTCTCTTTTCCTCTCTCTCCCCTTTTTTTCTCTGTTTTCTGTCTGATTCTTCGTCTTTCTGTCCGTCAGTCATTTCGTCCTCGAATTCATCTGTCCTTCTCTTCACCCACCCATCTGTTCATGAAACCATCTTTTAATCTATTTCTCTATATATCCAACACTATCTCAACCACACACACACCCGCCCGTTCCGTTCTGCTAAATAAGTACTTTGCTGAACAATTGAATAAGATAAATACGATTTGTAATAGTGTATTTAATTTAAAAAGTGAGTTTTTGTTTATACATTTATATTTCAACCGTGTAGGTATGCATTTAAATTAGCTGAACTTAATTAATAGCAATATCATGTAGATTTAGATCCAAATCTACAATCACGTACCAAGTTCTTGCGATTAAAAGATCAGTGGAATGTCAATTAAGTGTCGTGCCTAGAACATGATCTGGTTAAGGACTGGTTGTCTATCCGAAGTATGATTTTGTCAATCATAAAAGGTTAAAAAATATATGTATCAGAGTACAATCAGTTTTACGGGCCAATATACACATACAAGTGAAAGGCGTACATATTCCCGCCACATTTGTCAACTGAATTGAATTGAACCTGCTTACACGTGGACAAGTCATTGCCTTCAGGGGACATAACTCGGTATAAGGTCAAGCATTATTTAAGTCTTCCTTGCCATTGAACAGTTGTCTCCCTGTCCTTAATGAGTTTGCCAACGTAGATGTTGTTAAGAGAACACTTATTTCTTATTAAATAGTAACACCACTGGAAGGAATTCTTTAAAAGGCAACACTTAAGAACATAACCCCTTTAAGGATAGTGTGCGTGTTATCTGCAATGTTAAATGAACTACAGAGCAATGAGTTAATGAAGTTACATGCATCGTTCTAAAGCTACCGTTTAGTTCATGTCTGTAGCATGTGTATTGCAATGAAAAAGAAATACGAAGGCTGTTTTTTTTTCGTTTATTCTATCATTGGTGTGAAGTTTTATGAATGCACGTAAATCAAACATAACGGTAAGTGTAGTATTAAATGAATGTGTACTTAAGAGAGAAAACTATAAGTAGACCGAGTCCTCTATTCCATATGCGACATCAGGTTAGATGACTGTAGTTGATGAACCGTTCTTGTCTTCTTCTTCAACATACACTAGTCTCAAATTAATTAGCGTTTGTAGTTCTTTTTAACGGTTTGCTCCAACAAAGGAAAGCCAGGCTAATGGCGTATAATAGATGTCCCTGTTTAAATAGTTTGGTTACCATAGTTTTAGCTTAAGCCAAACTTCAAAAGAGGTCGTCGTATAGTATACTGAATGTGTGTAAATGTTTTAATTACATGTGCATCAAAAGTCAACATTAAAATCGACAACGAACCTGCTGGTAGCCAAGCACGCTACTGCTACTACGCAACTTCATATACAGTTATTTTAGTTACAATACCTACACTACTGTTCAGCTGTATTTCATAAGGGACCTGGGAAACATGTATAGTATGTATTTATACATGTGTATATAGCGATAGAGAGGTACACTGTCGACGTTATAACAAATATAAAGAATGTCTCTTCTATGAGTTTTCTATCGGCATTCAACGTCATAAAAAGTTATTGACCTCATAACGTAATATGATTTTATCGATAAGTATGATAAAGTTATTCTAACAGTGTGAGTTCATTAACATAATCTGGTAAGATTATCACCTCAAAATTTCATATTCTTAAAGGTATACCATGGCGGAATGAAAAGCGAAAATATATTCATTCGCAGATCTGATTAAGCGGATAGAACTACTTTCAATTAAAATAAGCGCCATTGTACGACTGAATGATAAGCAATCATACAGAGATGAATGGAGGTAAGCAACCTAATTGTGGAAACTAAAAGCCCCTAAACAAAATTATTTCAATAGTTTGAATACGTTTGTGCTGTGAATATTTTTCAATTCAATGTGCCGCCTTGTTGCTGAAAACATCATAGAAACCTTTACGATAAACAGAACCAAACAGAAGCCGTTCGTTATAAAGTGCCAAATACGTTTACTATATATTGAAAGAGAGGTAAAAATTCTTTGTGGCCAGCCCAGATTGGGCGGAGTAATATACAAACAGCCAAAGAATATCATTTACATTGGACCTTTCCCCACAGGAGTTTAAATTAATAGAATACGTCTATCCCTCATGGCTACCCGTATCGTTCATTTTCTATCATTAGCAATACACATGTAGGCTTGCATGATCAGTTGCCAGACACATGACGTCACACTATAATTGCTTAATATGTGTTTAGCAATCAAAACATTTGGTTGCGAGAATAACTACTGTATGAAACCAAAAGTGTAAACATGATAAACACCATAACAACTTATGCATGCACATGACAAGGAAGAAAAAATATGGTTGTTCCGCTATTTAAAATAGAAATGTTTTAATTCAGTATCCCCCCCCCCCCTCCCCCCAAAAAAATATCTTTTCAGATGATTTACTAGTCTTTTTACATTTTTGGTAATATCTGTTTCCCACTTCCGGTCTGTATTGTGATGCAAGTTATGTTTCCTGCATGTTATTGTACGGTCGTTTAGGTTTTACTAAATCCCTCACAATTTCAATATACGTAACAAGTGCCTAAACTTTACAGCTGCACGTGTATAATGCGTAAGCACACGCCGTGAGTATTGTCAATAGTCTTTATTTAAATTAATAAATAATCGTAAGGCTATTATATACTCGCATTCTTCAGAATCGTGTCCCCTATAATTTGTATATTCACGTGTCATTAAAACATTATTATCCATTATTTCTTAAATTCTGCTGTAAGAAAGAATTACTCTCAACTTGCCCAACATGCATGATATTTTAAATAAAGCTCGCTCGGTTTAATCCATTAGGTTGTTTTGTTAAGCTATTTGCGATAAATGAATGCAGATGTTTTGAAAATAGGATTTCATTATGGAAAGAAGTTCGCTCCTGTGGAGTGTAATAGCAGTTGTAGTTGTGTAATTAATCAAAGCATAAATGTCATTCACTTTCTATTAAGAAATACAATGATTCATACACTTGAACATTTTTTTAAGATAAACATAGACATTAAACATCGTCGATATATTTTTCTCGTATATGAAGATGTTAATTTCTTTTATTTGGCAATTGCATTTCATATGAAGACGTATGAATACACTTATTGGATTTAAAATGTAAGATGGGCAAATTTGATTTTTTTTTCTTTCTATATTCCCAATATAGTATCATTTATTAGTGGCTCCGGATTTTCATTAAATAGACTTTCTTAAGAAGTGTTTTCTTCACAAACCTGTCTGGTCGATATTCATGTAACATCTGAGCCACTCTCCGCGTGAGTTCAAGCCCCAGTCGGGGGTAGACTAGAAAGTAGAGTCGTCTGCACGCTGATTTGCTGTGCGTCGGTGGTTCTACCCAGATACTTTGTTACCAGACTAGGAATACATAGAGGTGACAACATTACCTGTGTCGGTGCGATATATCGAGACTCTGATCCTATAATTTACAGTTCATAGCCCTGTCGTAAACTTGCAGCTTATAGTTAGACTTATTACAAATAACCTTTTATATTAAAGTTTATTGAATTATGACATTAAAAAGGGCGTTTTTATTTCTTCATTCGCAACATCCTACTTGTACAATGCATATTTTACAAATAGTTCGTTATTCGCCATGTCTTGTTGTAAGCTTCCTATGCACTTATAAGGATAATTCTATGGAAAAAAAACAGATTGTTCACCATTTTCACATGTATTTGCAGTGGTGTGCTTTTAACATGAATCGCACTAGGTGTTTTAAAAAGGTCAATTTCCTTATGGTCAATTACATTTGATAAAATGAAAAAAAGGTCAAATGTTACACTCTGAGAGTTGTATGAATATTAATGCAACGCCATAAATTGTGGTGTTGTGTTGTTTCCTAGCTTATCCGTCTTACCACGCCTTAAATGAAATGGGCGGAAAATATGTAATGTTAATAGCTGTTTTAAGGGTTAAATCTGTTAATAGCTGTTTTAAGGGTTAAATCTGTTAATAGCTGTTTTAAGGGTTAAATGTGTTGATAGCTGTTTTAAGGGTTAAATCTCTTAATAGCTGTTTTAAGGGTTAAATCTGTTAATAGCTGTTTTAAGGGTTAAATGTGTTGATAGCTGTTTTAAGGGTTAAATCTGTTAATAGCTGTTTTAAGGGTTAAATCTGTTAATAGCTGTTTTAAGGGTTAAATCTGTTGATAGCTATTTTAAGGGTTAAATCTGTTGATAGCTGTTTTAAGGGTTAAATCTGTTGATAGCTGTTTTAAGGATTTAAATCTGTTGATAGCTGTTTAAGGGTAAAAATCTGTTGATAGCTGTTTCAAGGATTAAATCTGTTGATAGCTGTTTTAAGGGTTAAATCTGTTAATAGCTGTTTTAAGGGTTAAATCTGTTGATGGCTGTTTTAAGGGTTAAATCTGTTAATAGCTGTTTTAAGGGTTAAATCTGTTGATAGCTGTTTAAGGGTTAAATCTGTTGATAGCTGTTTTAAGGGTTAAATCTGTTGATAGCTGTTTTAAGGGTTAAATCTGTTGAAAGCTGTTTAAGGGTAAAAATCTGTTGATAGCTGTTTCAAGGATTAAATCTGTGGTTAGCTGTTTAAGGGTTAAATCTGTTGATAGCTGTTTTAACGGTTAAATCTGTTGATAGCTGTTTTAACGGTTAAATCTGTTGATAGCTGTTTTAAGGGTTAAATCTGTTGATAGCTGTTTAAGGGTTAAATCTGTTGATAGCTGTTTTAACGGTTAAATCTGTTGATAGCTGTGTTAAGAGTTAAATCTGTTGATAGTTGTTTAAGGGTTAAATCTGTTGATAGCTGTTTTAAGGGTTAAATCTGTTGATAGCTGTTTTAAGGGTTAAATCTGTTGATAGCTGTGTTAAGAGTTAAATCTGTTGATAGTTGTTTAAGGGTTAAATCTGTTGATAGCTGTTTTAAGGGTTTAATCTGTTAATAGCTGTTTTAAGGGTTAAATCTGTTGATAGCTGTTTTAAGGGTAAAATTTGTTGATAGCTGTTTAAGGGTTAAATCTGTTGATAGCTGTTTTAGGGGTTAAATTTGGTGATAGCTGTTTTAAGGGTTAAATATATTGATAGTTGTTTTAAGGGTTATATCTGTTGATAGCTGTTTTAAGGGTTGAATTTGTTGATAGCTGTTTTAAGGGTTAAAACTGTTGTTAGCTGTTTAAGGGTTAAATTTGTGGATAGCTGTATTAAGGGTTAAATCTGTTAATAGCTGTTCTATGGGTTAAATTCTGTTGATAGCTGTTTTACGGGTTAAATCTGTTGATAACTGTTTCGTGCAAGAAATTTTTAACGGAGGCCAATTTAAATGTATTCGAAGAACCTTTCTAAAGACCATTTCTGCCTTGTTGTTCGTTACACTCTTTATTCAAGCTTAGAAAATGTACATTAATGGGTTTGGTAGAAAAACTCTCCTAAGAAAGGATACATATTAGACAAGTATCACAAGAATGAGTCCTGTAAACATTTAATATTTAATGACACTCCTTCTAAAGTGCAATATGTTATGTTTATTTTGTTCTTCAATCGATGTTCAGTTCATGAATAGCTTTGAACAAAGTGGTGAGGTGTAGTTAATGGCAATCTGAATCAAAAGAACTTGGAACAACTTTGAGTATCGGCATTCAATTTCAAGTCTTGCATTTGTAAATACGGTCTATACCACCTCTGGGCGAGTACATGTATGGATATACTAGGCGATAATAATTCTATTTACTAAATAGTTAATTGATTGATTTTCAAGAAGACAAGTGCAAAGATGTGTTATTAAGATTATTATGTGCCTGTCCATATCTGACACTATAGACAGTCCCCGGTGCTGTATGGTTGAAAAATCTTCTTTTCTACAGTTCGGCTATTTATTGATTATTTTATTTGTTCAAGAGCTCTAGGATTGAGGGAATGCGCCGAATAAGACTCAGATAAATGCTGTTTTGACATGCTAATTTAATTCATCACATTTGAAAGCTGTGCTTATTGATTTGACAGTCGCAGTTCAGTACTTGTTTAATGTTTTTGTCAGTAGATGAAAGCCGATACTCTGCCCTTTAGCGGACATGCGTGTATTAAAAAGAGTACGGCCTCATTCCGGCTATTAACTGCTCTATCTTCTTAGCGTGTGATATCCCTTTGACAGTGTTATTTACTTGTTAGGACAGATCTTCATTCAGTGATAACAATCGTAAGTAATGGTAATCACTTGGATAGCATGGTACCAGAGAAGTGGTTGCAGGATATTGGAGAACAAGTTGTAAATGACTATCTAGACAAACAAAATGATCGACGTTCGGCCAGTTCAGGTATTTGTTGCAATGGTTATTTTATTTTCAAAATTGAACTTATGTATTACTGATATTATACAGGAGAAAAATAATAGTAATTTTACTGTTAAGAAATAATTTTCGTCTTGGAAAAAAGATGCGATTCTTTAATGTAGTTCAATTTCCAGTTTCTACAACGATTTGTTTGTCTTTGCTTTGTTTTGTGTTTGTTTTGTTTTTGTTTTTGTTGTTGTTGTGTGTTTTTGCTGTTGTTTTTTGCTTTTTGTTTTGGGTCTTCTACTCTCTAGTGTTCTCTTTTATATTATATTGTAACTAGAAATATAAAATATTAAGTTATGTTAGAAATGTATGTTACCTAGAAACCTATTGGTTCATTTGCACCAGTTTGCATGATGTCATTTTTTTAAATAATTATTTTTTATTTCAATCTGGTTTGCACTGTTCTAGCTTTCATGTACATGTTTGAAACCTATATTGCTAATGTATTATAATGATGATGATGATTACGACGACGACGACGACGACGACGGCGATGATGATGATGATGATGATGATGATGATGATGGTGATGGTGATGATGATGATGATGATGATGATGATGATGATGATGATGATGATGATAAAAATGAAAACGAGAATTTTAATTTATAAAACCGTACATTGCTTTGATTTTTAAAAAAATATTATTTGTGAAAATTACACACAGTCTATGTGGTTGCCACTATTTATTAGCTTGGACAACTAGAATTAAACGCGGTCACAATTTATTTCAGTAACAGTAATACTATAATTATCTTTCTTATATCTGACCTACCGTCCCTATATATATATACCTGATGTGTTGTTAGGATGTCGTAAAACATAACAACCTATTTATGAGTTAAAAAAATAATTATCTGGAAGTTATTAATGTAAAATTTTACATGCTGGATATCGCTGCATGTAAATGATGGACGCTTTCTTTAAATCCAATCCTGCTAAACGCGAATTGATGAAACGCAGACGTGCAAAACAGGAAATATCTGGCCGATCAGGATCTATAATATTGTCTCGTTACGTCTCCTTTCCAATGTCGAAGTCGTAAGAAATTGACAAAGAATATGGCATGGATAGTTAACACAATTAGCAATTATATGGGTGCACCTGGTCTATGGTCTAGATAGCAAAATATAAAAAGGAGGCCCGTTCGTCTCTAGGGTGATGGTTAGAAGCAGTAAATAGGACGTGCAGGGTTTGGTTAAAAGGAAGATAGGTGAGAATTAACCACAAGCCCAAGAGACGTTTGATAATACAGGGTATAATTTATGCTGCCAATTTGAGTCGCTACATCAAATCGCAAAACACATTACATAATCTCTGAGAACAGTGATAATTATTTCAGTCATAAACCTCACAATTGCATATTTCACAAAATGAGATGTTCATTGCATTATACTGACGCTTACCTGACTGTCTATTTATTAGGTTAAATGGATTTGAAGTAAAATGCACGTAGAATATCTGACCACGTACATCATCTGACAAGATGGCTTGTATATAGAAAACTGAATTTTGCGACAATTTGGTCACGTGACGATGAAACACAATTAACGGAAAGGATCCAAAAGTAGGACAAGATCTAATTAAAACATTAAAACACAAGTTGTTGTAGAAAATATACACTTGGTTATATGGGTACACATGGCATTTATTAAGTTTCGTAAAGGTGAGGATAATTCTTTGGTACAGAACAGAACATATATGTTATTGACTTAAACTTTACAGCATCTTGTCAACATAAAGTAGATAAATAATGTAGAAACGAAACATTGTGGTTAGGCTCATTCAATACAGAGTAAAGACGTATCCGTAGATACACCGAAATCGGTGTACGTCTGTATGATTTCAAACAACCGTGTTTTTGTGTTTAATAACTAGATAGAACATAGATATAATTCTAACCATATTTCATTGGTAATTTTGAAAGACCTGCAATACATTTTCACATTATTATAATATTTCGTTGTACAATTCAATGTGACAATTTGTTCATATAAGCCCGTGTTTCATTTTCTGTAAAACTATACAAGATTAGAACAGCTCTACATGTAAAGCCTTACAGCAGAGTATCAGATAAAGGCGCCCTATATGTGTCTCTATACCTACATAAAACTTACACAGATTTGCAGAACTAACTTCTGGTTGTTTATAATAAATCAAAATACCCCGTATTGATATTTACACTCGATCTCAAACAAGGCCTAGTTATTATATCCTGTTGGAATATAATACTAGTCCCAAACAAGCCAGGAGTATGTCTGTACTCACACAACAAACATCCAGTCTACTCTGGAATTCTTTTATAAGGGTTGTTATCAAATATTTCAAAAGAAACAAATCTCAACAAAATATCTGCCGCCACATACAATATATTTCTTGTACTGATTTGTTTGAGTGTGAGAAATGACAAATATCAAATATCCGAGGTCCGTCATTGAAAATATTTACAACAACAATTATGAATGCGTGTATGTGTTAAAGGCAAGACACTTCAAGGGGCTATACGACAGAGCAATTTTTGTCCTCTTATGCAAAAAATAAAATAAATAACTGCTACCTAAAATGATCCCGCGAAATGTTGTTTATTGGTAAAACAAATTCATATGAAAATTAAGGCAAAAGTAATACCCCCCCCCCCCCCCCCCCTTGCCCTTACAAAAATATTTTCAATCCGAGCCACGTTGCTCAGTGAACTATTTTAAACCACGTGACTAGTTACTTATGACATCACGTTATATGACCATCCGGGTTTTAATCTCTTACGTTGATATCTATATTTAGTTGAAATCCCGATCTGCTTATTTATAGAAATGGAAATTATAGGCATTGCAAGCGATATATTTCACGATTTGCACTGTCTAGTAATTGAGATAATGTTATCAGCAGTTTTACAATTTGTAATGAAGGCAAAACGTTTCATATGTTGCATTGTTGCCATTTGATGCTTGTAACAAGTGATTGTAAGCGTATTGATAATTACATGTTTGTTATGTTTTCTATTTCCAGATATGTCCCAAGTAAAGCATGTGATAGAACACACTATAGCCACACCCAAACCGTACCACTTACCTCCGCTGCAACAGCAGAATCAAGTCGCCGTACCACAGGCTCCGCCTCCTGTTCCTCCTCCCGTGTTTATTACCGCCCCTCAGCCTAAAATTATGCAAGCGCCCTACCCCCAGTACATACAGTCTCCGCCCCAACATATTATCCAACAGATTCCACAGCCAGTGATTCAGAATCTGACAGGGACAGACCAACGAAAATCAATGTTCGACAAAGCCGGTAAGTTTGTAACAGACACTTTTTAAGAAATATTGTTTGCATTTGCATAATTTTAAATAAATGTAAATCATTTGTAATGGAATTAAAATTGAAATTGACAAAAGCACAACATCTTTTGGTGTTTTAACGTTATACCCGAAAATGATTTTGTTTTAATATTTTAAAATCTATCTAAAACATACACAATCTAATAAAAACTGGATTATATGTTTATCACTGTATCTGCCTTTCGGACATAACTCAATCAAGATAGCAAACAGTCTGCCGTATGTGTTCTATTAAAGCAAATACATTTATATGTCTGCACCGTCTCTGTGCTTTCAGAGATGTTAGAAATGATGATGTTACAAAACACCCAGCTGCACCAGCTGGCCATGCAGCAGCTAGTGAAAGAGGTAGTTAGTGTTGTTTTCAGTTATCTTGTTGGTCTTAACATGATTTGTACAAGATAACATTGCAATAGGAGTCTGTGCAGAGGGATGGTGGCACCTATTGAAGTGTTGTATGTTGGGTTAGAACTAATGAGGCTTGGATTGCTGTCCTCTAACTATGTTTGTTTGCATTACCATTGATCCATTAAGCTATAATGTTTGCGACCAACTACTAAATGTAAGTTGTTTTCAGGAATGAAGGTTACCATAGTTGTAGCATGCTTACTTCTAATATCTTAACTTTCAATTCTTGACTGTATTTAAAACAGAATCAGCCAAAGTTTTTCATTATTTTTAGTTTTAACATGTCGTTCCATTGAAATTGTCTATTTCAGATATAAGAGTCTTATTTCACTCTTGACTACGATTACTTAAATTATCTCACTTGTTTTGTATACATTTATATAATTTCACCTTTGTTTTTGTTTTTCTTAATCAATCAGAGATTTATATTCCACAATCAATATAAACAATATTTGGCATTTGCAATCATTCTTATTCCTGCTTTATCCGCAACTATCATTGTCTAATTCATCCCTATAGAACATTACTGCATTTTCAGACTTTATGGAAATGATGATGATGCAGAACGTACAAATGCACCAACTTGTCATGCAACAATTGATGATAAATTCTCTTCCCGGCAGCAGAAACACAATGGTACATGTATGGATAAGAATACCTTTCCTACATACCCCCATCCCCCTGGCCACCCAATTCCACTTGACCTTTCTCCGTTAGTTCCAGCTAGAAACCCGCATCAAAGCTCGTAGCTTAAACAGATATTGTCTTTTACAGGTTATGGTAACGGTACTGTTCAATGTTTGTACGATCTATATGTTTTGCTCACTTCATAGGATATCACTTTTCAGCTAAATGACATGAAACCCTACACAGTGAAGCAACAATTGTCATAGGGAAGGAAAGAAAAAGATGAACTGAAAAGCACTATGTACCTAGTAGCTTTTTTTCCGAAAATAACAAATTGCTATTGACTTTGCTTGTTCTTGTTGGTTTGCCATGAAAATCAGTTGTCAATTATATATTTGTCATCATTATCGCATTGAGCATGGGTACTACTACCAGAGCTTCGAACATCGCTGTTTTTTTTTATTGAATTGATTTTCAGAAGAACTTTGATTCCATTTAGCTGGCTGTTTACGTCTACAAGTCTTAATTAATCCATCTGACGATACGTGTAGCTAATATTGTTTTATTTAATCACATATCTTTCTCCCTCCTCCTCTTCCATATTGCCGTAAACATTTTTCCTGCAAAAGGTCCTTACATCTACAAATACTGGTAAACCATTTTTTCACCGATAACATAAAATTTATTCAACTTTTGCTCATCCTCCACCATCTTGCGGCAGACTTCGGTGAAATGATGATGATGCAAAATGCCCAGATGCATCAGATGGTGATGCAGAAGCTGATGTTGGGGAGCCTGGGCCACAACAGCTCCCACCATTCTGGTGGCGGCTGCAGCTGCAATGACTGCTGCCACGCGTCCGTATGTTGTACCCCGCATGGATCCTGCTACGACTGCGTTGTATGTCAACACCATCATGTAGAGAATCGCTCCCAATACAAGGGATTCTATTCATGAGTGTATCTATTGTGACTAGATGTATTCTAGACAGTTGATATTAGATACCTGATTCCCTTACCCTCTGTATAATATGTGTATACACGTGTATCTATGCCTCACTATTTACTGACGGCTTCAGTTCAGTGAAACATTCCGCCTATTTTCGGCATTTATCGGCATGTTCGGCATATTTTGTAATATTTTTTGTCTTCAAATCTAAAATTAAATGCAATATATAAAAAGACTTCAAACAGGCTTTTTGTTCACTTAATTGAGGTCAAAGGTATTTGTCTGCATACTTTAATTATATAAGACAAACCTCATCATGAGAAATAAAAGCTTAATTGAGACATTAGACTCTTGATTGGCTTAGCAAATATATCATTGTAAGTGATCTGATCAACAGTGAATGTATGGTGTTTGTCTTGTATAACTTTACTTTAGACTGCAGATTTGAAACTGCATATAGCCTAGTATTAACACAACTGCTCGCTTGTGGTATTTAATCATATCATTTTCACTAACTGTTGCCTAACAGATCAAATGAACGTTGACAGATAACATGACAACATATGTTTTCTAAAGAAAGGTTTTACAGACAAACAAATTAAGTATATGATCTTACAATGGAGACGATGTTACCCTTTTTTTTAAACAGACTTGTATTACCAAAGATCGGCTTGTTCTATACATCCTACATTTAGTTCGGATAGTTCCAATCGGTAAAACAATCATGTAAATACCGACTCTTTGTTCATTGTCTCCATTGAAAAATAATCATTTTATTGAGTTCATTTCCTTTCAGACGACATTCGGTTATTTAGATTCCAGAAAACATAGTTAATGTAATAATTATACATTTTTGTGATAGAACGAAAACAAATGAAATTATCTGTCAACATTCCTTGCTACATTCCCTCCTAACACCTGACTTACAGAGATGGGGGACATGATGATGATGCAGAACGCACAGATGCATCAGATGATCATGCAGAAAATGATGCTGGGAGATTCTGGTCTAGGGCGTGGCTTCTTGGGTTCTGGTGGCGACCACGGCTCGTCATGCTCGTCGCGCCACTCCCACTCACACGGTCACTCCCACGGCCACGCCCATGGGCACTCACACGGGCACCACAGCCCTCACCATGGCTACTCAAGCCACGCCTATGATGTATGTGTACATGACGTCACACGTATTTCCCCTTTCTCTTTTATAAGAAGCATATATAACACTGTCAATAGCTTACCTGTTTGTAGTTTTATAGACACGACTTAGTTTGAAATTATCTTGTAGTAATATTTCACAATAATTTATTAATTTACTAACCCGTTTCGTTTCAGCTTAAATCAACAGCGGCAACATATTCGCTTGTTTTGCACCAATAGTTCACATCTTTTAGACCGACATTATTTCTTTTCTTTTTTAAATTCTTTATCACATTGCGTCCTAGAAATGAACCTTGCTCGTATTTTGTCTTGTAAGAACTAACGTAACACATCATTAATGTCGAGTCCATTAACAAGACTAAACGTCTCTGTGATCAATATTGATGTAAATAAGTATGAGACTTAACACAATTTTAACTTTTCTTTATAATATTCTCTTTTCTGTAACTAGATGATAAACAACAACTAAATGGATTATATACTCAGACACGGAGTTTAGTTTTAAAAAAGCTGCTAATAATAACACGGACTAATATGCAACGCTTGTTTTCTCGAAGTCTTCTAGGGTCTCTCCTGAGGAATTACAAAATTCACATTTCTTGAAAAGTAGTCGAACTGATCTTTATGTACTACTGTATTTTAATTCTTGTAGCTCGAACACAGCTTTACCACATTTTCACAATATTCATTTACTGTAGCCAGAACACAGTGCCAAGACATGGAAAAGGGTGGACATTACTATAAAGTAACATATTTATTTTATACGCAAACGCTAGATGAATGTGTGTAAATAGTAGCCAAACTGTAATGGCGGATTTGACATATTATCTTTTATTAATATTTATTGTAATGAAAAACCTTACACTCTTTTGAGAAAGATATAATTTTGTTTAAAATATGTATTGTAGTATGTATTGTTGTTATAATCCATCATAACAATAAGCGAATTTATTAGTTGGACAACCTGGGTTTAATATATCATCTGTTGATTTTCTTTATTTTCTATATTAGAATAACTGAAATGTGTGCTGCTAAGATTGCTTTCACCTTTAACAGTAGATTTCCTGATACTGAGTTATACCTTTAAACGCCTTCTTTTGGCTGCTTGTAAAATGAACACATTATATGTAAGAAGCTTACTTTGTGCTGTTTGTGTTTGTTTGCTTTATGTAGATTAGTGTTATTTAATCATGCCGTAAACGTAATAACATTTTAATTACGACAAATTATTAGTTTTAATTGAAACTCAAGCACACTACATCTCTGTACGTAGTATTTCATGGTATTTTGAGCCTATTTTATTTATTCTTATCTTTCGAATAAATATAGGTAATCTAGAAGATTTAATCGTTACAATGTAAAGATAGCAACATAATTGTGAATTTTAAAAATTCTTTACGAATGCATAATAATATTCAAGGGAAACATGTGAGTGCAAAATTCTAATTTCTATTAATAACGTCATTTTCAAATTATCATGCCAATGGCTTTCTTTGAGCTGTATTCCAATGTTAGTATAAATTTATGTTTTTTTAAATAACAAGAGAGTTAAAATGTATATGAAAGCATTTACAATTGACAGAAAGGGCATCCCTAAGATTTTTAAATCGCCCAACTAGCCATAGCATTATTTTAAAAAAAAAACAGTCATGTTTAATTTGTAATAATTTACACTCTTTAACAACAATTTACACATCCAAATTTAGAACATCAGTTTAATTACATAATCATATAGGACAACAAATATAAGTACTTAAAATATGTTTATTTAGTACACACCAAATATCAGACTTTTAAATATTTAACACACTTGGAATTGCATTATTTAACAATCCGCTTGGTTCATTGGCAGAAATTAAGATTTGTGTCATATAATTTTCTGTTGTCAATACTCGAGCCACCTGTTTGACTTGTATACAATGCTCTATGTTTCCTCTGCCAGGCGCCCCGACCGTCCGGAGCAGTGCACCACCACCACTACTCGAACCCGCCACCGCCCAGCCAACCAGCCATTCACCACTACGCCACAATGCCGGCAATGGAACTGTAAGTTGTACCACACATGGTCCCAATGATTATATGTTGTATGGTGCCATTTGCGTTTGCAAGGATATGAGTTAAACGTCCGATCAACAACCATACAGCCAGTCAACCAGCCATTTCAATACTTTGAACATAGTCGTATAATTATAGTCATTGATTATAAATATGATGGACAATTAATGAATTGAACTTATTTAGTAATTAAGCGTGTTCGTAATCGATCTCATGTCGTCTTGGTTTCTATTATAAGTAAAGAGTTATGAAAAGTTAACCTTTTAATAGTAAGAGGGTACAACTCGTATCCCTGCATTTTCGTTCAACCAAATGCCAGAACTTTGAATTTGCAACACGCATTGGCCATTTCGCGACGATAATTATGCTAAAGGTATTTCAGCCGCTTCTCGCAAACAATAAAGTATAACAATTTTTTTTTATTATGTTCTTTATTTTTGTCTTATCTTTACCGTACTTCTCTACAATATGTTGAGGCCATTGGTCAATATGTCAATCCTTATGTTAATGGCATTGCACAGTTATCGCTTCACTCCACGAGATCCATCTTTGTTTGATGAACAAATCCCCCCCCCCACACACACACACACACACGCACACACACGAACACACACACACACACACAAACACAAACACACTCAAACACACACATACACAAACACACACACACACAAACACACACACACGCAAACACACACACAAACACACACACACACAAACACACACACACACAAACACAAACACACACAAACACACACACACACAAACACACACACACGCAAACACACACACAAACACACAAACACACACACAAACACACACACACACACACACACACACACACACACACACAAACACGCAAACACACACAAACACACACACACACAAACACACACACACACAAACACACACACACAAACACACACAAACACACACACACACAAACACACACACACACAAACACACACACACACACACACATACATTCCATTCGTGTCATCTCTATACTTGTCATTTCACACCCGGTACTCATTGTTCGCGTTGTCGCTTTTGGTGTCGTTTTACGTATAGTTTCTCCAGTAGTCTTGTTTTCCACCCAGACTTTCCAATGGTGTTGTCGTTTCAGCCGCGGCGGGGCATATCCACGGGGTGAGTTATCCGGAGGTTTTCTGCCTGATCCTTACGCTTATGAACCATACTATGAGTATTACCAGTGAAAGACACCCAATCAGCACTAACACCGTCGGTATAGTATGCCTTGCTTCACACACTTTTTCCATTTTCAATATAAAACCAGTCCTCATCTATAACTAGTTTTCTCGAATTCTCTGACAAAAAGCAAAATAAGTTGTCAAGTTGTCAATTTATAAGAAAATGCTGCTTAAAAATAGACACTTTTAAGAACTTGAACTTTTATTCTCCACCGCCATGTAATGTTTTGTTTAAAAACAACAACAACAACAATTGGTACGTTGTTCTTTTAAATTAACTAATTTTCCGCGAAAGTCGACGTCGTCAGTACAAACATTGTAAAAATGTTATTATGAGGACTGGGTGATATGCAGTTTCACACGATCTAAATATTAGCGACGACCTAGTCCATAGTCGTGGTGTCACGTGTCACGCTCTTTTAGATCGTGTGATGCTAAATATTGATAGACTTTGAACCACTGCTGCTCCACGGTCATCTATGATGCACACACATTATATGACAGTTATTATGTTCGAATTTTTCCCCTTGACATTATTGCATTATTTAAAGGAACATCATGTCTGGCATACTAACGACCCGTATTACAGATATTTCAACACCATTAGTTATTTGTTATTGGTTCTTTTGTAAACTTAACTCATTTTGTTCCTTATGTATAGTTCTTTATTTTCTCTGTAAAAAAATGTGACTTAGCTACGTGAACATTGTCAAAGTGGATCATTGGACTGAAGCTATTGACTAGAATAAGTGCATTGCCGCGGCCCCAAGGGATCAGGCTTGAGTCCCAATTTTATTAATTAACAGCGGGTAAAGAAGACTGAACGTTTAATTAAACTCAATCAAGAGATTGTATGGATATCATCATATTAGTTTCCAAATATCCATGTCTGTCGTTTTAATTGCTAGATGTTAAATGATCCGAACAGAGTGCCTAGTGAAACCACTTAGTTATATACTAACATGCCTGCCAACAATATAATTGTAGTTAGATCAAACATATGTACACGAGTGATGACAAAATATAATCCAATCTGTATTTAAATTCTTTTCTACATATTAAGCTGACTTATATAAGGCATATTTACCATAAACACACAGTAGGCGTCATATAAGTATTGAAGAGTTAATAAAACAATATAGGATGTTTCAGAAGAGTTATTATTCTCTGGTAAATTACAGTGCTTTTAAAATGATGCAAAAAGTAAGACATCATTATGAAGTTGTCATTGGCGGAACTAACACAAAGCAAGTCGTTGTTGTTATCCTACCATAGTAGTGTTTCTAAGATTTGATACTTTTCTTTGGTTTCAACGACAGTGTTGGTAATGACTACTATAGTTACTATATAAAGTAAATTGTTCTTATGTGAGTGCCGCCCTTCTCTAAAATATGACGTAATGTCAGTCGGGTGTAAACAACCTTGTGGCATTTAAGGCAGTAAATAGACAAGGAACAGAACATAAACATATTTCCCGAATAAATTATGTCGATAAAACGAACAAAGCTGGTAAAAGACTGATGAACGAGGTCTAACTGAGAGCACTTTATTTCAACACAAATCGGTGTATATACACAATTGAGGAGTTCTTTCACGGACGAATCAACCTGTATTTCTGAATCCAACTGTTTAAACATGACCTTATGAAATAAGGCAATTACAAAGGTACGAATAAGATCACATGAGAAAGAAAAAGAGAATGTTAATAGAGTAAAAACATGAATTGTTTAAACAGTGAAAGAAACATATTTTGAAGCAATAAGTGTTAAAAACCTTTTTTTTCTGTCGCCTTTCTTCATCTTCTATTTTCATCATTTTCTATAACATTTCCATAACTAACAATCCCTAAGACATTGCTAGTAGTACCATACCATGTCATGTGTAACCCTTACCATAGCTTCTACTGCTGTTAATCACTGAAAGTCGCGCTTTTACACCTTTAATATTAACAAAATTGTGAATATATAGCGTAAGAAAAAAATGGTACAATTATTTGATTGAGAACGTGTTACTGTAAACTTGTAGAACCTTTAAATTCTTGAAAATATTGACATTTTGACATGTATGTAGACTGGGTCGTACAATGGCCAAACATATCGTAGTAAGACAGGTAATACACAGGTACTTGTTAACGTGTACATCACTGTATTAGTGAAGTAGTACCTTAGATATCATTAGATGTGCCACTGAAGTCGTGGAAAAATAGTTTAAAACTGGAGTTCTAACATTGTTGCCACGTTGAATCAGATGTTTATACAATCATTTTAACAAGAGTTGACGTATGTAAGATTCAAAATGATTCTTGTCAGCAGCATCCCATGTGGATTGTATGTTGTTTCTTTGTAGAGATGTATGTGCCATACTACATATAATGGACAGGGAAGGGACCCTGCTGTAGGTACCTTGCACAATCAAATAACCCTGGCACACCGTATCCCTGCTTTAAACTTAATGTTTATATTTTTATCTTATAACTACATATATATATAACGTTTGTAATTTCATTATGTTATGTTCTTGTATATTAGTATTATTATCTTTCTCTGCGACCTGCAAAGTTATGGCAAATCCCAAACCGCCACTTTGTTTAGTAACGCAATGATCTGTCAGAAATACATTTGCACAAGTCTGATGTATTCAGAGTTTACTAACCAATAATTCCGCAAACCTTTAATATTACCTGCGGTGACTGTACCCACGACTAAAATGTAAAAAAATGACCCTTCTCACGCCAACATCGAGGTTCATTGCACCACGTAGCTTATCTGAATCTCAGGTGCCATGGATAAGTCTGTTTTATGATTCTCTGAGTTTCTTACGAATCATATCGTTCTTGGCAACACCAACTTAGTTATATAGCCTGTTCACGAGTGATGTAATCGTGGTGTGTGCGAAATGTAAACCACATTTGTAAATTATTTCCAGACTTGTGCAAATGTTGTTTTAACTGACCTTGTTTCTGTTGTACATACACACTTTTGTGCACATGTAAGGTTATTGCGGTTTACCCACTGTATAAACAGATATAGATGACACTTAAACAAGGTTTAAGATAGTTTTGTTTGAATATTGAACTGCTTTAACAATTATATTTTATTTAACCTTGAAAAATGTTTACCAAATGTGTTATGGTCCATCGCTTTTTTCACCAACCTGTACTAAACCAAGTAGTTTGAAATAGGGTTACTAGTTATCAATACAACACATGAATAAATAAACATCATTGTGGTTCTCATAAAATTTATCTTTGTGAGACCGAAAATTATTCTGTTTTCCTTTCTATACAGATTATCCGATATACTATTAAGGTATGAATTGAGTTTTGAATTTGTCAAAACGGAAAAAAGACGTATTCTTTAGTTTTTTCTATTGTTTGAAATTCTGCTTGCAATTAGAGCGGCTTGATGTAGCTGATTACTTTATTGGACTAAAACACATATTTTCACACTGAATATGACAAAAATCAGACATGATGTAGATGCACACATATTCACAGGTTTACAAAAACTTACAGATCTAGAGCACCCCTAACTTTAAAACCATGCGGTATATACCTTGTCAAATTTCAGTGTCATCTGCTTTTCGTGTGAACAAAGCATTCCGCCAGCTAGCGAGTGTCTTTGGCATTATTCAAGCAGGTGCTTGGAATCTTTTTTTTAAATACAACAGAGAAAATCGCCAGATTATCTGAGAGCTGCTGCTACTAAAATGTTATTAATACCATAACCAGATACTTAATATTCACAGGATCATAGAAAATAGCTTTTCTGCAATAATTTAATAGTAGGAAGTATTGAATATATAATTATATAGCTGTTTACCTATATAGTTGTAAGCGTTTGTTTACATTGCAAACACGTGTTTTGTTTCTTTTTATTTTGTGTTCACTTTAGATTGTGTGTTTAAACATATCTGGTGCACTGATGACTTTGCCTGTATTTATCATTAACAAAACAATTTACTAAAATTGAATGTCCTCTAATATTATACAAACTTAACTGGATTTTTTTGCAACCCAAAGAGTTTTTAAGTATACATCTAGCTTAACAGTTTAACAGTTTATAAAATAAGTGTTTCGCTGGTAAACATTTATCAAAACTATGCTGTCAAACGTAAACTTTTAAATATATGAATTTACATTGATTGTATGTATCTATCTAAAAATTAGTGTTCTTAAAGTTTTCCAAAGAAAAACATGTTTACCGATACATGAGTCACTTAGTTCCGCTTTGGTTTCGTCACATGCTTCGTGAATTAGTATAATACGAGTATTCTAACATATTTATCACCTGATACGCTTATATAGCTTAACAACTAACAGATTTCACGTATATGTTATTATGACAAACATTTCCAAGCTTAAAGTCAGTGGTCGCTTATTTGTTCTGTGTACTTCCTGTGTCATTGGAGTACAATTATCTAAGTGGCAATTAGCCTAATACTCCAATAATTATGTAGCTTAAAGTGCAAGATCTGGAATTTTTAATACAAATCCTTTTGTAAAAATAGGAAAGTTCCAATAAATAAAACAAACTGCTTGTGCTAATAAAATAAAATGTGATACAAGTTTTTAACAATGTTTAAACGTTTTAAAAATTCGTTTATATTATTTAAAAACTATTGAAAAAAAAACGCAGCAAAACCTTTTAAATGATGTAACTTAAAAGGCTAAGGTTAAACAACTTACGTGTCTTACTTGTCTAACTTGTCTAACTTGTCTAACACTTTAGCTAGACGCCGGTGTAAGCTGATCAGACCCATACTTACTGACTAAAACAGGATAAGTGACATATATAGCATGTAACTTATCCCTAACCTAGAGCTTTAGCAGTGCTTAGAACTAACATGTACTTTGTTCTACCGCTTCTGCCTCCTACTGACAACACTCTGTAGTTCACTTTTTACCACCTTCAAAGGCGTTGTATGTTTTATTGTAGCATCTTGTCAAAACGACGTTGCCTATGCTTTAAATCGTTTTAATAAAGTTCGCGTTTTAACTATATAACATTCACTTAAAGGGCTTTATAGCACGTAATTGGGCATCACTAGGCAGTCTGTGCGTTCTTTTCTGTTTATTTAGAACAATGTTTCTACTACGAAAATGTTTTTAACAAGATAATGTCACTGCGTCAGAGCTTATTAACAGAATTCACGGACAAAAGTCGTAAACTGGATCATTATAAGTCTTCGCTGTCTTATTTTAGTGAAATTTATTTAAATTACCTTGAAAAACTAACTTTGATCTTATCAAGCAACGTATTAACTTATTTTATCATAATTAGCCGATTCATAAACATTTTAAGGATTTTTACTTTGAAAACGTAATTTTATCATTTTCTCCAGTCTTTCTAAGTTCTCTCGATGCATAGGACTGTCAAATCTTATACAATTTTAAACAATGTCATTTATTTATAATATGACGAGACAGTAAGCAGCATGGTAGAACAAAGTACGCCGTGTTCTGACAACTGATTTATTTTCATTTTCAGGGTTCGAATCCGCTTACACTGGACCTGGTTATACATATTCCGGCATAGACGATGGAAACAATTACTATGTATATCACTGACAAAATGTATAATATTTAAAACAAACAAATGTGCAAGTCTTACAAAAATATTATATGAACAGATGTTTTTATTTGTGCGAATTTTTATATACGGACAATGTGGGAAAAAAACACAACATTTTGTTGAACCAGTGTAAAAAGTGTATGTTTTTTTTATCCTGTGATCATACTTAATGAGCGACTCTGTGATATATTACTATTATATTTAATATAGCCCAGAAATGGGCAATGTGAAGTGTCGGTAACTATTAGATAACCCATGTGGTAAATTGCCAAAAATATTTGTCTAGATATGTTATAACTATGAATTGTGTAAGACAGAAATGAGTGTGTATGACAAATATGGTGTGTACAAGGGTAAATGATGAATGTTAGTGCTAAATTAAATACAAATACATATTCATATATATAAACAAATAAACCATTTGTTAGACATTTTAGTTTCGGTTTAGCACAAAGACCGAAAGACGTGCCTTGTATATACCTATCTACTGATGCTTGTTGTATGTGGTATTTTCTGATGATGGTAACAGTGAAACAGTCGACATCACTTTTGTGTATTTCTGTTAAAGAGTTAAATTTGTTTGAAGTCATTTTAACAACTCAAGAACTTATTATGAGCGCTTATATTTTCTTCGATGACGAAAGGTGAACTTAGAAGATTAACTATTGCATTAATTGATAAAACCATACAATGATACTGAGTGGACAATGGCTTTTTTGCTATTATATCCGGTTATGCCGGATGTAGCCACGAATCTGCTTTCTAGGTGGTTATCATTGGAGTATTAGAATTAAATGTATGTGCACATGTATCCTTATTTATTATCATGTTACATCTGCTATTGAACGTTGTGCAATTTGAAAGAATTTGGTGGTGTATCTAATACTGATTATCATAATTTAAAAGTCAACAACTATTTAATAATTAATATGAACACGCGTGCAAAATGACTTATTGCACATGTTTTGCAGGATTCAATTACACAAAGTTTTTCCAACATACTTACATATAAATGTGTGTACAGATATTCATTGAAAGAAGTGGCTTTGAAAATTAAACATTTTTTGAACGGTTATACGTTGACATATATGGTCCTTCCGAAGTTTGCCTCACTGGTTTACTAATTACTGTTGTATATTTGTTGGATGGCGCTGCCGTTCACATTGACATAATTATGTTATTTGGTGAGAGTGTCTACTAGCAGATTGGCGATGTTTCCATCGAGATATTCTTATGAATGCTCCCACTCTCACAGAAGATAGAAAACACCAAAAGATTCCCAATTATATCCTGTAGTGTGACCACTTTGGTCTGAATGTCAAGATCGTTAAGATTTGTGAGTTTCCGTTAGTAGAGATGGTTTTATGATTTTTCTCATTTTTATTTTTATTAAAATATGCAGAAGCTAAAATACAAACATATTTGAGATTTTATCAATTACTACACAATTCATAAATATAGCATAGTTGTTCATTTTACACTCTCATTTAGAATTAAACGCTTTCACTTTGTACCTGAAGTAATTATTAAAGTTGTACAGCGAAGAATATTTTGGCAAATGACGTAGCGTTTTAAACAATGCTAATAAACTAAACAACACATTTACAATCTTTAAAAAAAACAGGTCACACATTTGCTCAAAGAATTTTAACGCTATGGAAGTTGAAAATGTGTCAGGTTTAAAAATGTGCTAATCTTTTTTTTTTTTTACAAATTGCATTTATTAAGAATGCTGCATTTTGGTTGTCTTTTTAACGTTGTGTCTCTTTCTTGTTTAATTGCAATTACCAATATGCATTTTGTAGTTAATATTGTTAATTTATTTGTCTTTATCTTTTGTTTAGTTACCATATTGCATTAGAACTGATTAATAAAATAAACCAAGACAAAGTGTTTGTTTTATTCCAATAAAACATGATCAAATTGAAAAAATTATTGCCTAAAATGATTGAAGTAATAACTGATGAAAAGTCAAAATACAATATTTAAGCATATCTTTCAGGAGTATTCAGATATAAATATAATGTGTTATTGAAAATGACTACTATTCGTGCCAATTAATTAGTCATTAATTCCATGTAATCCATGCCACAATTGATGCTCGATTACTATTATCAAAAACTGCCATAGTGTCTTAAGGCTGACTTTAGATAAATGGATTGGTCGGGTGGGGTAAGATACACGTGTAAAGTGTATTATTGATGCCAAAGAGTGCGAATAAATTATAAGAATTCTATCATGGTCGGTACTTAAGCAAATATTAGTTGGCAATATTTCAATTACTTGAAGTTCAGCCTAATCCTCTTCTGTTTTGCTTTCGCTAGACACTTCAAGACATTTCGATTTCATTGCAATTTAGCACGTATTTTGTTGAATAAATATTGAATTATGAAAACTGCTAAAGTGCTGTTTTAAAAGATTGTAATTGGAATTTCTTTTCACCGTAAACCTTTTAAGCAGAACAACACATTTGCATAATTAAGTGGCATAATTACAAGTCTTAAGTGGAAGTTCTTTCAACGTTCTTTTTTATAGCTCGTTTAAAGAGGTGCTTTCCGGTGTATGCAAGTAATCTACTGTCAACGTAGGTCTCGTGATTTTCATAAGAGAGTCAGTTGTTTCTTCTCATTGCATATAAAATAACAAAATATTAAACAAAATAACTGGAGTTTGTTTCACTGGAAATAGTTGAAAGACGGTTACAAAAACACCGATTTCGATGTGGACTATGCACATGCTTGCATGGTCTCCTTTATAGCCAAGTTCCTATTGACACGGCAGTAGTAACGGAAGCGCAGCATAAGATAGCCTGGGTGTAAGAGTTTGGAAATCGTCTCATTTGAATAGGTCGAGATTCTCCTTTGACCGTTCTTGTTTCCCAAATTAATGTTTAGGTGATTAATACCAAGTTGTAACAGGGCTAGTAAAATATCTGAATAGTTCCATAATGGGAGGCATTTGTATCAGTGAATATCTAAGCCTTTACAAAATATCTAGACCTCAGACTTTTTAAAAAGAACGTCAGATGAAATAATTTATAACGGGTACACCATTTTGTGATAAATGTGAATCAAGAATGCCCTTCTAAGAATAAGGTATTCTGATGTAATGCTTTGTCCATCTTTCACAACAAGGCAATATGAAAAGCTCCTATAAGCATTGTAACATATACCAAGATTTAAGAAAAGGCAAAGGACAAAGGTATTCGCGTGCAAGCCGAATGTAAAAGTAAAAACAAATCTGTGGCACGCCCAGTGAAGCATGACTTAGTGATTTTTAACGATTTCTGAGTCTTTTCTGGCCGGTGTGGGTTTTTTTGACACTGACCACTTAAGCATGTCGTCCTGTAGTTTGGATCCTCGCAAACACTGTTCAAACCAGTCTGATATCGGCAATGTGTACAGTTTGGTGACAGACCACCTCCGGTCCCAGTTCAGTGTCACCTGTATTTACACAGTTGCCTGATAAGTACCGTCACTTTTGCCTGAAACACCTTTACTAGGGCGGCGATGGGCATTTCGTGCTCCTTCTTGAGGTGTACAGCCTTATTAAACTATGAACAGAGTATGTCACTTATATGTGTTAATAAGAATATACGAAAAAGTCCTATGAGCATTGCAACATATGCCAAAATTTGAAAAGGCACAAAACAAATGTATTCACATGCAAGGCAAATGAAAAGGTAAGAACAATTCTGTGATGAGTCATTTAACAAAAAAGGCAAACCCGACTGGGGTTCTTATTTAAATTTAAACTAAGCATTGTCCCATAAGAATGCCTTATATTCGTACTGCTTGCGACACCGTCCTGATTTATGAGAAAGCTGGATTAAGAAGCTCGCAGGATTGATCTATATGTTTCTTTTATCGGATGCCACTATTTACAGATTTGTTCTCACTTTTACATTTGGCGTACATGTGAATACCTTGGTTCTGTGTCTTTTCAAATGTTTGTTTATGTTGCTATGCTCATAAGACCTTTTCTCATATATTTTGATGTCACTTTCGTCCCTACCTATAATCCACATTTTAGAGTTGTTTATTTGCAGCTCAAGATTCGCCTGCTGTCCAATGCGTTGTAGATAAGGTTTACTTCGAAATAATTTTGACAATTGTTAACACATCTGTAATCGAGTACGGGGTCAGACTTACACCGCCCATACAGCGCTTATGAGCGCTTTGATCTTTATTTTTCCCTAGTACACATGTCGTGTAAATCTCCATAAGAGAGCCAGGAAAAGTATGAGTTAAGGGTTTCATTTGATTCTGTTTCTGTTGATGACATTGTCGAAAATAACAGAATAAATTACTAGCATGTGCTTGATTAGAAGTATTGGTTTTAAAAGAATGATATAGAAATTAGATCAACGAAATAATGAAATCCGTAGGTAAAGTAAATAAAACAATGAAGTGCAGCGTTCTCTAATATGTTATAAATAATACACCGAAATTAATGTATTTTCAACCAGCAGTGCAATTGAAACTAATGAAATATGTTATAAATGATCCACTGAAATTAATGTATTTTCAACCAGCAGTGCTATTGAAACATAACCAGATACAAAGGTTATTTGATGTGGTAGATTCAATATTGAAGACAATCTTTAAAAAATATTATCATAATTCATGGAAGTTTAGCATTTAATAAGCTTTCACGCAATTGAATCAGATTGTTTTTATTATAAAATGTCTTCTTAAAGAAAACGAATCAAATGTCTTCATAAAGAAAAGGATACAATGCTCCAGCCGAGTTCAGCAGAAAAGACATATGTTATTTCATAAATATCCAAATTAGGCAATCAAAACAAAGACATTAAACATTTTAGAACTTTGTGCTTAATAAGTGTTTGCATAATCGAATGAAAACGCCCACACATGAATGATAGATTTGACATTTAATCAATTCTTCACATGGTCAATTCATTACGTAAACATTTTCACTATCTTGAAATATTGACACACAGATCGTTACGACCCACCGTGATATTTAATAACATTTGTCTATTACAATAAGTATGGAAATCTTAATAAAGTGCTTTAAGTTTACTCTGTATGTCTCTGTCTACTGGAAGTTCAAGTTTTGATATCTGTGGTAATTCTCATAGGACATTTTTCCTATTTTCTATTCAACCGTCTCCATCTCCAAGACATGGAGAGCACAACTTTACGTATCAGAAGAATAAGCCAAAACAAAACTGATATTTGAATACATAAATATGTGATTATACTTAAAGCCTTGGCATAGACGTTAATTTTGTTTACTTCAACTTTATTCCTTTCTATGCTTATTGTAATAATATGGCGTAGCAACACAATCAATTATACTATCTTGCCAAAAAGTCATGAAGTTTTCTTTTACATACCTTGTAACATTAAATAAATGTTAGAAAACTAGATTTTATTATATAAATTGAAATCCGTCTATTTGCAGAAAGGGTTGGCTGTGTTTATAATTAATGGTGCTTCCAGCAAGTAATGCGTTACAATGAATTACTCTATGATGTTAATTTGCCTGTACTTTAAAGATCAACAACACAGGCCTGTTACTGTTACTGCAAGATTAATTGTATTTGTTAAACAGCAAATAAAATAATAAACAGAACATTGTTGCCGTTTGAAACATTCGGACCTAAATATTGTCTTCGAATAGAAACTATTCGGACTATGTGTATATTGGTTTTTCAAACGTCAATGAAACATTTCTGTCTAGGTAAATATTAAATAGCATTAACCTGCGAGAAGTTTGAATTAGAAAAATGAAAATGTCGGAAACATTATAATTAAAAGTGAATTTAGTTAAGCATGTGAGTTTGTTTTCTTATGCTATATTTTTCTTATATGGAGGCAAATGAAATGTCAAGTTGTAAATATTTTTATTGTTAAGGTGTTTTGTTGTGAGTCCTTCTTTAAACAAGTTTATTTTCTTAATTGACAATACGAAAGTAATATCAAGGCCCTTCGTTAATACCAATATATATTTATACATTTAACAAAGAACTAGACGTAAGTACAGGCATGCACGTTTAATGTTTATGTAACAAAGGAACAATGAGACAACGTTGTTACCAAATCGAGCAAAACCAACAGTTACCGCCTTAACACTGCCAGTCGTCAAAAGGTCGAATGCACCATTTGCTTAAACCGGTTTTCTTATAGTGGAATGTAATACAAGTAAGAAGGTTGTTGAAAGGCAAAGTGAAGCCCGCAATGAAAGCGGTGAAGCATTTTAAAGTGACCAGTAATAGTGCCATTGACATTTGGGCCATCATTTGGTTTTTTGCACAAAGCATAATCATAGAATTCCTGTTCATTTTAAAATCACTATCGCATTTTTTATCTTCAGAAAGTCTCATTCCGATAGGAAATTAATCCAGTTATACAGTTTCTCTTTATAACAGGATTTATGACAAAAGCATTTGTTACGTAAGACCTCTCTGTGACATTTGGACGACTGGGAATGTGGTTCTTGCACTGTATCACTATGATTAACACTTGTGCAAAGGTAATTTAAAATCCCGGAACTAGTATCTAAGTTTCATTACAGAAAAAAGAACCATTCCCAAGTATGCGTCCTTGAGATAAACCGAACAATTTGAAGTGTCCCGCTTCCGCGCAATACAATAGACCTCATGGTACATTTAAGGATACTTTTTTAGAATTAGAAGATGCCTTTTTAGTTCGATCTTAACTTAGTATCAAAAATCATTCAATGTGATGATCGCATTTTCTTTAGTTTTCGGAATAAGAATATTTGACAAAGTCCAATGAGCATTGCAACATATACCAACATATGAAAAGAGACAGGACATAAAGTATTCACATGGGATGCTTAAACTGATTTTACAGAACTCTAACCTCGCGCTTCCTTTGGGGTTTCGCAAATGCAAGCAATTAGTCATTAGTGCAAGTTTCATAATTCATCCCATTTTGTAAATGATAAATTCCCTCGACTGATAGCATAAAACCGTCCTAGGACATTACCTTCAGACGACGTATTTCGGTGTATTGGGAGAATTTGTTGTTGGAGGGATAATTTATCTTCATCTTTTAGTAAGGCATACTAATAAAATCTCATTAATCAATTATTGCTGTTGACAATAACACGCATTTATCCAATTCAATTGACACGAAAATGAAAGTGTGACTTTATAAATATAACGTTGTTATGTTCTGTGATTATATGCCAGTCAAATTGGAATATAAATCAGTATAATTAGTAGATACATATTACTTAGTACATTTATATGAAATAAGTATTAACGCGTCAATCACAATCACGCCATTGATACAAAATAGGTTAGGGTTTATAATTTGGAATAAGAAACAAAAAAATAAAAGATTTTATATATATATATTCAGCTGCCTCGTGCCTACAAAATGTATTTTAATAATGACCATAAGAAGTGTTTCTTAGTGTATCTAGCAAAATGGAACAAGTCAACAATCTTGGTTTACCTGATAAGCAGTCTCGCGTGATTTGTATTTAGAATTGCTATTAATATGTCCCCATTAATGGGCACTTCTCGCGAGATAAAGACAATGACTGAAGACGCTCGGTTCAATCGTCCAGTGATTCAGTAACTATACAAACATTGACCTTATCATGGCCGTTTGTAAGAAATGCATCATATAATTCACGTTTTGTATATATTATCATTTCTTTTATAGAAAATTGTTGTTTAAAGAGATCTGGCTTTTTTATATTTGATTCAGTTTGTAATCAATATTTCCATAAATAAAGGATGATTGACATCCTGTTGCATAGCATACTACCAGATCTCTGTAGCTTTAAAATCATTCTACAAAAGAAATTAAGAAATAATTCTCTTTAGGCCTTAAAATCCTATTAATGTCTGTCATGTAGCACCAAAATAAACGTCAGAAATAGAAGGACAAGAAAATGACATACGACGTTCTAAGCGGTACAAGCGAATAGCAAGCGACGCAGAACACGCCATCGACCGGCTGTCTCTATGTTTTAAAATACCTTTATTTACAGTTTATCACTAAGATTAATTCGTACATGACTGTGTGTATATCATATACACTGATTTGTATTGGACCAAGGAAAAAGGTTTACTAAACGTAAAGATAAATAAATAGCTCGATATTTTAGACAACATTACATGCATTCAGTAGCGGATGAACTCTTCACAGTCCATCGCCTTTCTTTGCTAGCCGTTCCCGGGATTGTAAAGAAATGTTGACACCTGTATTGTATGGATTATATTTACCAAGCCTCATGGATCGGTTATTATGCGTTTGATGATGTTGACTTTGTTCCAAAGTGTTTTTTACTCTCAGGGTTACTGCCCTTGTTCTTAAAGACCAATGTCTGGAGATTAAAAGAAAGTTCATCTTGAAATAGGTATATAACCAAACAGTTTACGGCTGCAACGTTTACAGATAAATAGATCATTTATACAGTTTGACAGGGTCATTTTGATGTTTGTCTGTATTATGGTCTAAGACATTTCTATTTGCACTGAAGTATTCTTCGTTGAAATCGGTGTACTGATAATACTATTTGAATTGGGACCTTACTCACTCTCAGACATACCAGTATACATAATTAGAATGACCTGGGCTATTGATGAAAAGTTTATATTTAAACTGTTTTAAACACCTTCATATGCTTGACTTACGATTCAAGTAGGAGAGTTGGAATACGACATTGGCGATGATTTGTTCTGATACATGCCCCTTAATAGTGGATTATATAACTATTTGTCGTTAAATGAGTTTTATTTGATTGGTCATTAGACAAGTTATCCCACAAAAATCATTGTTTACGTTGGAACCACTTACTGTGGCTGAAGAAGGTTCCAAAACTGAAGAACGTTTATACGTCCTATAACAAGTAATCTCACGTGCAACTTTCAATGATAAAGCAACGTGTAAAAACTGATTTATAACAAAACTTTATTATAATTTAATAAATCTTAAATTGTTAATAAAATTATAAAAGCTTATTGCATATATTATGTATGTCACTCTAGTCAACAAATTTAAAACACAAAGAATGTCCGTCTCCAGATAACTGAAATACTGCTGGTGGGACGATAAACCCAATACACAAAGAATGTATTACTAAATGGCTATTGCATACAGGCGTATTTAATTGTTAAAGAAAATGTCCTATTTTCTATATGTTGTTTTATTTTTTGGAGCAAACTTAATGCAGAAATCTGTTCTCTTCTGTCTTCTTTCATCACGGGTATGTGAGTTGTGTTTTGTATAGCCAATTAAAAGGCGCTTTTCCATTGGCTAAGGTTGTACAGTTAAGTGTGTATTATATCTCAAATGGTCAAAAAATGCGACAGAACTAGTTGTTAATGGTGCTTATGAAAAGTGTCCTTTTGTATAGAAGAGTACAATGTGTATGAATTGAAATGCCCCAAGATGGGAGGTGTTAACATAAGACGTGTTACGACCATAAATGTAAAAATATAAACACTTCAAACCAGCCTCGATGAGGGTTAACTCTTCAGAGCCGAGGTTTGAGAGTCTTCCGAAGTAGTGCGATTAAGAAATGGTTAATGAAGTTGGTGAATGGATGTATGATCCTTGGGTGTGCGCCGGACCGCGTTACAGAATAACACATAATGAATAAATGTAATGGTTACACGCAAAAACTATATAAATAATTAGACAATACACACTCAATTACTTTGAGCGACAATATTAAGTTAACTGCGGTTATGTTGTATAACCATGAAAATGGCACAGGCCAGATTGTAAAGAGAACTTGTACAAATAGAGGTTTAAACATTATAACACACAAAGTAAAAGTTTACTATAGTAAATGTTTGCTAGACAGAAAATCCCGTAAGTCGTTGCTCACATAAAGTTTCGAATATTAATTTTACTTTCTTCAACAGTTTAGATACAAGATAAGCAAACATATTTGGTCATTTTATTGAAATTGCATCAGAAATGCTAAAACTCTATAAATGTATTTCATTAAAAATACGATCTGTTTGCTTCCCTGTTAATTGAAGCAATGCACTGTCCTTAAACATTTGCTGACTGTAAAAGGCATCTCGTCTACTGTTTAACTAAATTATCGTTAACCGTTTCGACCGCCTCTTATGTTCTCTGTGCCATAAACTGACTCTCATCATTAAAATACCACGACCGTTTATTTATGCTGTCTCCTTTGTATTTCGGCCCGATTTATATTATCTATTGTGTACCATATTTATTCAATTTTCGAATGTAAATAGTTGAAATGATTATTGATTTTTTTTCTCACACAGCAGTGGGTTCGCAAAGCTTTCGTTAGAGTTAGTTCTCATTGATCACTGAATGTCAGGCCTCTAAACGCCATTTTATGGGGTTTAGAATTTACATAATAAATGTGTGAGTACATTAAAATGGTTTACGTGTAGTGTTGTGAAGAAAACATATGACGTTTTACTCGATTGTCTTTGAAGAGGACTTGTATCACTGAATTGCTATTTAACGAAATATGATTTATATATGTTTAGCTCGAAAACTGAACTGTTTATTGTAGTACATAACCGATTTCAAATAACGGAGGCAGATTACATAGCGGACCACACTTTACTGCGACATCAAGAGTGAAAAAGAAGAGTAGTCTTGTGCCTAAAAGTCGAAGCTTGTTAACATTGGAAAACCTAAATTACGTAGAGAGAGGGTTAAAGTTGTTTTGATGTTTGTTTCTGTTGAAGAAAACATACAGTGTGAATTAAAGAAGGAATTTTGCAGTTGAGTGTTTTAATTTTAAAACATCTGGGTATTAAAGTTCATATACACGTTATTATTGTGACGTCATTCACTTGACAATAATGACATCATGTCAAGTGTGCAACATCCGGTGTTGACGCCGGCTCTAGAAGGCAGCAGAGAGATCGTGCCTATGACAGCTAGACTTCCGGTTAGGGGTCGATACGATTCCAGACCGCATCCTTATTCGAGTGAATTCGGTGGAAATTCCGAAATGTACCGAGGTTACTACCCGACGCTTCCGCCGATAGGTTCGGGTCCGTTCGTGAATGTCCGACCATCTGACCACTACTCTGTGCCATCACTGATGGGGCGTTACCGAGGCTCGCCTTATGTGGGGCCGCCGTCCACCATGCCTTACTGGGGAGGATATTCGACCATGGGGCAGTACTATCCAGGTTGGACAAATAACACATACTGTTCCTATAGTGACTACCTATCTTTCCATTTATGTCATCGAAAAAAACATTATCATGAGAATTATAACGACTTGCCACGCCCATCTGCTCGTTCTCTTCCACTCCCACTTCTCTATATCCTCTTTTTGTATTTCCAGCAGTCACATAATGCAACATGATCACAACTCAAAGGGGCTGTTTAATAAGCTGTATATCAATTTTAATATAAAATTCCTCGAGGTTTTCTATTTTTAATTATAAATGTACTAATAAGTTTATGGGTAAAATTGGGCGATATTTTAAGAAAACATGGACCATTCAATAAAATAAAAGCATATACAAACGTGTTTGTTTAGACATTAAAATATCATCAAAAGTAGAATGATGTATACAGCTATAAATTATACATTTCAGTAAACAACTTTCTTTCAGATGTACTTGATTTCATGATGTAAACTTCAGTTATTATCGAACAACTTTATTTCAGATGTCATGATGGCCGTTATGTTTGTTTATGTACTCGTGATTTTATTTTTACTTTATTATTCAATTATGAAACACTCACTTGAGTTTGTGCTGTTAAACACACGTAGCTTATTACAGGCGCTGCAGACAAGAATACGGTCCTGGTAAACATTTTTCCCTGTTGTTACTGACATATTTTCACACATTACAGATCCGTTGTTTGTATCACTCTTTAAGTTTGTTTCTAACCTATTGTGTTGGTATCATACATTACATCTGTAATATAAATGTTATTGGTATCATACTTTTTTTATCTATTATTTATTCTTTTAACTTCATAGTATATTTTGTTGCACCATACATGCACGGTTGAAATGGGAGCAGCAGTGATTCTCATCCATTAAAAACAAGTGTGTGACGCGGGCTTACTATATTTGATTATTATCATTTATCACTTAATACACACGCCCTTAGTAGAAATTGCATTATACTTTTTATGAACTCCATTAGTTGTTTTTTGTAAACACTGTTGGATACAATTGGCGTAAAACTATTTTTACCTATTTTTGATCATTTGAATGTGAGTTTGCTTTTTTCGTGAACTATTAACCTATGTTTTCATTAAGGAATAATACAACGTTGAATGAGCATTTCAGAAAACTGCACTATATTTATTAGGCAACATCCCATATTCCACTTTTAGCTGAAAGCTTTACGACTTTCGTTCGATTAGACATTTTTCATACATTGACTTCGAATGAAAGTACACGTAAGCTCTTATTTTTAACTGATATTGTTACGTCAAACTTAACACCAGATTAACCATTTTGTAACTGACAATAAACATCGACATTTGCTGTTGTAAAGCTGCAAGTTAGTGTTTTCGACTAATTTCTAACGCGAATTACATTGACGTAACTGGAATGGGTGCTGTATGTGTGCTTTTCAACATCCTTTACTTCGTAATTAATGATGTGAATCTGTTCCCTAGGCGTACAAAAAAGAAATGGACGCAACCCAGGTAATGTACGAACATCCCATAGGCTAGACCTTTATGTTGTCATTGCTTTTGTTCATTGTTAGTAATAAACTACAAATTATTCATACACATTTCATGTATTCCGATTTTATACCTTTAGACATGAAATTATCCTACAACATCTTATTGGGACGAAACTCTGCTATTACGTACATTCACACTCAGTGAAGTGCCAGTACTATGAGTAATATTTACATGTTTGTCTTTGTAAATATGTTTGGAAGAATTTTAATTTACAAATCGTTCACATTCATAGTCGCATCTGTTCATTCGAGAGATACAATAATTGTGACGTAGTTGCTAAATAATATGGAATAATACTTATTTTGCATAGTTCGAGTCTGCAAGCGTCTGGAAGGTATTTTAACATCTTGCATACAATTAAAGTACATTTATTATAAACAATTTATTGATAATAAAGCTAACATCTTATACAAGTACATATACGTAGAATATCTGTCAATATTATCTATTTTTAGTACCACACGGACAAAGAGGTGGACTCTCTGGTAAATCTTAACAGAAATCCTAGAGGCTTTAGTGTGTTGCTTTCCCCCCAAAAAAGTGTCCCCACTTAATATGTTAGGGTGTCAGATAAATGTGAACATACAATATATCTCACCTATATATTATTGGTAAATATATCCTTTTATGTATAAATTTAGCCGAAACAAGAGAAAATATTTTTATTTCTATTGTTGTTTGTTAACGTAGAGAAAATGCAGCTCCTGTATCTGATGAATTGGAGAGCATAAACTTTTCTATTTGAAATAAATTAGGGGCTCTGGGTTTGAATGACTGAAGGCGAACTTTTCCTTTGTTTGTTTTTTTTTATTTTTTTTAAATAATATCTGTATCACTTACACCCCACATTCGGACAAGAAATCCGAAAATGTTTTCTTTTACTTATTTGAATAAAATTAAATATATCATGCTAATTGGTGTGTTACTATATTATTTGGTATGTTCAAAGTATAACACGAGCAAAGCCAAATGATATGTAGCAAGATCAACTAAAATACTATGTATGAATGTATGTTGGAAAAGCTTAAATATATCTACATAGTTTTCTGGTTCTATGCGATGTTTCCATCAGGATAAGCAAATATTGGTTACATCAGGTTTTGAATTCTGTTTGGTAACAATTTCAGTTCATGGTTCATACGCCATTAAATCATGTTTACTTACCCTAAATTAAATAAATGAATTATATCAAATAACGTTATATATTTTCCGAAGAGTTGGTAATTTTAGCAAATTTGAAGCAAGACTTAGTGATGAGTTAATATTGTAGGTCTAAATTTTATTTACTATGCATATCATTTATCCAACTTATGTGTTTGATAACGATTTTCCTCTATTGTTAAAGAAGCAGGATTGACGACGAGTGCTATCTGTTCCTGCGCGTACCAAACTCACTGTTTGTGGTGTTTCTATTTAGTATTCTCCGTACTAGTCTTGAGATATTTTTTGGAGCCAGCATGTTTTCATCCTTAATATTTTTTGTATTTATCTGCACGAAGTATGAAAGATTAGGAAGCAAATATGCATAAAATGAAAATGTTAAAGCAATATCGACTAGGTCTGTTTAGTACTACACCGACTAATTGGTGGACTTTTCGGTAAATCTTACAACAGGATTAGTAGATGCTACAGTGTGTTGCTTTTCCCAAATATTGTCGTTTCCTAAATATCGGTGTTTTAGTATCAGAATATTTCAAATGTATCCTACCACTTAAAGGGAAATTTGCTTTAATTAGCGGAATGTGCAAAAGACGGCAAGAAAACAGTTCCTCGTGTTATGCCGGGTGTACCCCCAGCTTTGAAATGAACAATAGAGTGAATATGAATCGCGTCTGACGATCTGTAGGTCCGTCTGTAGACAAGATTTGTTCGTGCTTTTGCGCAGCTATAATGGGCCGGATTGTTATTAAAAGTCCACTAGCTTGCAAACAGCAATCTCAGTTTTGCGAACTGTAGGCATGTAATATTTGCTTCAATGTTCTCTATATCAACATTTTGTGTGTTTTCTGTATCCATTGTTTGCAAATACATATTCTGTACAGTTCTAAATGTCCCTGAAATAGCACTTGCCAACTTGATTATGGAATGCTGCCCCTACACCAAGTTTTGTTAGAAAACCCTTTCTTTAATAACAAGATTGGCATAATAATTAATCAAGATAATGTTTTAAATAGTGTACACTTAAAGCATACATGTACTACAGCATGTAAATATAACAACACTTGTATCTATGAGTTTATCACCCTTTGAAAAATATATCAGTGCAAGAATGGCAACGTTGTGACTTACACACAAGACAAAACAAGTGTTTTTGTAGCCTTCCGTTGTTTAATTCCATCATGTAAATATCACAGTATGTCATAAAATGTTTCCGATTGAAATTATATCTAGAATTGGGGTGCATCACAGACAGCCAAAATATTGCTTACATGTACGTGCTTCGACAAGATAATTGTTAATCTATTTTAAAAGAAACAGTTAACGTCGATTATATGGTTTGCTTTTTTTAAATTTGTTCACTGGTTTCCTTTATGCGTTTTAGATGCAAAATAAAAGTTATATATAAGGAGTTTATACTGTTCCCTTTGTTTATGAATTTAATAGAACTTGTTCCGGTAAAAAAATACGTATTACTCTGTTTTAAATAGTATCTGATGAGATACTTCCATCTGGTAAAAAACAATTGACTGGCAAGAAACGTTGCCTTCTTCTTACATACACTTAGTTTTAAAGTAAATGGTCATCTTGCAATAAGGCAACGTATAACAAGACAAAATTATGATCCGGTTTCATCTAGATCAAAATAAAAATCTTACATTAGATTTATTTCCTTGTTTTTTCAAATGATCATACATGTATTTGGTAGAATAAAATACTTTAAAAGTACTTTAATAATTGAAGCTTCGTAAAACAATTAAAAGTACAACCAGTTTGATTTTGTTTTATTTATGTACAGAAAGAAGACTGGTAAACAACGGTATTTAACAATTTTAAGAATTTATTATGTATCTTATATATCTAACTGACATTACTGTTTCTTTTTAGTACCCAACAGACAAAGAGGAGAACTTGCTGGTAAATCTAACAACAAGATTCCTAAAGGCTACAGTGTGCCGCTTCCCTAAATATTTTACATTTTTTTCCCAAATACTGCCGCTTAATGTGTGTGCCTTGGTGTCGTATTGTCATATAGAGATTTATTTCTCCTTTTTTAAAGCAGGTGTCTATAGCATCAATTAATTGATGAATTAAGCAATGAAGCCATTTTGTCTATATTCAGTAAAGGTTAATCAGTGTTTATTTGCTTTATGCCTGATACATTTGTAAACAGGCATGATTAATAATCGACATGTTTTGGTAGTAAACCACCAAATGGTAATACATTTATTAGCCACTGATTTTAGAAGTCATAATGATACACGCGTCATTTAAAGGACAAGAGAGTGTGCACAAATATCAAAATCATGCAAAATTAGATTTCATACTCGGGGTCATTGATTATGCTAGCAACATAACAAATTGGCTATGCAGATGATTCTTCCATAAATGGTAAACTCGTTTGTACCAATTACAGTTATTTACATATATCCGCTTTTAAATCGTATAGTTTATCACACATATCTAACCGACACAAGGAAATATTGATAAACACATTGTTCTCGTGTTCAAATGATAATCGCGTATGAAGCAAAGTGGCACAAGTATTAGTGAACATTGTACACCCAAGACGATGGAGCACAATAAAGTGTCTCAGCCAATATATATTTAGCATGTATCGAAGTAAAACAGGAGGCACATTGTTTAAACCATTTTTAGCATAATTTAATTTGTCTTATAACACAATACTTACTGTATTTGTTAAAATAGTTAAAAACTTGCACCATCCGGAACTTGAATTGTCCGAAAATATGTACACTTTTTTGAAGATTTGTGACACTACAATTGGGCAGTCCGATAACTAAGTTGTCTTCCCTTGAGTACTCTCCGAATGCGCATGCGCATTAAAACTTCCGGGGTATAAGTAGAAATTTTATCAGCGTGTAAAACACACACATCAAGTGATATGGAAAGTTAATTAAAGAAAGAAACAAAACCAAAATGGAAATCGCCGAAATATTGCTGAATATGTAAAGGTGTTTATAGCGGGAAGGTGGTCGAAAACAGAACAGAACAGAGGAAGATTTTGGTACCCTGAGTAGTATTGATGTAGCATTAAAATCTTTTCGAAAAGTACTTTGCAGTCGATCTACTATTTAAGATATACCTTTTATAAAGATACATGCTTATATAAATAGGTAAACAAACAATAATATCTTATTTTGTGTTAAGCGGCCAACTTGTCTTAAGCGGCAAATTTTAGAAGGTCTCTTGGGTGGCTGCTTAATACAAGTTTGGCTGTATTGCTTAATCCGAAATATATATTATCGAATGCATCATTGCAAAGGCCATTTATCAGAATATGTTGCACAATTATAGGTGAACATTGTACATCCGAGATTGTTTAATTAGCTTATCTGTGTGCTCTTTTGCGCTACACAAACCCCTTTCCGAGCTTTATTGAATTCCCAGATGTTTAAATCGAGTTCTGCTTATGATGTCATGTCCTCCAACACTGCCCACCTTATGAACACTACGCTTTGCTATACATCTTTATTTTAATTAAGTTCCAGTTATCCAAGGAACATGCTAGGAGGGCATTGGCGTTATTCGTATATTTATGCGTCATGTCAAATCGTGTTTGATATATAAAAGGCAATACTAATATTCTCGTATTACGTGATATGATTTGTGTAGTCATTCTGTTGAAATTTGAGTTTACAATGTTAATTCAAAATTCGTTCATATTATATTTCTTTGTTAAAATATTTGTCGTTAGGAAATATTTTGTAACAGAATGTACTACCAAATCCGTTGTCAGAAATACCTGCAAATATTATTACATATACTGAAGTATTATATTATTGTTTAATTAAATTTTTTTTTGCTGCATGTGTGCATGCATATGGGCCCATTGAAGACTTGGAGATTTAACGCATGTCTCTAACTAGCAGTGTCTTTCGTTACTCACATTGCCAATCACCCAAATTAGATATATACTCTATATATATTGAACGATCAATATATAAGATGTGTTGGCGTTGATTTTATATTATAATGTAATACACGCTCATGTATATAGTTTTATTTAGTCATCGTCATATCTAATAAATTGACCTTTATTTGTATCTAGGGCAGCCTAAGTTCCCGGGACCTGATCCAGGTAATATACACCTATCCCGTAGACTATCTAGAGTAGTTTGTCTCCTTTTCGTCGATGTTGCCCTGGTTGTTGTGACTTCAACTAATATTTAAAGAAAGTTCCAAGCATAACATTTGTATTACTGTTTATATACAAGTCAATACTTGTTTTGAGGTCTATATATATTCGCCAAAGGACCTGGATGTTGCGAAATTGGCAGATGACGCAGCTCTTTGTCTTTTAACAATAACTAGGTTAGCAAAATTATATATTGACGTAGTCTTTTATTAGGATTTATAAAAAATAATTGCATGAAAATGAACTACACTGAATATAACTTATCTTAACGTAAGCAAATATACCACGGGTCTTCGCTGACGTGGAAGAACTTAACAATTTAGGCTTTTGGCCCATGGTGGTAACATTTGCACCTAACGCCACAAACTGAAAGACCTATATTTGCAGATATTCAACGGAAACAAGAAGAGTGTTTATAAGACCTATAAGTATTGTACCTGAGTTCATTTCAACTCATCACATTATAACATTAACATGTTAGCGAATCTTTTCTATAATTTACATCAACAGAAACACACTGCATTACTGCGTATCCCACGGATACTCTATTCTCATGTGGCAAATACAGCATTGCCATCACAAAGTAGTTTTAAAGGTTTGGATACATCTTGAAGGGTGGTGGTTCTTTGCCCAATTAACTTTCTGCTTTAGCTTGTTCCCTTGTCAGGGACAGCATAGGTTTGTGACCAAATAAATTATAAAAATACCCAGTACTTTAGTTCAACTGAAAGGTTTAAGCGACTTACATAAACGAAGCATTCCAGTTGTTGTTTTTTATAACCAATGTTGCTAGTTAAAATATTTTATGCACATTTTGTGACATTCTTTTTTAAGAAAAAAACAACGTTTTTAACATTTTTAAAGACACATAACCTTAGTGAATTAACAATAAGCAAAATACCTTTATGATGTATATCAGTAAGCGGGAGCAGTAAAATTGTAGCAAACGTAACACGATATTTAAAAAAACCCATTTTTTAGTACATTTTTTGCATATTTGATGTTTATTTTGTTTGATCTAACTCAGTAAGTAGCGTGTTTTGTGTTTAATATGCATGCTTCCTGCTTTGAAACGTTTTTCACCCTCACAACTTTTTAAATCAATAAAACCTACCTAGTGATGGACAGTTTGCCCTACATGGACACAATCTGAAATACATATTTTCTTTGATTTCCGAAATCAAGATGCCGCTAAAGCTGTTAAGTGTGAAATGATTTAACACAAATGAAAGAGCTTTTTGTCAAAACAACAACAACAAAAAATTGATGTTAAATATGGCAAGTAACTAATTTTTGTTTTTAAGACAAAGATAACAGCTTATGTATAGATGAGTAAGAAAAAGTTCTATGGGAACATTTTCCATGTACAATAAATAAAGTGTGTTTACAATATTAGGCATTCTGATATTTCAATGTCTACTTCTCTAATGACCGGAAATGATTTTCGGTATAGCTCTTTCACGCGACTTTGTGACATTATAATAGCACTTCTTCAGGGCGATGTGGTAATTGTAAGATTTTTCCTCAGCATGTACATAATATAATTAACACTAACTGAAACATTTATGTTACATAATTACTTGTTGTGTGACAGTTTGTATCTTTTATTTTCAGGAAACGTTGTAATTTCTGTATGTGTTTTTTTCAGTACAGTGTATATGTATTTGTACAGTTTACACTTTTGTTTAATTACGACTGTAGCCTCGGTCTAACTGGTTTTTTTTTCATGTACGAGTATATTTTTTTCTTATTATTGTGATTAGGTACCAGGATGATCTATGAAGTCCGTTGCTTTCGCTTGTTGATGGAATGTTACTTTTCACTGTTGCATTTTAGTGTTCATCTCTAATCCGTTACCAAACATGATTTGAGAAGATATACTCTCTTGCTGGTTTATGTTCATCAATTCCGAATGAATGTCTGGGGTAAAGAAATTTGAATATTTAGCTTTTCATTTGAATTATATACTTTCAAGACGTATTCATTAATATTAGAACAAAAGCTTGTGAGATTTTATCTTTATCAATTGATAGAGCCATATTCATAATGTTTTGTCGTTGTCAAAGCATGGCTTATAGTTCTTTCTGATCAAGCAAAAGTGAGATGTCTTGCTCACGTTATCCCATAAACGCTCCAGTAACCCATCAGTACGCTGACAACGATGTAATTCAGGACACCAATCTTTAAACCGATAATTTCTTTAGTTATATGTCTTCATTAATAACTTCTGTTTAAATATTGGAAAAAATACTTACTTTTTACTGAAATACCGATGAAAAACTATTTATAATACCATGTCTGTGTGAAGTTTTGCTGGTTTACAGCCTATTGGTGCTTCGTGACAATATACATCTAAATAGCAAGGCTTCAATTACCGGTTTCGTTATTCATATCGTAACTGCTATGTCAAAACATAAGATTTTAATTTAAATGTGTTTGTCTTTGTACCCAGGACACACCAATCAATTTATGGGGCCTCGTAACTCAGGTATATCGACAGCTTGTAGAATAAATAGAGTCGTTCATCTTCTTCGTTGTTGTAGCACTTCTTTTGTTACTCTATGTTGAATCTTATAATTACTAAGAATATCGTAAGCAACTGCTAAGTAAGTATTCATGAGATTATACTAAAAACAAACAATTAAAACCACACTTGACGCAATATTATGACGTCATTATTATGTTGCAATCTTAAGGAAGACTTGTTACAAAACTTAAACTATCTGTTAAATGGTACAAGTCAATTAGTAACGAGACTTTGATCACTAGTGAACAGTAATAGGTGGTACTAAGTATTATTACCCATCTTATCTTCAGAATGTAATAGACTGGCAATCGTGGTATTATAGAACACTAATGAACATCGTTTTATAATGAACGATAATTTAATTCAAGATGATCCAATCCGCATTGCCGTGGAATCAGTCCTTAAATACCCGTCAATCTATTTGCTTGCAAATACTCTGTGTTTATTAATTAACTTGTTTTGTCAGAGTCACTATCAGTATAAGTAAAATCGTTTATTTTTCCAAGGAGATCGAATATTGAGCTCTCAAGGTTACGGTGTTGGCTTCTCTCTCAGTGGGACCTATATCTGACTAGAACGATTTCTCTTATTCTTCTATATGTCAGTAGAATGGCTCAGGCTATTTAGTCTTAAGAACATGATTGCCTTTGGTTTATATTCATGCTTTCTGCTTTGAATCGTTTTGTATTTATCGCATCTGCAATACATAGAATGTTCTGTACCTACAGTGTGGTGTACCTTATTGGTATATAATAACAAATTCTTATCATTGTGTCGCAGGTGATATGACATGTTGCATTAAATGTTTTGTCATAAGGTCCTGAAATAGCAAAACTTTTCATGTGTTGTTGATGATTTTAATTGCCTAAAATTTGGTTAAATAAAATAAACAGAAATAATGTTAATTGAATCATGTAAACAAACAACTGATTGTTTTGGAAGAATAGCGACTAATGCGAAGAGATGTTATTTATGACATCATGGTGTATCACGATTAGTATAGCGTCGTTTGTACAACTACAAAGCATTTTATTATTATCATTTATACTATTATTTATACATAAATACTTAATTGATATGAAAATTATCTTAATGATTAAATTTACACAAGTAATGTGCACGTCATTTATTTCATAAGGATTCTTGTAAGTATTACTATTTCTTCATGGAGACGGGGTATTTCTATAACTAACTTCCACAAAGACTATACAAAAATAGCTCACACTGACTGAAACATTTTATTGTATTAAAGAAAATATTTTGTATTTTGACATTTTTGCTTATTACGTATAAATTTCTTCTCTTTAACTTCACAAAGGAACAATTATTTTTTTACACATACAGATTAATGCATTTCAACATTTGTTGACGCCACGTTCGTAAATGCACGACGTCATGCTGTTGAATAAAACAGCCATATGTACGCTGCTTTAGTCCGTTAAAAAGATTAAGCGACGTTTAAACACAGCAAAAAATCATTTTGTGTTGTCATATTAATGTATAAACCGCAATGTAAGCGACTTATTCCTAAAAAGAAAAACGTTCTCCAACGGACAATTTAGTCTGACATTATATGAATGAAGCAGGTCATTCGTAACCATGTGGCTTATTAATCCAACTCAAATTCATTGCGTGTGTGCGATTTTTTTTTCACCTTTTGAACCGAAACACTAAACCCGTAAGCCAATGTCCCGTCTGAAAAGAAGATATTAATGTAAAATTGTTTATATTCTTACTTCAGGGATATGCACGCGACTACTTTTTATAAAGCATGCACGTCATTAACAAGAGAATCAATCAGTTTTTAAATAACACATGACAAGGAGTGCATTTTAATCTGTTGAATGTGTGTGCATTTGTATAGCTTATTACGTTTAAGTCACACAAGTAATTCAATACGTTTGTTACATCTATATTAATTATTTGTTTCGTGTCATGTATATTTGTTTTTATTGTTTGGGGTAAATGGTTAAAGACGAACGTTGCTTAAATCATTTGTGACCACTGAAACTCCAAATCTAGACCATTTTGCTGTTTAGGTAAAGCAGTTGTGTTTAAACTGGTGCTGATATAAAATTTGTTATCTAGAATTAATTTCTAAATAACTCTAATAAAGATAGATTGAGAGCTAACGTGTTAGACTTGTAACCGTGCAATGCGAATTCCGTGCTTGCATGTGCCATTAGTAGCAGACCTAGTTTGCCGTTTCTGTCTTAAAAGCTGAAACAATACTTGAAAATCCGTTACATTCCAAATTGCATTTGTCTTTAATGAGAACTATCAAATAATTGCACTTAAAAATGTGTATCCATAAAGTGACCACTTTTTCACACGTTTAGGCGTGGCTGTTTCTAGGGCAATTACCCCTCAGAAATGACGTTTGCCTTGCGATTGTATTTCAAATGACGTAATTGAAGTAATATGCGTTTTTCGTCGCATCCGTTTAACAGCTTAATATAAAGCATATCTTACAATAAGAAGGATGTGTGCATTTTAATTTTTAATACTTTTAAGCAACGATATAAGGTTAAGGAAATGTACTCACAACTAAGAAAATAATACAGCTATTTCCTTATTATCAAATAAGGAATATCATATCCCGAGACAAAGAAGAAAAAAATCAAAACTTGTGCTGGTGACAAAAGCAATTTGCACATAAATGTAATAAATACATACGATATTTTCGAGATTCCCCATCGTCAAAGGTAAAATGTACACACGCCTGTCCTTTTACTACTATGATCTTTACAAGACTGTCTCGTATCCAACAAAGCAAAATTTCCAAACTTATAAATAGAGGCGCAACACAATCCCCTTTTATCAGATTCAAAAGTCAGTATAATTTCGCACAGCACTGTGAATTTATATATAATGTACATCCTATTTGATCAATGGAAATTTCTTTAAAACACTGTGTTACATATTTATTTATGTTTATCATCTGTCCGTCTCCATTATGATGAGAACACATGTCTTCTTTGTAGTATATTTATCAATTAAATTTGTAATATTTAAATGATCAAATTTTCATGTCAAGCAACACTTTATATAAACATTGGACATTCAGACATTTCTCATCATTTGCAACATAAACAAGAAATAACTTGTCAATTTTAAAAGACAGTACTTGTTAAATTTCTTTACCAGTTAGCGGTTTTGTTGTACATAATGTAACTTTAATGTAGAACATTACGTTTGGTTATCCTTGTATCTTATATGTTGACTTTTATTTGTATTCAGGACGTCCAAATCAATTCAGGGGGCATGAGTCAGGTAATATAAAACAATATGTAGACTATCTGATGTAGTTTGTCTTCGTCGATGTAGATCTGGCTGTGGTGAATGTTTACTCTGTTCTCTTGATTTTGAAAGTCCTACATCATTGAATAGCAACTGCTACATTTGCTATTTTTAACATTCCCTAAAACAACGTTATCGGATGGTTGGTGACATCATTTCAGTGTCTTGTTTGGATAACACTTGAGCTATTTATTCTTTGACATAGTATATAATTAACACATGACCCTCAGTGTAATAGTGGAATTTGTCAACCTGAGTATTAGAATATTAACCTATGTGCGGACGTGGATATTGCAAAAACATTATTAATCAGGAAATATTCAGTAAGAGTGATTTGAAAACAATATCAACAGGGAAATATTCTCAGTCATTGTGATATTTAGCTGACCAACTTGAATGTTTCTGTCAAATTTAAACAAACCACGTGTATTTGTATAAAAATGAAATATATTACGGTTTATCGGGGTGACAATATTTTGATCACTAGCCTTAAGTGTTCGTGCTTGGTAATATGTCACATCCTTACTTCAGTCATTATTTTGCATGTATCGGCGATACAGAAAAAAGTGAAACATCATTGAATGTGAACGATATTTAAAATAAAAACTATGCACTATTTTAAGATATGTAAGACGGCAACTTTAATAATATCAATAATCTACAAATATGAGGCCTTGTCTTTTTTTTATAATTGATCATATGGGTCACATCATTATTAGATAAAAAAAATATTATAGACATTGTTAGCTCTTATTGCATATCAATTGTAAATACTGACTGATAGTTTAAGGACTTTGATCTTTTTTAAACTGTGATTGCTGCAGCTTGGTATATAAAATCTTTATTTATTGTCTAATGAAAGTATTATATTGGATAGTCATACAATTATAAAGAATTAATGTATTGCAAATATAAGCTTTTTGAATAATGCCATTATTTTTTTCATTGATCCTATCATTTAAGTTTAAATTAAAATTTGTCATGTTGTTACGGGCATCATAAAACCTTCAATATTTATAGCTTTCCGAGCCTTTTGTCTACGATTAATACCTAATAATTAAGATACGGAATCTAATGCAAATAACGTGATTGGTGACGCATTTTGATTTGTATTTGTTGCATCCGCTTAGCAGCTTACTATAGAGCATATCCTATAACATTGAGATATGTGTGCTGTATTTTTTAATGGTCTTAACTAATCAATTTAAGTTTTAGAACATGTACTCACAACTATGATATGAATACGGCTGTTTCCTTTTTATCAAATAAGAAGTACCATGTTACGATGCAAAAAAAGCAAAAACAACAACAACAAAGAAACATGTCAAAGCATTCGCTTCTAACAATACAAATTTGCACCTAAAATTTAATAAAGACATACGTTACTTTCGAGCCCGTATCTTTATTGTCAAAGAAATAAACACGCCTTTGATATCTCCATCGAGATCTTAACAGGACCGTCTCGTCTGAAGCAAAGCAAATTTTACAAACTCATACATTAAGGCACAACACTATTACCCCTTTAGCAGAATCATTCAATTTTCAAGGTCAGCAACATCTCTCACAACACTATTACCCTTTTAGCAAAATCATTCAATTTTCAAGGTCAGCAACATCTCTCACAACACTATTACCCTTTTAGCAGAATCATTCAATTTTCAAGGTCAGCACCATCTCTCACAACACTGTGAATTTATATATCATGCACATGATTTTCGTTTGATGGTAAATTCTATTAAAACTCTGTTTTATATTCATTTATGTTTCTCATCTGTCCGTCTCCAATATGATATGAAAGCATATGTCTCGTTGTTAGTATATATTGATGATTTTTATAGAATAGTTAAAACTTACATTGAATACATAAAATGTATAAACATTGGAAGTTTGGACATATCTTATCATTTGTAACATAGAAATAACTTTACCGGTTCGCAGCTTTCTTGCTTGTAATATATAAATTTAATATTAAGCATTACAATTTGGTATCGTAGCATCTAATATGCTGATTGTTTTTTTGTATACAGGACGCCCCAATCAGTTTATGGGGCATGATTCAGGTAATATAGAATCATCCTGTTGACTGTCTGTTGTACTTTGTCTTTGTCAGTGTAGATCTGGCTGTGGTGAATTAATTTGTTATCTTCAAACTTCTACTGCATCGCGTATTAACTTGCTTTAATTGTTTGATTGTGTTTGTGCTTAACATAACCAAACACAACGCATGGCGTTTTGTGTTGATACATCATTCAATTTATGTGGCATGACTCAGATAACTTGAAGCCATCATATTGATTATTTTGTATCTAGTTTGTCTTTACTTCGTCAGCGTAGATTTGGCTGTGGTGTTTCTTTTTAAATTCCTTTTCTCTTAATTTTCGAAGAACTACAAAAGTGCATACAAACTGCTATATGTGTGTATTTACTACTGTGCTTAACATTCTCTAAGAACAACGGAGGACGTATTCTGATGATTTGTCACATCATTTATATGACGGGTTAGAATGTCACTTAAACTATCAAATTACTGTGTACCAATCTGCTTTATTTGTTGTAGTTGTGCTTAACACAAATAACGCATGACATAATCTGATAATACATAACTCAATTCACGGGGGCATGACTAGGGTAATTTTAACCATCCCTTTGACTATCATGTGTAGTTTGTCTTTAATTCCTCGGTGTAGATATGGGTGTGGTGAATGTTTTTTATTTCTGTATGATGATTTTCAAAGAACTGCAGCATTGCACAAGCTCTGCTTTATTTGTTTAAATACAGATGTGCTTGACATGCTTCAAAAACAACGGGATGACGAAATCGTATGATTGGTGACATCATTTAAATGGCGTGCTAGAAAGACACTTGACCTATCTGTTCATTAGTACATTGTATAATAACACATGGTTGTCAATGTGATGTTGTCAACTCGAGAATTATAATATTAACTAATGCTTAGCAGTTGGTTGTGCCTGTCATTGTGATTTTCAAAACAGTATTAACCAGAAAATATTCTATCAGTGTCAACTGCAAAATAATCTACCGATTAAAAGTTTTTGTCAGTGGGATAGTCAGTCAAACCAACTTGAAGGCCTATGACAAATTTAAACAAAAGCCTGTATTTTGTATAACAATGACAAGTATATTACGGTCATGGTAACACTATATTGATTACTAGCCCTAGGTATTCGTACTTGATATTAGGTCGCAACCTTACTTCAGTCATTATTCGGTATATATCGGCGAGATAGAACAAAAATCATCATTTATTATAAACAATGTTCCGATGCAAGAAAGCAAAATATCCCAACATGTTAAAGCTTTCGCTTATGACATTAGGAATTTGCACATTCAATTTATTAAATACATACTTTCGAGATTCGAATCCGCATCCCCATTGTCAAAGGTAAAATATACACACGCCTGTCCTATCACCACCATGATCTTAACAGGATTGGGTGATTTAAAACAAAGCAAATCTTCCACAAGTTTACATTGAGGCACAACACTTGTCCTATTATATATTAGAATTATTCTATTTTAAAACGTCATCAACGTCTCGCACAACACTGTGGAATAATATAGCATGTACATGATTTTTGTTTTATGGTAAATTTAGTGAAACTCTGTTGTATATACATTTATGTAAATCGTCCATTCATCTTTAATATGAAATGAAGAAATATGTTTTGTTTTACTATATATTCATCATTTGCATAGAATCTTTATTATTGAAATGATCAAAGTTGCATGTAAAGCACCATTTAATATGCATATAGGAAGTTAAATGAACTACTTGTTAAATTATTTTACTGGTTCGCGGTTCTGTCTTTAATAAAGTTAATTAAATGAAAATATTACATTAGTCAATAGTAGCAGCTAATATGTTGACTTTTATATGTATACAGGACACTCCAATCAGTACATGGGGCATGATTCAGGTAATATAGAACCATCATGTAGACTGTCTGCTGTACTTTTTCTTTGTACTTTGTATATGATATACTTTATTTTCGTTCAATGGTAAATTCTACTAAAACTATGTTTTGTGCTCATTTTATGTTTATCATATATCCGTCTCCAGTATCATACGAAAACATATGTTTACTTTATAGTTAATATTTATATTTTACTTTTATACACGCCTTATTATTTAATATATAAGGTCTAAGTTGTATCTGAAGCAAAATATGATTTAAAGATTGGATATTCGGACATATCTTATCATTTGCAACATGAAGTAGAAATAACTTATCAATTTTAAACGACAACTACTTGTTGATATACTTAACCTGTTCGCGGTGTTCTAATTTGTATGTTTGTCAAGTACATTTAATATTAAACATGACATTTAGTAATCGTATCATCTAATATGCTGACTTTTACTTGTATTTAGGACGCCCCAATCAATTCATGGGGCATGATTCAGGTAATATACAACCATCATGTAGACTAACTGATGTAGTTTGTCTTCGTCGGTGTAGATCTGGCTGTGGGAAATTAATTTGTTATCTTCCATGCATTGTGTACCAAACTGCTTTAGCTGTTTAATTGTACATGTATATGTGCTTAACACACTCCAAAAATAACGCATTGCGTAATCTGATGAAACTTCATTCAATTCATTGGACATGACTCAGGTTGTCTCAAGCCATCCATTCTAATATCTTGTGTAGTTTGTCTTTGCTTCGTCAGTGTAGATCTGGCTGTGGTGATTTTTTCGATTTCTTTTTCATCCGATTTTCAATGTACTCCAGCATTACAAGACAGCTGCAATATTTGTTTACTTACTGTTGTGCTTAAAATTCTCCAAAACAATCTGGTGATTGGTGATTTAAATGACGTGTTAGAATGACACTAAAGCTATTTATTCTTTTGTACATTATATGATAACACATGGGCGTCAGTGGGGTGACGTATAAATAGGAGACCTTGTCTTGTTTCGTGATTAATTATATGGATCATAAGCCATTATTTAATTAGTTACTTTCTAGATTCATACCCGCATCTCCTTTTTGAAAGGTAAAATGTACAAACGCCTGTCCTATAGCCACTATGATCTTTAACAAAAATGTTCGATACACAGCAAATCTTCCAAACTTATACATTGAGGCGCAACACTTTTATCAGTCATTCTATTTTGTAATGTTGGCAACGTCTCGTTGATTTCGTTCGATGGTTAGTTCTACTAAAACTCTGTTTAATAACCATTTGTGCTAATCATCTATCCGTCTACAATACGATACAAAACATATGTCAATTCTAAAAAAGTTCAACAACTTTTTAAAATACTTTCCGGTTCGCGGTTGTTTTATTGATTGTAATGTAACTTTATTGTAAAACATAACATTACATAAGCATGGCTTCTAATATGTTGACTTTTATTTGAATACATGACACTCCAATCAGTTTATGCGGCATGATTCAGGTAATATAGACCCATCATGTAGATAATCTGTTGTACTTTGTCTTTCTTTCGTCAGTGTAGATTTGACTGTGGAGAATTTATATGTTATCTTCAAATGTCTAATTCATTGCGTAACAACTTGCTTTATTGGTTTAGTTGTAGTTGTTGTTAACATACACCGAACACAGCGCATGGCGTTTTGTGTTGATACATCATTCAATGTATGTGGCATGACTCAGGTAATATGAAGCCATCATATTGACTATCTTGTATCTAGTTTGTCTTTTCTTCGTCAGTTTAGATCTGGCTGTGGTGATTTTTTAAAACAAATTCTCATGATTTTCGAAGAAAACAACAGTGCAAACAAACTGCTATATTTGTTTACTTACTGTTCTGCTTAACACTCTCAAAGGACAACGGAGAACGTAATCGGATGATTGATGACATCAATTAAATGAAGTGTTAGAATGTCAGTCGACCTATATTTTTGTACATCATATAAAAACACGTGGTTGTCATTGCGATAGTATATATTGTCAACTCGAGAACTAGAACATAAACTAATGCGCAGCCTTCATTAATATCTGCCATATTGATGTTTTAAACAGTGTCAAGCTGGACATGTTTTGTGAGAATTAAATAAAAATCTCAACCGGCTAATATTCTCTGCCAGTGTGACATTCAATCGGACCAATTTGAGGGCCTATGACAAGTGTAATTAATAATATGTATCACTTCATCGATAGATTATTACGTACGGCATATTTAATAAAAACTGCAGACTATGTAGTCTGATATTGCAAATGCTTTGTCCTTACTGATTGGTAGATTTCAAGACCTTTGTATGACTTAAATGGTGGTGGGTGCCAACACGTATATAAAACATTTAAGACAGTGCATAAGAGAAAAACATTGTCTGGAATAGTCATACAATTTAAAAAAAAATGATTGCAAATATAGCTTTGATTAAAAAGAAACTACTTCTTATTCATTGACCCTATCATTTAAAAATATTCAATGAATAAATTAGTAATCTTCGAAACCCGCATCACCTTTGTCAAAGGTACAATGTACAAACGCCATTCCTGTCCCCACCATGATCTTTAAAGGACTATCTCCTTTCAAACAGAGCAAATCTTCCGTACTTATACATTGAGAAACTGCATTTATACCCTTTTATCAGACTCATTCTATCTTTTTAAGCTCCAAACGCCAGGCAGAACACTGTGAAATTATTTATATACATGTATCATGTGCATGATATGGTTTGATGGTTAATTCTACTAAAACTAAACCAAGCTTAATATCCGTTTATGGTATTCATCTATTCGTTTCCAAAATGACATTTAAGCATGTGCCTTGTTTGTAGTATATATTCAACGTTTTCATAGAATATTTAAATATTAAATTATCAAATTTGCACCATTTAATATCCACATTGGACATTAGGAGGCATTTTATTATTTGAAATGTAAACTTCCAAGAAATAACCTATCACTTTTATTAAAAAAACTACTTGTTAAAATATTTTACTGGTTCGCTATTTCTTTGTTTGTACTGTAACTTTTATTTGTATACAGGACACACCAATCAGTTCATGGGGCATGATTCAGGTAATATAGAACCTTCATGTAAATTATCTGTTGTACTTTGTCTTTCCTTCGTCGGTGTAGATCTGGCTGTGGAGAATTAATTTGTTATCTTCAATTTTCTACTGTATTGTGTACCAACCTGCTTTAATTGTTTAATTGTATTTGTGCTCAACAAACACCAAAACCAACGCATGGCTCTTTGTGATGACACTTCATTCAACTCATTGGCACGAGTCGGATAATATGAAGCTATCACATTGACTATTTTTTGTAGTTTGTCTTTTCTTCGTCGGTGTAGATCCGTCTATGGAGGATTTTTAAATTTCTTTTCTTTTGATTTTCAAAGTACTTCAACATTGCATAACAACTTCTAAGTTGTTTACTTACTGTGCTTAACATTCTCCAAAAACAACGGATGACATTATCAGGTGATTGCTGACATCATTTAAATGACGTGTTAGTATGACCTTTGAGCTATCTATTCTTTAATACATAATGGAATAATGATAGTAGATATTGTCAACCCGAGAACTAGAATATCAACCAAAGCGCAGCCGTGGGCAATGTCTATAATTATAATTTTCAAAACAGTATCAAACGGGACATGTTTAAGAGTTTAAAAATATCAATAATATTCTCTGTCATTGTGATATTCAGTCAGACCTACCTGAGGGCCTATAACAAGTGTAATTTATTATATAGACATCTTTATCATAAGATAATTATGTGCGCCATATTTAAGATAAGCTTCAGACACTGCAAGCTCATATCGCAAATGCATTGCCCATACTGATTGCTAGTTTAAAAGACTCGGTTTATCTTAAATAATGGTTGTTGCAGCCTGGTATATAAAATCTTTAGTCATTACCTTATTGGCAACAATGTGTGTTACAGTCATTCGATTCTTGGATTTTTATTGGTTGCAAATATTATCTTTTATATAATCCATTTATTTTTGTCATTAATTCTATAATTGGAAGTGAAAGAAAAATCATTTTTATTTTGTTACGGACATTACTTTACCCCCAATATTCTTAGCGTTCCGTGTTTCTGTGTATATAACTAACACTAAACAATGGCGATACCGAAATCAAGTCTGCAACCGTCATTGTTATAGTTTAAATTCTCACTCCATATCACCGATATCTGGCTAGTGCGGTATTTTCGGGGTTGCAGCAGTGTTCAAGCAACGCCAACAAACTTTTTTTTTAATCTGCTTAATTACGTCTTTGTTGTTTTTTTTATGTCAATTAATTCTTATTATATCGTAATAAATAGCATGAATTGTGCCATTTGGGGATGATGTCCAAGCATTCTGTTTGTAAATTAAATTGTCTTCATCACATCTACAACACAAAGAAGGTCTTGTGCATTTAGTGTGGTTACATTATTGTCATTCTCGGAAACATTCTTTCAAGAGATTCTAATGTTACATGATACTTGGAACTTATGAAATAATATACTCGTTTATGTGCAATGTTTCTTAACGAATGGTTATTTTTAAGGAAAAAGACTAATGCATTGATGTTACAAATGTTATTATTTTAATAAAATGACTTGTAGAACGAATACAGTGACCTCTGAGTATTAAAGTATTAGTTAGTATTCACTTTGTTCAAATGATAATATTTATATTTCAAAACGTACTTGACATTAAAATGATCATATAATTATGTTTATTTTCACGCGACTAAATGTGTTATATGCGGTAGTTTATTATAAATGGAGTTGTGTCATTATTATCATCGTTCTGATTAGTGTTGTACTTTGTTAGGAGGCAGGTGTGCGGGGTGTTTTGGAGTTGGTTGAGAATCGTCAATTTGACGGATAATTCTAGAACTTATATCCACAAAAACTATATCCAAATAGTTTACCTTGATCGAAACATGTACATATATATTAGAAATTGCATTTTTGAGGTTGGTCATTTTATTTATATATATATATATATATATATATATATATATATATATATATTATATTATATTATATTTATATACATTTCCTTATAACTTTATGAAGGAAAGATTAATGTCAATACTTTATAACCCACAAGACCCAACTAATATGTAAATCACGTTAATGTATAACTTCATTTATGTGAAAAACAGACGTATATCGCTTTGCCTCATTTGGTTGAAAAAAAAATGACATTTTTATCACCATTTAAACATTTTTCTTTCTGTCTTATCAATTCATTAAGTCTAGCGATTTATTCGATGGAAAGAATATGTTCTTCAACGAATAATTTAGTGTAGCATTAGATTAAATAAGCAAGCGGGTGTGTCAATAAAACATATGTGAATATACATATAAGGATATTTGTGCTTCGGGCGACCTTCGTTCATAGAGAATAAACGTCATCAAAATTGTGTTTCAAAGCCATACCAAGCATATGGTTTTACCTTTTGCATAATAGTTTAAATTGCCAAAGAAAGTGTAACAAAAGCAAAAATGCTTTGCTTATCGGTACAACCTCATTAATGTCAGTCCTTTTCTGTACCGTCTGTAGTAATACTACACATTGCAACCAGGACACTGATTATAAACCGATTTGAACGGATACTATGTAACAAGTTTAATTCAACAAATGACTGTCTGTTGGAACTGCAGTAGAGACAAAGTGAGGACTAATCGCCATTGTTTTGTCAGTGTTGTTTACCATAAACGCATTGTCTTCAGTTGTTTGTACTAGAGTTATTATGCCTTTAAATTTCACAGAAAGAGTTGTATTGTTTTAACTATTTGTATAACATACTAACTGTGTATTATCCATATTAATTTCTTTGTTTTGTTTCATGCATCTGTTATTTTTATTTCTTTATGTAAGTGATATGAAACATGATGTCCCAGTTTTAAGATTATGGAGAAATACTATTCATTAGTCATTATAATTGTTACTATTATCACTGTAAGTAGTACAAGTAGTGGTAGTAGCTGCAGCAGCTGCACTAGAAGCAGCAGCAGCGGTAGTACTAGTTGTAGTAGTAGCAGAATTAGTAGCAGAGGCAGCAGTAGAAACAGCAGCAGTAGTAGTACTAGATGTAATGGAAGTAGTAGTAGTACGAGGGGTGTTCGGGAAGTTTAAGGACTTTTGCTGTATTTTAATAAATAATATGAAATTAAAGATAAGAAAAACACAGTTACAAAATTTAATTCTTTTACAGCCAGCTGTGAAAATTACAAAAATGTACATAAAACAGTAAGTAAATTACAAATAAAACAAAACATACACCAAAGCATTCCCGGAGCACGCCAACGTCATATCGGTGCTAAAATGTTAACGTTATCATTCATAAAACGTCATATTGGCTCATTTTTCAACGTAATCGCCGTAAACCGCGATGCACTTTCTTTGTCGCTTGACCCATTAACTTTTGACATGTTGTCTTCTTTAAGGCAGTCATGGACGGTGGACACTGAAACTCCGAGTTCTGAAGACATTTCCCGAACTGTGCGTCGTCGATCTTCGTTTAACAGCTGCCGAACCTTGTCTTTAACGCGACTTTTTACCACGGATGGTCGGCCGCATCGCTTGTCGTCCTCTATCGACTCCCTTCCGTTGCGGAACATGTCGTGCCATCTAAATACAAGAGATCTGCAACATTTCTTCGTTGTACTTGATGCCTGGATCATTTTATAGGTCTCCGTGGGCGTCTTTTCAATCCCGACACAAAACTTAATTATCGCCCTGACTTCAACGTCGCCAATTGACGTCATTTTTTTCTTGAATTGCAAAATCCTTGTTGTGCTAGAATCGTTGACATTCAAACAATTCTGATTATATGCGCGTAAAAATTGCCGGAAATGACGTTGACGTAGTATATGACGCTCGTGCGTTTTGGCAAAATTATCGACTGTATTTCAAGTAATGTATTAGCAATTAAATATGTTGATAGCATAAATATAATAACAAAAAAAAACGGAGTGCTCCGGGTATGCGTTATGCGGTTACTATAGACACGAGTTGTCAGCGGGATTTACATATTTTTGCTAATGAGCGGGATATTTAACATAAAGCATATATTGAAATATATTTATGTGAAATATGGAGACAAATGCACCATAAATAACAAATATATAGCAAAAGTCCTTAAACTTCCCGAACACCCCTCGTAGTAGTAGTAGTAGTAGTAGTAGTAGTAGTAGTAGTAGTAGTAGTAGTAGTAGTAGTAGTAGTAGTAGTAGTAGTAGTAGTAGTAGTCGTAGTAGTAGTAGTAGTCGTAGTAGTAGTAGCGGTAGGAGTAGCAGTAGAAGTAGTAGTAGTAGTAGTAGTCGTAGTAGTAGTAGTAGTAGTAGTAGTAGTAGTAGTAGTAGTAATAGTAGTAGTAGTAGTAGTAGTAGTAGTAGTAGTAGTAGTAGTAGTAGTACCTGTAGTACAAGTAGTAGTAGTTTGGTTATAATTGGATGTATTCAACTCAACCGAAATGAGGACGATCAGCCATTATGTCGAAACATTATTTTTATACAGAATGTTTCTTTAAACATGTTCATAATTGGTATTGACTATTCCATTCCTTAAACATACATATATTACTTTATAATTAAATTGGAATATTAATTTCAACTTACATATTCGTTTATTATTTATATGCAATATTCCCTGACACATGTTCATTCGTTTAAAATTGCTAGTTAAACACTAAAATAAACTTACATTTGTTGTTTGAAAAGTACTCACTTATAATTGTATACCTATATATGGCGCCATGTCTATTTTGCTGGTTTCCAGTCCAAGGATCCATATTAATATTGTAATTTTGCAGCCTGCGTCTCACCAACAACGATTCTGTTTCTCAATTTCTTCTTATTATTTTATCAAATTGCAAATACCATACTTAAATCTATATTTAGAAACTAATATGTTTACATTCCTTTGTATCCAGGAAACCCCAATCAATTCATGGGGCCTGATTCAGGTAATATAAAACTATCATGACTATCTAGAGTAGTTTGTCTCTTGCTCGTCGCTGTAGCTTTGATGAATTTTATGTTAACTTATTACTGAAGTATTGCGTAAAAACTGCTATCTTTGTTTAATTGTTTTTGTGTTTAACCTGTTTAACGAAAGTAGTAATACAATTTTACTGCCTCCCTATGGCAAGCTTTGGTAACGGTTTTGCGTTAAAATACGATGTTACGAAAGATTTATCACTAAACTAAAGTACACATTCAAATTCAATATAATCTAATACCTAATTCACCTGATGCCAAAGTAGCAGTATTAATACTGGATAAAACACTTTGTTATGTTTTAAATGGTGCTGGTTTTAGACCCAGTCTATAGTATTTTAGCAGGTGCCTAAGTAGACAGGTTTATAAGTGAGATTCAAGCTTACAAATTGAATTCAATGTAGATGAAGTTGCTTTTAATAAATTAAAAATGTTTTGCTTTTTTGTAATTGTCTATATTTAAGTTAAAGTCAAACTTTTTCAGTTTAATCAGTTAACCTTTTCAATTTGTTCCAGAGGGAAAAAAAGTCATAGAGATTATAAACATGGCATTATAGTAAGACCTCAGAAACATAACGGTTTCTGCCCAGAACAATTGGTTTGGGACTGTAGACAGTTTAAGGAACGTTAACAGAATGATTTGGAATCTATTTATTAAAGTATTCCTTCTGTACATTTCTTTTATGTGTTTCATTCTTTTTAATGGTGTTACAAATTGGACTTTGTGTTCTAGCTACTTTGTGATCTTGTGCACGCTTTCTGTCTCCCCCCTTGCATAGATGTATATTATACATAGAAATGTCCTGGACCAACAGTCATTTTGTTGTAACGTATTATCATGCATGGACTAGTTCTACTCACTGTGACGTAGATAACATGCTACTGTGTCTTTAAATGTATTTTCTATATCCTGAATAACATTACCTCTAATATCCATATGACTGTATTAACAGTTTACTGAATTAGATAAGATGAGGAGCAGAAATATTATAAAATGATGTACTTTCAAAACCGATTATTTTTTTTGAAGAACTAAGACTGTTGCCATGAAGTGTTACTTGTGACAATGAAATCATAGCATATGCATAATAAAAAGTGTCGTTTGTTGGAAAAACTGTAAGACAATAAATTGCTTTCAGGTTTTCAAATTTCCAAAAGACATTGACATGAAAATGAGTTTCATAACTCATTTCAACAACTAAATATATAATGTGCAGTTGTTACGAGTTTAGAAAATTCTTCTAGCATTCAGTGTTGTGTTTTATTATGTTTATTATTAATCTGCTTCCAATTATGAGTTGCAGTTTTTAATCGTATTTTTCTCGTTGATTCTTAAATTCGGATGTAATACGCCATTGAATATTCATCATTCAGTTTCTGACGTATTTCTTTTAATTTTGAACACTCTCTTTAAATAAAACTTGACAAATCAATTTTAAATGCAAAATATTTTGCAAAATTTTATCGTTTTGATTAATATGTCATGAATACAGTGTTATGTTGTTGAAAAGAATGTTAAAAAGTTATCGTTGATCGACAAATAAAAGCTCTTTCAAAGTTTATCAATAAACTCGACAAATAAACGAGCAAGAGAAACCATTTAGTTATTCAAGTCGATACAACCACCCTTTCTGGTTATGGATGTGGATATAACATAAATATTCTTATTCTATGCATTTTAACTCAAGTTCATATAGGCTTGACTTAATCGAATTACATTCGAACGACCTGGTAAAAAATCTATATGGATAAGAAATAAAGTTGAATTGCTTTTCTCCGTGTTTTAAATGAGGTTTGATATTTGAGAACAGATTAATCAATAGAAGCAGTTTTCAGTTTCCAATCATCCATGATTGATTAACATACAAATAAACATATTGACTCCCCCATAGCCTCCGACATTCTGCAAACACTGTATATTGATAAGATAGGTTTATCCACACCTATTTATGCTGTTTTCCTTTAAAGCACAATCTTAAGCAATCAACGTTTACGATTACAAAAGACATATGATCAGTGCAAATACATACACACATATTATCACTGCTCTATTTCGACTTTAAACTGTGACATTATTTCACTGTAAAAGATTCGTTTTGTATGAAGCAAAATTATTGTAACAATTGTAAAAATTAATCATTTGAGACTGTTCTGCTTGTGTGGTAGTTCTGCATCATTAAACAATTATATTGACCATAGATAATGACAAAATTCGTTATATTATATATAAAATACTTTAAATAGAGTGTGTGGTATGTACAACAAAATACAGGTTGACGTTACATGCCTCAAGTATATTTTAGTTAATATAACCAAGTGCTTTGTTTTGTTGTTGTTGATGTTTTTTATTCAGGTGTTACATGTACTCTGTTCAGTGACAATGTGCCGGCATTGTAGCAATTTAATGTCAGAATTGTCAACGTAGTTGCTTAGAATATTGTCACGTGACTAGAATGCTCTATTTCAGATGGGCATCAGGTTCCAATATTGCTTCAAAGCCCTCGTCGTGTAGATTCCTCGGCTTCTGTGGCTGCTCCTCGTAAGATGCCCGAGTGTTGTTATTGGCCAGGCTGCTTGAAACACATACATGTCAATGATACGGACAATATTCCGCCTATATCGGCGCTTTGTTTCTGCGTCTTGGAACAACAAGTCTGTAAATTTCTTGGATTGTTGATATAATCTGTTTATTTTAACCGATGAAAGTCCAAATCCATATTAGTTTACAAAACAAAAATATTTTAAAATTTTAGCTGAACTTGTCCGTATCATTACATCGTGTATATTAGTAGATGGTGAAGGAATGACTTCAATTTGTTGTCAATGTTACCGCTTTATGTGTTTCTACTTTTATTAAAGGTGTTTTTGTCTATGCATTTTTACTGTTCCTGTTTGATGACATGTGTTTTCATTGCAGGTGTTTGCTAGTTTTCTATATATGCGAGCATCATATGATTTTCAGCCTACCTTTCCCGCTAGGACAAGTATTTTGTATCCACTTGTGTTGTTTCTGTGCTAGTCTTTTTATATGTATCTTTACAACAGAAAAAAAGATCATACACATTTAAAGAAACAGTAACCAGATATAACCATACAATAATTGTCTTATTGTGATATAACTCTTTCATTAATAACCTGTTACTTCTGAGTTTCTGATGTGATATTTTTTTATCTGAAATATTCTGATATGGAATTCTTTTTTTTTCTAGGAAATAAAACCAACTTTTAACAGCTAATTATAAGCAACAGATTAAATGACAAGATATATTTCCATCGTCAGGAAATCTTAAAAAACATGAGAATGCACTTTCACAAGTGTTTATCACATGTACGCTATCTTTTATTTGTTTTGTTTGTTATTGAAAATGCAATTAGATTTTTTCCTAATAATAAAGAATACTTTATCTTTAACATTGGAAATCAATTAACTCTCCGCTTTCTTTTTTTAAATAAGACGCCACATTTCTGCTGAATTTCTTTTTGCTCAATATTTTAAGTGCCATCAAAATTTTAAGAAACAATCATTTTCCTGTGTAATGCTGCGCACTGGTACACCATGGTGAATGGTTTTATGCACTTTTGTTGTGAATTGTGGTTGTTTTGTTTTGAAGGTGTCAAAGTAATACCTGTACCCATTAGAGTCCCCCGCAAGATTCCCCCGCCACCTCCCCAGCCAGTTGTCTATGAGCGACCAATTCCCCGTAAGTCCAAGTAGATATGTTCACTTACGGGAAACCAACAGTTGATGGCCACCGCCATTTGTAAGGGGACATCTATGATGTAACTCTGTCGTATATGTCTAGTCAAACAGAAAACGGCATTTGATTTTTGTACATTGGCAATGGAACAATAACCTTGAAGAAAAACAGGAATATCAAGTAAAATCAGATACTAAATATTTTGTCTAAGGAGCCACTCGACTTGTACATGCTATAAGTCATTATCGTTGTTGGAACATGTATTTGACAACTTTCTGATGTATAATTGCGTAAAATTCTAACGTTTTCATCAAATAGATAGGATCACTGGTTGTTTATCGTTGTTGGACTTACCCCAATGGAAAATATACCAATTACATTTGCATGTAAAATTCAACTGTTGGATGCCCTATCGTGATGTTTTGTAAAACTAGACAATGAAGTAGCTGTGTTGCTATATATCACTAACCCGTCTGCTTTCTTCTGTCACGTTTTGTGTGTACATTTACTCATTTATGGTGAAAGCCCTTCATATTAGCATAAATATTATTAAATACACTTAGCCCATGTATTTCATTGTGGCATTCTCTGTATCATTAAGGTCTCATCACGTAGCATCTACTTTCAAGTTTACTTATAATAAGTTTTTGCATTAAAGCAAACTTCACTGACTTCACTATTACGCGAACAAGATTTGTACAGTGAACTTTCATATTTCAATCCATCTACACATGAACAAGGTGCTTCAGTCATAGACACTTCTTGTCTGGTCTGATTAAAATACATAATTTCTTTTGACAATCTAGAATTTTGCATAGCTGTTCTGACAAAACTAATACTTCTTCCCTCCTGTCAATACTTAGTAATTAGTTAGATCTAAGTCAAACATAATTTAAATTGCAGGCACGTATTTATTTAAATCAGTGAGACTGGCCCCTTTAAGCGTGTGTAATTCATTCAATTAAAATATTGTAAGGACAATATAATATGTAAGGCATTTTATTCGTTCCCTTTAAACTTGTGAAGACTTTTCTTTTCAGTTGATATTTAAGATTGGTGTAGGACTTCAAAAGAAACCGCATAAGTGTGACACCATATTTAGTCTTCTTCCATTTTATTGGTCTGTAGAAGTGTGTAATCGTGTATTTGTTTATTTATTTGGATTTTATTTAAACATTGCTTTAATAGATTTCGCTTATCAATTTACTCTATGTTCCTTAAATAGTCCTGTGTCTAAATGAACATGTACTCACAAAATCAATAAGGCTATCTAAATATTCTTGTAGTCTTTTAAACATGTAGTATGTTTTGGCGTAGAATTCCCGTTTAAATTTGTTATTAAAATTTTGATTTACATTGTTGTGAATAATTGTATTTTTGTCAACATCGGATACATTGATTTAGTGGAATACACTTATTTTTTATAAAACATGAAGAATGATATATGGTCTTTCTCTTTGGATGTTAAAACTTTATTTAATAAAGTTATTTAACGTTTTAGTGTTGTTCTTGTGTAACATTCCTGGTTTTCATTGTTTACTGCATATTAGATAAACAAAATTAGGAGCAACATTTTCAAATTATTTTGTGAATTAAACTCTACTCATTACATTGATACATTTTTTCTTTATCTTTATATATGTTACTATATTTCAGCAAGGAAAACGGTAATTAAAAAGGCACCTTCTTATAAGAATTCTGGTAAGTTGTATATTATCGATATCACTTTAAATAGAAAAAGTTGTATCATTCTTACAAGACATTAGTCTGTATCTTAAGTGTCCTTTTATTGTCAATTAATTAGTCAAGTCTCTGCAACTGCAATTCAATTTGTTTTCTATTCCAATGGACGTATTCAATATAGCATGATATTGGTCTCCCAGATTTGTTATTTTGTGACCATACAATATACTATCACGAACCATCGATGTTCCACAGCAGGTTGAAAGACCTCATTTAAAATGTACTCTGTCTACGATATAGAATACGCCAAACCGGTAGTTGAATAAACAAAATATATGTGTGTACTTTCTATAGTGAAGTGGTGGATTGCAATTCCTCAACGCTTTTGTTAACGTGTAGGCGAACAATATCGCTCCATATCTGGGTCTACGCTGTCTGTTGCCAATTCTCTATCGGCGAGTGTTATAAAAGCCAGTTCTACACAGATACCTTAGTTTCTAATGTAGTATATAAGAGATAAATATTTATAAATTAGAGAATTGTTTATGGGCTTTAAAATAATTTCAATTTATTTAGCTCATTTAAAACCAGAAAATGTATTTTGTATTGTTTTATTATATATCATACCAACATGTTCATGTTTGCTTCATTTTTTTCAGACGCCCTATCAAGGTTCCGTCAGGCGGGTCTGGTTCTTGCATTTATAGCACACCTTAGAGCTAACGCTAAGAAGGTAGCTGGTACTAACAAACTGCTTTGCGCTTTGCCTCCCCTCATTTCCATATTTGTTAGTTTTCTGTAAGTGACGTCGTACTGTCTATGGCCATATTCGTGACGTCTATTATTTGTGGAGGAATACACACAAACCAATGTCTAGGTGGAACCATCGTCGCACCGAGGTCAGCTGGTAGATCTCACATCAAAATTGTTCTTGCCCTGTCAGTGATTGAACGTAAAAGATTTTTTTCTTTCATTGATATTATTATTTAAACCATATACTGTTATCCAATATGGCACTGACAATAGGACAACGGTTTAAGTAAATACGATTTGCATTTAAACATTTTTTACTTGTTTCAAAAAACATAAACTTCTATAGAATTATCGTTCACTGTAAGTTTAATTGATCATGTATGCGTTCACTTTTATCAAACTAATAATTAAGTTGACAGGCATTAATTTCATTTATCGAAGTCTGTAATCAAGTTCAAAATCATTATTTGATGTTCTATTACCCAACACACTTCAGAGGTAAGTTTATTGATTCGTGTTGTATGTACATGTTGCACTTGCTGCACTTCTTTAATTATGTGTGCTTTGTCGGCAGTGTGTGCTTGGTGGTTAGTATGTGCTTTGTCGGTATTGTGTGCTTGTGGTTAGTATGTGCTTGGTTGTTAGTGTGTGCTTGGTTAAAACTTTCTCACTTTTATTAACTCTTCTGTTTATAGTCTTGCAACTGTTGCTTATAACAAATGCTTATAATATGAGCCTTCAATACACTAATGTTTATCGCACTAACAAAAAACCGTATAGTATCATTTATTCTCGGAAGATTTACTCTAGAAAACGTGTATTTGATACTTGATCTGAGCATTTTAAAATGACTAACGTCAATAATATCATATAACCGGACCAAACATGGTTCACCTGCGCCACTTGAAATAAATCTGCTTGCTATTATCTGGATGGGGTGGCTACTAACACTTTACAGGGTGACTAACACGCAATACATTCCCATCATAGATTCTAATGTCTGAGTTTGTTCTGGTTAAGTTTACTTTCTTTATGTAATCTGTCTGTTTTTCCCCTTTCAAATTATTCTCATACAATTGTGGGTACAATGCTTGCTTTTCGTGTCTTTTCTACTTTTCTATTTGCTGTGGGTTCTCTGTGTAGCTGCTTTATAAAGCTGAAGTCTTGGCAAGACCTGTCTCCGGTTCTTGTTTACATAACAAGTGAAAACAAGGTTAATTTCAATCAGTTAACAGATGTGTACTTTAGGAGAAATGCATTTGGAGTGGGGGGATAATATCTTATAAATACTTTACAATAAATACGATAAAAAGCATTACTACTAAACCACGCTAATGAAGATATTCATCTATTATAGATTTTTTTTTCATTAGTTTTAAAAATTTAAAATGTGAGCTCTTATTTTAACTTAAAAATCATGTTTTTAATTAAATTGCTTTATTTTATGAGAGTATGACACTTATAAGTCTAAAAGCGAACCTAAATATGAAATGATTACGAGCCTCAATACAAATAATATTGAACGGTCATGTATCTTTAAATACTTTTCTTTCTTTAATCGGTTTAAATCTGGCTTTGAGCTTCATAAATTATATTTATATTTACTTCTGTTATTGTGTATTTTTGTTAGTTGTTGTTGTTGTTTTTCTTATATGGTTATTATTTTATATTTGTTATTTATAAATGTTAAGCATAGTAAGCATGGTAGTGTGATAGAGTTATTCATATAGTTACTTGAAACAAGCAATTTTGTTTAGATTAAAGATTTGTAATAAAATGATAGTATTAATCTCTGTTGTTGTTTTTTTTTTGGTACTTGTTAACAATAACACTTGTTGCCATGACGGTGGTGTTGTAGCCTACTTAACACGATTTGGCCAGTCTTAAACAAACAGTGTAGATCCAGGTCAGATTTTTTACTATGTGGGCAGTCTGTTCAGGATCTACAATATTATAAAGGAATAAGTAAGAATATAGCGTATCAAATGTAGCATGGCGAATGTTGTTCTGTAGTCACCCTATCATCTCTGACACTCTCGACTGTGTTACCTTGTAGAATGTCGACAACAGGCCCAACAGCATGTTCCTGTTTGGTATCATCTTGAAGGAAATTGTTGCAGCCTTACATCGAATCTATCTCAATGTAAGTAAAATTCTAAATTCGCATAAATGCCATACTAACTTCCATTGAAACACAGTGATAGGTAAAACAAATCAAAACAATGGTTGAAAGCCGTCAACTAAATTGTTTTATGTTGACATCTTTATGTAAACATGGTGCTTATCGTTTTGAATTATATAACTTCATAAAAGAAGCATGTGCCTGGACACGGTGTCGCAATCAAGAGAACACTGTACTGTTCAACGAGAGACAATTCATACAAAACCCATGCATTTTTATTTTTGCTGTTTTGCGCTTTTGTCATTTTCGTTGATTTTCGTGGATAGTATTTTAACAGCACATAAGTTTATCGACAAGTATTCTATTCTATTTCTCGTATTAATTCGTGACTTTTTTCTTGAGAAGGTTACAACATGTGCCTGCTAGAGTTATTATGGCATTAAGCTTCAAAACATGTCTCCTAAGCATAGTTTAACAAGCATGATAAGCACTTAAATGGATGTCCGGGACTCGACGACGAGGCGTCGACATCGGTGATGTTTTATCCTCCGAAATAATTACAATAATTGCAGCTGACGTGATTCTAAATTGGTTAATTTAATTGTAAGTTGAGATATACATTTGGCATAGCCATGGGTGGGCAACATGGCGTAATCATGATAAGATCCGAGAGGATGTGTTGACCATAAAAAACTAGTTGGCAAAGCAATCTGTGAAAAACGTATGTAATTAGAAGACAGGTGGTTTTCTGTCTTGCTTGGTTGTTGTTTCTGTTTTGAAAGCCGTTGTCGTAAAGTGTGTGTATTTTCCAGCCAAACGGGAATATATACCCAGTATTAAATGACATTATCGGTCCGAACTGTTACGACCTTTCCGCTTTGGTGCACGGTGGGAAGCTCGGCGAGCGGGAGGAGAGTGTATTAATACAGGAACTTCAGTACGTCATAGAGAACCTGGTCTACCACATCACAGAAATCATGGTTAGTAGCACCTTGATGACTTTTCTGTATTGGACGTCCCCATAACCTGTGAATAACCCCTTTCCATATTGAAAGCTTTGTAGTTGTATGTATACCATTGTGTTTTGTCCACAAGAAGTATCAAAAACACCCATTAATGTAAAATATGTCAACCATCCACTGTGCGGTTTACACACGCCACGACTGGATAAACTGGTGATGTAAACAGATACGGGCAACAATTTTAGGAATCGTCCATTAGAGTGATGGTTAAGGGAATGTTGGACTCGTGTAGCTAATAATAAACACACGCAAATATATTTTAGTCCTCAATGCGGAATATAAGTGTTGTAGCATAACAATTTTATTTTGAACAAAATCGAGCAGTGAAGGACACCATTCACATATTGGATTTCAAATGGTCACGGCGTCATGTCCATCCATATATTTTCGATCTCCCTCTTGTTCTTTTACCAATATCAGTTAATATAGATAGCATTGTAAGGCCAATGTAATGAGTTAAAGTAATACATGTCTTGTTATTTCACTTTAAGGTTGTTCATTTTATTTAGCAATGAAAAAAAAGTTACTGTCTGCCATGCCAACCATGCAGTTCACTCTTAGCTTTGTTTTCCAGCCCAGCACCGGTGTTTTGGGGACACACCGAAAATCGGCTGTGTTTGAGTTGATTAAGAGCGGCAAGCGGTTCCCGGATGGTTACTTCTGGCAGGTCGAACTGGTAAGTTGCCTAAGCGAGTCTTCTAGGTACGTGACATATAAAAATATAACATTGGAATAAATAAAAAATGCGGTGATGTTGTAATTATTAATGTTGATACCATTCCTTCTGGAACAAAAATCAAGTACCATTTAAAATAAGAAATTACCGTTATACTTTGACAGGATCGGCTACAGATGAGCGAGGGTGGACGGACAGCCAATGTTGGAGACGCGGAAGGTTTTATGTTGCTGCTGGGAATATTCATCTCAAGAAGCTTGGTTACTACGGTAACGTATACCTTTTCTACAAGCAATATATAAAAGAAACTTGAACTACACATACGATATTATTTCTCTACATGCATTTTATGAATAACGCATGGAACAAGAGAGAGAACAAACTAACTGAATGATATGTCATCATTGATTTTGTTAATTGTGTTAAGTATTGCTCTGTGTGGTACATGGATATGTAACCTTCAGTCACGTGACACATTGCCCCGAGACGAGTGAAACTTAGCACGAAGTTTTGAGCTTTTTTTTCAAGATGTTTGAACTATATTTGTATGTGTCAATTGTGTAAATACGCGATGTTTGGTGGTGTTGTTTTTCCAGTTGCATTATTTCTTTACGTCTACCTACCATAGGTATATGCCATTATGCTGCCTTCATTCTATTTATTAAAGTGTTTTTCCTCCTTTTTTACAAGGCAGTATATTTCATGTAGGAATATTTTCATTTAAACACGATTCTGTTTGTTTGCTTTAACAAGTATGTTTATAACATTTACCTATTTTTTCATCATAATGCTATGCTCCCTTTGATTGCCATTGCAGATACTCATGAAGCCGGTGGACTATGGTCTCTCCTCGCAGCCAATCACAGAGGTGGCCGAGAGGAACCTTCGGGTCGTGGCCTCCGCCCTGCTCTACCTTGTCCGCCGGATCACAGTCTCCAAGGGCCGGGGTATCATGGTAGGTCATAGTAATATTGAACAATGTTATTGTTTTTCTAAAAGTTACCTGATTAACCAAGCTTGAGACAGGTTCGGCCATAAACAGTCGGATGTTTAACCCTAGACCCTATCGATGATAAAGTTGTGATCTTAAGCAATGTGTCAGGAAAATACTTACTGTAGTCCCTTTATATACTTTGACATGGATTAGAAATGTAAGCATTTCAACATTTTGCTTATGTTTTAGTTTATGTTTTCATTTATATATGGCATTTTTTGTCTAAATATGTTCATAATGTAATTTTACATTACACTTGACCAGGAAATGCCTGAAGAGATCGCAAAGTACCTCTACACTGACGAGGAGATGCAGCATGTGTACAGTCGGTTGTCCCGTACATTCAACTACGCCGAGGGTCTGCTGAGAGAGTGGGGTACGGAGTACATCCGACGGCTTCGGTCATCATCAGTCCAATCATGAGATCGATACCACAACTGACACAATCAGAACGATCGATTAGTTAAATTCATTGCTTCTTCTACTTAAGAAACACCAATTTTCAGACTATTGAATAGGAAAATCATAGCAACTAGTAGAATTTGATGATCGTGACGAACGTTATTGTATTTAACAGCTGAAATCTTGTTTTCAATGGAAGATGACAATGGAAGGCACTTTGAAGTATTGGCCAAAAGCTTTAAACACAAACAATCTTCAACATGTAGACATACTCTGTGTTGTAAAATAAGTTTTAAGAGCGTATTGTCATCAAGTCTTCGCACCCGTTTCCTGATCACGTTGGTTTGTCGTCACGTGTGAACTTTCCTGCAACTTAAAGCGATCGTCGTGCTAATACAAATACCATTTCTTACTATATAACATTGCTCGGCAGTGTTATACATTCTTACCTTTAGACCTTTAACACAATAATGCCTTTAAAATGATAATGGATATTGCTTGATATACAATCACGCAATTTAATTTTAATACAGCACATGCCATACCACGCATTTAACACGATTTGCTGAAGTTTAAGATGGCACCGTAATTGTCATGATACGGCTTTTTAGTATGCTTGCTGAGACACTGTTAACACGCTTTAAATATGAATGTCAGTATCTCATATATTGCTGTCAAGTGCAGGCGCGTTTCTCCCATTACGCACTTTACGCACGTGCGTAACCTCCTTTCGAAAAATATTTAAAAGTACCAAACACACTAAGGAAGTCGATGCCTAACCCGGGTTAGGAATTATATATTTTATTTCCGTAGTTTCTATGTTATTACTACACCAATCGAGTCGAAAAGATTTAAAATTACTAAACTTTAAACACGTCAGGATTTTAGTCGTTCATATTTTGCGTTAAGTTCCTCGCATGTCCGCATTTTACCTGTCATTCATTAGAAAAGAACCGAATATTTTCAAAAGTATTATTACAAAGTTTATATCCTTTGTAATTGTGCGTAATTTTCAAAAACGGCCCAGATTCGCGCCTGGTCAAGTGGGCTTAACTACCCTAACTGAAGTAATATCCAGACTCCTTTTAACGATTTATGGCACACATATCTTAATTTACTTTTTTGAAGTTAACTGATATTTGACACAACATTAATGTTTGCAAAAATTGTTTTCATGATTGTTTTATCACCTTAGACAAGCTATTGAGCATTTTAACATTATTGTTGTGTATCAGTATGCATAAGTTACAGTTTATTGAACTTAATGTGTTTTATGTGAATTTTCTTGAAAGTCAAAAGGTACCATACAGTTGTGGCAATCACCACAATGGAGAGAGCTTGCTTCAATAAAGATGTTTACAATTAAGGTACCATTTAAATATGCCCAACTAAATGATACTTCTTAGTCTCCAGTGGTCTTCCGTGTTTGTGGTGTAGACACCATAATTCTCAAACTGTCTGTGATAGTGGATTTATTGATAACTTTCTGCCTTGACATTATGTACATTGTTGTAAATTATAAACTATTCTAACTTAAACCTGAACTAAATTTTGTTAATGAATGAGTGTATGATTAAATGCATCTCATATTTATATGTGTTGTCTATTTTCTCTTCAGCTTTTTACATCCACAGCAGAGTGGCAATTTATTAATCAGATGTTATTTAACAAGAGGGCCATGATAAGCATCACCAAGTGCTGTCAACTGATAGATTTTATTCAGGCCAAGATGATTGTATCACTGTTAATCGGGAAGAGTAATTTAGACTATCGGTTTCAATTTGATCTGCGAGTTGAATTCTTACTAAATAGTGATGTGAAACTTAAATGTCCTGGATAAGGATATACCCAAGCAACATGCTCATAGAAAGTCAAACTTTATAGCAACGAATTTTGTTCCACCTGCATACTGAAGCTTCTGATAAGTGTTTTAATTAAAGCTTGCATTTATAAAGATGTTATGAAAACTGATTGAGGCCTACAACAAAATCAAGTAAGACACAACGTTCTTTATTTTTTGTTAATTTCAAACACTTAAACAAATGGAAAAACAGTTTAAAATTATTCAAAGAAAGTAGAGCCAATAATAAGCTATTTAAACATAAAACACACCCATGTTGAATTTATAATATCAACAATCTTTCGATTCAACAAACCATGTTTTAAGAACAAAAACATTTTTGATAAACTATTAGTCAAAACATGTGATTCTATAATAGGATTATAGATGCAGCAAAATTAAGGAACTGACCATGGTCAAGTTTCAAATATAGGCCTATGTTGCCTTAATGTTTCAAAGTCTCTAATTCTGTCCATCAGTGACCTTTGATTTATCATTCAACCTTTGACCTTTCAATGGCATATTGTTGAAGTGACCTTTAATCTTTCATTAAAATATTGTTACATACAATCTGTTTGCATGAAGATGAATATAATACAGATGGTACAATACAAGGATGCAGGATACATCAGAATCATTGGTCAGAATTACAAATTGACATATTTTAAATGTTTCAGACTTTTAAACATATTCATAAGATTTCCGAAATTTGTCAATGCAATTCAGCTTTAAGAATTTCTTCCAACAATTTTAAAACATTTAATTCAATGTAATAGAATAGATAGATGCATGTCCTAATGTTTAGTGAAATCCATCTATTTGGTGGAGGAAGACCCGAGAAATATGTCCATATAGAATCACCATTGCACCACAGGTCCGCTGGAAGACCTTTCAACATTCCTTTGCCCTGTCTGCGACTAAAAACCAACACTGTGAGAGCATGCCTTATTATGTCCCTTGTAGCTTACTACAGGCCTAGAGCAATGTACAAAGCAAAAGGTCTGAGATCAGTAAAACACAACAAACAAACATGCAAATGTCCATCAAAAAAGCATTGAAGATAATTTTTAACATGAGCCCTTTTAAAAATATTTGTTGTAATAGCAAAATTCAAAAAATGCTAAAAACATTGCCTTTATACTTCTTAACAGTCATTCATTAATGCAAAGTATAAATCCAAATTAGACCAGGTAACTTGTATGTGTTAATTATTATCCCATTAAAGTTACAAAATTCATGAGTGAAAAATGCCCATTATCATTAACTATGGCACCAGATAATGGGTTGGTATTATAGCAGTCATAACGGAAACTGACTTCATAATCTCACAAAATAAGGTTAGTAATAAGCACTGGATATACAAGTTATTTGGTGTAAACATGGTTATAAAGATTTTTATCATCTCAGGAATGCATCTACTGGGGACAATATGCTAACCAAAGGCAGTCATGAGTTTAAGCGTGACAAAGAGACAATAATAATCTCATGATTCATGATATTTAACAATGTTTAGCACATGATATGTAGAATTATATTTTAACAAAATTTTATAATCTTAAAAAGGTATTTTGTTATGGCACCAAACAATATGCTTATAACGCGGAAACAACCTATTGCTAAACTGCATTGGGAATAACTTCAAGATCTTGCGACTCTGCCAGCCACGCCTCAGTGATGGAATAGCCTGATGTTGGTATGAATCATGACAGATCCGTGATCATTGCAAGCCTTTACCACACCATCATCATTTGTAGATCCTCCAGGCGCAGCGATGAATTCAGCTCCACTCTGAAATTAAAAGTGTATTATCTTGAACAAGACTGATTCATGACATTACCTCTGTGTATGGTGTGGTGGTTAAGACACTTGAACCGAAGTTGTAGGATTAAATCCCAAAACTGACCATGCAATATTTGTCCTTGAGCGATACCAGTTACTGTACATAGCTCCTGGTACTCGGCACCTGTGGACTGCTTCTACAAAAGTAAGTGGACAGTCGAGAGGGATTTATATATAAATTGAAAGAACTTGTTTCCCATTTCACTGTAAATCAATATTTTAAGAAAATGCTCATTGAGGCATGCCACTCACTAGATGCTTAGAACGAAAAGAGGGGCAATTCAAGGTTAGACTGCCACACAGAGAAGAAGAATTGATGCCAACAAATTGCCTCCTTCAAATACTTGTAAACGGCAACAGGTGATGAAATGTCCCCGCCTACGTCATTACATCCTATTTATTAACATTTTCAAGTAGGCATTTATGTCAGGGCTTATACTTTGACGATTCCACTTTATCACCAGTCAGTGACAACTTTTGTATTTCTTACATCCTGGATAACAGTACTTCAGATTTCTTCTTTTTGAATAACTAGCTTCCTCGCTGTACAATGTACACACTTTAGTTACATAAGCTCCTTTATCGAGGACTATTCCATTCATACCCATCAGGTAGAGAGACATTAAGGGAACAGGGTAAATTACCTGCACCGCCCGGTCGATGTTGTCCCTAAATGGGAAGAAAGCATCTGAACTTAGGGCCACACCCTTCAGCTGGTTGATCCATTCATCTCTCTCTGCCTGTAAATAACATCAAATGCATCTTAAAAACTATACAGTTTTTTTAATGGTTTAAAATGGTTTTAGGTAGTTTCTTTATTTGACATTGGCAAATACAAGAAAATTGCAGCTGAGTTTTAGATGAAATACAATCTAGTTTTAACTTCATGCTCCATTTAACAGCATATTTTTTCTGCTAGAATCTACATGCAAAAGGCTTTATATGTATGGCTGAAGATTCTGAAACAAAATGTGCAGATCCTGATCAGATAGTGTCCAGCTACACTGTTTGTAAATATAAATAATACATGAAAAGCAAGATAGGTGTATGATCAATATGGCTCATATACATTATCATTACAAGAACATAATTCAAATTGCAACAAAGAAAACATTCCTTTACAACAAAAAACAATTAAGAAGACAACAAAAAAGTTGATGGTTATGTCAACATATGACGTGAAAGGTTCGGATACAAAAGTTTTTGTTTTTTCAAATACATTGCAGCAACCATTTATGATCATTATAACAATGTTCAGTTTTTTTTTGTGGCAAAAGACCCTAGACACATGTCTGGGTAAAACCACCAACACAAGCAAGTCAGCTGGAAATAATAAAGTTGGTGGTTTTTGTCTATATAATAAATGGAGGATCATTATTATATTATAAAGTGGAAGGATATGTTAAAAGAATGAAGTGAAGGGTTATGTCAACATAAAAACTTTACATATTAGTTATGACTCATAGGCAAATAATGATGATCCTGTTTAGACAGCTACTAGGGGGACTTGGCTGATCTGAATCTACAATATATGCCGACCCTTTATTAGTTCTTGCTTTTGGGGGTTATGAGATAAAGAGATAAAGCCTGTGTCTTTACCTGTGATAACATTTCAGGAACCTCTTCATAAACACTCTCCCAGCTGGCTCTATCCGAATCCTGAAATGTAACCGTCATCATTAATAAGTGTACCGGGATATTATGACAATTATTAACTTCACAAAAGATAGATATTTATTATGACTCTGCAAGAATTGCAACCAATCAAATACATACATTTGCTTTAATAGCAGGTGGCACATGATGTGGTCCTCAAGTGTTATTGAATAGTTTATCTGTTTACGGTAAGTGCATTTATATTAATATATTAAGTAAATGATCACTGAACTTACAAACAAGATCCTCTAACATCTATCCTGCCTAGCAACATCTTTGTACTTAAGTAACAGAGATTAAATTTAAGACCAAACATGTAGGAACCTAATGTAAATCCTTTTACTTACCACACCAACAGTGCCCAGAACATACTGGTCTATAGCATTAGCCATCTCTGCTCGCTTTGTACCGGCCTTAAACTTCATGTTCAACACACGGGGATGATGCCTCAGCCACCTGAAGTGTCAGGAAAGATAAACTCATTTGAGCGTAACTTTGCTGTGGTGATTGTAAAAGCGTAGTCTAACCACTTCATTGCCACGGCAGCCATTTTTGTACCAGAGAATATAAGCTGTCAGGTTACTGTTTTGGTACAATACTGATTAACTCTTTGTCCAGCTCCAATATTGTAGCAGATAAACCACATTTCCCACGATCCCCTATACCAAAGTCGTTAAAAATGGTAGTGGTATAGCTCCCTTGCTAACGCTCAAGCAAATATAAGGGAAGTTCCACGACTGGTTGGCCCGGTGTCAGGATAATGTGACTGGGTGTGGTATCATGCCAGGTGTTCACGGCATGCTATACACAGTGAAGGCAGCACTATATCTGCTTCAAGTGGACGTCGTCTCCAGATAACTGAAATACTGTTGGTGGGACGATAAACCCAATAAACATAAAACATAAACATTTCCCACGATCCCCTATACTATTTAAACCACTTTGTCCAGCTCACATGTTGTAGCAGATAAACCACATTTCCAACGATCCTCTATACTATTTAACACCACTTTGTCCAGCTCACCTATTGTAGCAGATAAACCACATTTCCCACGATCCCCTATACTATTTACACCACTTTGTCCAGCTCACATGTTGTAGCAGATAAACCACATTTCCCAAGATCCCCTATACTATTACACCACTTTGTCCAGCTCACATATTATATATCATCCGATGATTTTCGACAGTGATCTTCCATCCAACTTTTAGTTTGATTATTTTACAATGCATACCTGATACAAGACAATCTAGACATTTCACTTATCATTTTCTCATTTTGCCATTTGCAGTGATCAAAAAGAAATGCTACACAGAATGTGCTTGCCAAAAACATGTGATTACAGCACTGATAGTGGCGAGGCAGTAAAAGGGTTAAAAAAATCTATCAACAATGTAATTACATTAATTCCAGACACAGCCTTACAACTTAGATATCATTCTGACAGTGTTCATCAATATATCTTCAGCATACACATCTATTGTATTGTTGGCAAAATATTTAAGTATATTATATAGAATCGCATTTTACTCTTGAACAACTGACTTCACGCTGCTTTGTTTGGAACTTCATAATTGATCAAGTTTTTGAGTATTGTTATCAATAATAAAATAATATATAATATATTAATACGCCCACATTTATCATAATAAAACCAGCACATTCACTTGACTTAAGTCACAGCAACCCAGACTGCCTACCAGTTGTTGGCCTTATCCCCAGCAAGACGTGTACAGTGTATCCTGGACTGCTGACCTGCCCCAATGCCGATCACTTGGCCATTCTTAGCGTAGCACACAGAGTTGGACTGTGTGTATTTCAGTGTGATTGTGGCAACAATCAGATCTCGGATATTCTTGTCCGACAGCTGCAAAAAGATAGATACAAACAGTATCAAACTGCTTCTTATTATTTATTTCTTACATCACACGTACAGATACAATTTTCATTTTTCTGTCAAGACCATGTTAATAATAGGCTTATTCTTTTCTTGAGACAAAAACATGGTAAAAACATGCCGGCCATAGACAAAAAATAACACATACCTCACACAAGGGCAGATAAACATACTATTGAAAAAGGCTTTATCTGCTTGTCATAAATATAAAAAGTGGAGGACATTTTATTAAATTTTGCCAAGAAGTCTTCTCTTTTTGTTATTTACTGAATACTCATAGGTGGCAGGTTATAAAAGCCTGTACACTCACCTTGTTATTATCTGTGACAATGTTCTTGAAGACCAGTTTGTTGATGATGGCATCATTTCTCTTCTGTGTCATCTGAAGGCCAAACAATGTCCTGGTCTCAAGGTCACTGGGTGCGTACTCAGGGTCAATCTGGAACCAGTAGGGATACATAATCACAACATTTAACAACTTCAAATACACTATACATGTAATGTAATATAACCATATTAATTAGTTTTCAAGTAAATAATAAAGGTGTTAGTAGTTTTCAATTAAATAATAATTGGTTATAATTGGTTAGTTAAAAACATTGTGCCGTTTAATTAAATTAAGTGCAAACTTAAAGTAGGACAAAGAATGAAATGATTAACAATCAAAACAAGGAAATATACTATGACGAACGGGATACTAGTAAAATGGCAATAAAGAGGCACAAATCAGGACCATGATTGATGCATACCTCAAAATAAATGCGGGAAGAGCGAGTTGAGCACTGTAATAATGACACGATTGTCAAAAATGTATGCGAGCCCAGTTCGGATGAGCAATTAGTTTAGACTATATATATATTAGAAGTGCAGAATAGGAAAGAAAAGGGAGGAATTGAGATCAGCTAGGGAGAGGGAGTGTGGATGTGGATGCATTAGAGAGAGGTATTCACACCTCACTGTTGTTAGATTGTAAAATATAACTTTCACAAATAAAATCGTAATCATGGGATGATGTTGCATTCTACTATGGAGCCCTGTTACACCACATAAACGTGCTGGATCAATCTGGAACCAGTTGTCATACAAACTCAATATTAAACAACTTCAAATACCCTCCATAATGCTGGATCAATCTGGACCAAGGTGTGATACAAACACAACATTTGACAACTTCAAATTCACTAAATAACATTAATTAATGTCGTCAAAGATATTTTCTATAGGTTTTAGGTAAATTATGATTTATATCACAAATATCTTTATCAAGTCAGAACACTAAGAAGCTTTCCCCCAAAACAAACAGTCGAACTTTGGTCATTCAAACTCGGGTTGTCAGAAGCAGAGGCATTAATCGAAGTCATTAATAGGTCTCTACTTTTTTTCTTTATATTTTAATGTAAATTTGCATTAATCAAAGTTTCAGCAATATTTTGGTCAGAAATGTACAGTTTTAATGCAATCTTCAAACATCTTAGCCAAACCCTGATCGCGTCTCCAGTCGACTATTGTGTATTGTCATCGAACTATGAAGGGAGGCTACTCCAGTAATATCAATGTTTGGATTCGTTGTTCTATCTTAGAGAGTGGGGACAAACCTCAAGATAGAGCATCGTTGACATTTGCTACCTGTGTTCTATAACTGATATTTAGAGATTTATTAAGGTGTGGTTACCTGAAGGATGCAGTAGTTTCCACCTTTCTTTTTCTTCAAAATCTCCAAGGCCTCAGGATTGTATCCAGGGGCAATAACTCCATCAGACACCTGATAAACAGTTTCAATAGTCTGACTTTATTCTTCAATACTAAACTACTCTACTAATTGGTGACTTGAGCATGAATTTTATTATTTTATTCTATTATTCATTGCATGACAAGTTTATCATTATGTATATAAAGAGTAATCTATGACACATCTTATAAGTTCAGACAGCAGAATTTCAATAATTGAACAGTCTCAATACAACTTAACAAACTTGTGTTTGAAGAAAAAAATGGGCAGAATAATATACTGAATCAATCATGGCATAATATTAAAGGCCCTGCCCATCAGTGTGTTTTTAGCAGATCCAAAAATTTACCAAATGAAATTATAACATTTTTTGTAAAATTTTTTTTTTTTTATTCAGTGATCATTAATAAAAAAAGTAATTAAGGATAAAAAAGGGCAGCATGGAGGAATTAAACCAGGATTGGTGGGAGGAGAGCATGCAGGTGGAGGTGTTGCCATGAGTATGATGGGGGGAGGACACCGAGCCAGTGGGGGTGTTGCCTTGAGTATGATGGGGGAGGAGAGCAAGCGGGTGGGGGTGTTGTCAAGAGTATGTTAGGGGGAGGAGAGCGAGCAGTTGGGGGTGTTGCCTTGAGTATGATGGGGGAGGAGAGCGAGTGGGTGGGGGTGTCGCCATGAGTATGATGGGGGGAGGAGAGCGAGCAGGTGGTGGTGTTGCCATGAGTATGATGAGGGGAGGAGAACGAGCAGGTGGTGGTGTTGCCATGAGTGTGACAGGGGGAGGAGAGTGAGTAGGTGGGGGTGTTGCTATGAGTATGATGGGGGGGGGGGGGGGGGGGGGGGGGGGGGGGGGGGGGGGAGTATAATGGGGGGGGGGAGAGTGAGCAGGTAGGGGTGTTGCCATAATTATGAGGGGGGGGGGGGGGAGGAGAGCGAGTGAGGGGGGGTGCCATGAGTATGATAGGGGGAGGAGAGCGAGCAGGTGGGGGTGTTGCTATAAGTATGATGGGGGGAGTGATGGGGGAGGAGAGGGAGCAGGTGGGGGGTGTTGCCATGAGTATAATGGGGGAAGGAAAGCGAGCAGATGGGGGTGTTACCATGAGTATGATGGGGGGAGGAGAGCGAGTAGATGGGGGTGTTACCATGAGTATGATGGGGGAAGGAGAGCGAGCGGATGGGAGTGTTACCATGAGTATGATGGAGGGAGGAGAGCGAGCGGATGGGTGTCGCCATGAGTATGATGGGGGAGGAGAGGGAGCAGGTGGGGGTGTTGCCATGAGTATGATGGGGGGGAGGAGAGCGAGCGGATGGGGGTGTCGCCATGAGTATGATGGAAGGAGGAGAGCGAGCAGGTGGTGGTGTTGCCATGAGTATGATGAGGGGAGAGGAGAGCGAGCGGGTGGTGGTGTTGCCATGAGTATGATGGGACAGGAGAGCGAACAGGTGGTGGTGTTGCCATGAGTATGATGGGAGAGGAGAGCGAGCGGGTGGTGGTGTTGCCATGAGTATGATGGGGGAGGAGAGCGAGCGGCTGGGGGTGTTGCCATGAGTATGATGGGGGGTGGAGAGCAAGCAGGTGGGCGCGTTGCCATGAGTATAATGGAGGGAGGAGAGCAAGCAGGTGGTGGTGTTGCCATGAGTATGAAAGATGAAAGGCTGGCACATAGCCATGACTAACCAGACTGATGATTTTACTTTATGCAAAGACAAATGTTTAGAAAGTACATAAAGTGTAGATAATTGGACAACTGGAAGCAATAACTGTGGTAAGAGCTTCTCTTTCTTTTTTTATTTAGGCAAATAAATCAACAGACAGTATATGTAACATAATCTTAAATTTATTTTTATGCATTGCATTTGGAATATGAATTTCATATTTTAAAGTTGACTAATATGATCATGAGTATTGAAAACCATGTTTGGCTCACATAGCAAAGTTCTACTTAGCATAAAATACGTTTATAATATGCCTTAATATATGGTTTAAAGAGGTCTTAATAGCAGAAGTCTTATAAGTTGTTGGCAGTTTACAGTATTTGTCGATCAACAGCTCACCTCCATAGAGATGATCCTGGCGGTGGGTACATCACACTCGTCTGACAGGGCAATGAAGTCTCCAAACGAGGACATTCTGTCAGCTCCTATAGCACGTTTTACATAAGTTTACAATTCAATTAAACAAAATATTTTAAATTTATGTGGATTATGACTGAACAGGAAAAACTTTCACATTGCAAATTCACCAACTCTATAATACAAATTATCAATCTGTAGATTTGGTATCTAGAATTTTTGCTATAAATGTAAGAATAGTCTGGAAAAATTAAAATGTCAATCAAGTCAAAGGTGATGACAGTGATGCACCTGATATTAAATAGTATTACATAAGAACTCCAGTCATGTTCAGCTTCACCCTGCAAAAGACCATCTTGGCATAGTTTCAACAAAAGAGATATGTAAATCATGTATGACCAGCCTAGTAACAATGCAAGCCTACCTCTGGCCCTGGCATATGCCTCTGCAAGGGGAGTTAACTCCTCCAGATCATTCACCATACACACTTTAGAGTCTTCCTCTGACATACACTGACCTCCAATGGCAGCCCCTGGATAGGTAAGAAACAAAAGATAGTGTCAGATTTCTGGGTAAGTGTGCAAGTTTAAAAATAGCTTTTCACTTAAATTAAAAATCAAACAAGATCTTGATCAAGGTTCATTGACATACAGAACTTTTCTAGTTACTAATAAATGTACATGTAACAACTTGTTCGAGTTTGTTTTGTTCAACCTAACAAAAATATTTCAGAAAAATAATGACAGCAGTATTTTGAAGTGGTAACTTAAACAATTTATTTCTATAAAAAATACAAATATTTTTACAGTTTTAAAAAATGTGTAGTCAGATAGTGTTTTTTTTTTTAAATTCACAGCAGCTGTGGGTTCAAGACTACTGTGGTCTGTGGTTGGTAGTGTCCATATGGAGAGTGCAATTCAGATTTCATGTTGTGTGTTCTGATTCAGTTTCCATCTTGCAAGTGACAATTCATTGGTCCTGACTTGTTATTGGAGCTAGTTAGGTATTTAACAAGAAAGTGTCTGTCTCAAAAACAGATGGTCTCTCAATGACAGACAGTCTCTCAAAAACAGATGGTCTCTCAAAAACAGGCAGTCTCTCAATGGCAGATGGTTTCTCAATGACAGGCAGTCATTCAATGACAGATGGTTTATCAATGGCAGACTGTTTCTCAATGACAGACTGTCTGTCAATAACAAGCAGCCATTCAATGACAGATGATCTCTCAATTACAGGCAGTCTCTCAATGACAGACTGTCTCTCAATTACAGCCAGTCAATCAATAAGTCTGCCAATGACAGACAGGCTTTCAATGATAGTCTGCCAATAACAGTCATTCTCTGAATGACAGGTGGTCTCTCAATGACAGCCAGTTTCTAAAGTGACAAGATATTATCCTGCGCAATAATTTGAGCCATTTGGTAACACAAGAAATTCAAGCTGAAACATTTTTAAATGAGAACACCTACTGACCAGCAGGACTGACGTGCTTGAAGGAGGTTGCCGCAGCCATGCCACAGGCTGTCTTTAATTCCTTGACCAGCTGCCAGCCATTGAGGGCATCACACAGATTGATAAAGCCAGGCGACCCGTTGACAACTGTTAAAATTCAAACATTTTAGACAAAGAAAAAATCATTATTTATGTTTTACTCAATGTAAAACAGGACGTGTAGGTTAGCACCTGTATACCAAAACTTCCAGAAAAAAGGGATTTACACTACTTTATTTCAGGGGTCCACAGGATGCAGGATCTATGACAACAGGGTTCCAGCATGAAAATTTGGGGGGTCCAAGTCATTTTAGTAGTAGAAACTGAACATTAAAGCCATATAATGGCTTTTTAGCATGCGTTAGCATATATGGATGAAGGATCCTGTGTTCGGTAAATCCCAGGGAAATCTCTGCCAGGCTAGGATGTCATGTGACCATGGTTCTTAAAATGTGACAATATTTTATTTGTTACTTATAAAATCTCATTTCTTGCGTTGATATGGTCTATTAATGGAATTCACTTCTACTCTGTCTAGTTACAGTAAACAGTAAAATTGTCATGAGTATGTTTAACTGCCGTGATTATCATATAGACATTTTTCATCTAATAATGAAAAAAAAATTGACATCATATGTGCCACCAAAGTAATTCTCATTTGGACTCCAGTAAATCCTTTTCCATTAGGAAACATTTGAAACTTTGACTATGTTTAGCAAGGCAGGAAGATGTAAAGATTCAAATGACAGCCAAGGGAGATCTCTACTAAGTAGATGTGTGTTTACCTTTTAGGGGCAGTTCATCAAGAGTGGTGGAAAGGTAGGCTGGTTTCTGGTGAGGGTTCATCCCATACCTCAGAGGCAGACAGGACACTCCTGAGCTGTATTGCTGTCGGAAGTAGTCCGAGATCATACCATCATACTGGGCTGTGTGGTTAAATGCCTGAAAAGTGCAATGTAACAAACATTTAGCTGAGTTAGCCTATGACTTTCACACAAAATTGACAATTTAAAAAATATTTATACTGTCTTTGACATATTTGTCAAAGAACTATGACCTAGAGTTTGTATTTTAGTACCCGAGACTGATGAACAAATTGTTTCTGTAGGAAACCATCAAGGTGTCTGGTGTTTTATGACGGGCAAGAACTTTTTTTATTGGCTTGTGGCTAACAACACATCACAGATTATCTCAATTGTCACTAGCTTTAGATCTCTATCAGGATTTTTATAATCATAAAAATGTGAAATCAAGCCTTTCAAGACTTCATATAAAAGAAACATTTAAAGCGAGCTACAGTTACTAACCCTTCCTTTGTATAAACTCATTTAAAGTAATATTTACAAACTAAAAACAATTACATAAATCTTTATCTTGTAAGTTCCATTTCATGCTAATCAGTATATATTGTCCAAGTTATTCTTATTAAAAAATAAAAAAAAATTTTTTTACAGCTTTATGATTTATTAATTAAAGTATCTACAATGAAGTCTAACATAAATCCCACATAATTACAATTTGTTATTTCCAAATTATTAAGAAGTAATTGGACAATTGGGAGTTATACTATAAGCAATTTTTTTTTTCAACTTTTAATAAAGAAAGTTTAAAGAAACGTTAACTCTCAAACTTTAATTACAAAAATTATATCAACCTTTAATTCCAACCTCTAGTGTATATAAATGTGTAATAGCTTTTTTTGATAAAAACATGCATTAATTAATTAACTTTCATTTTTGTGGACAGACAAGTCTGTTAGCTATTGGAACTCTTTGGATGTTACCATTACAAGACTACTACAAGGTCTGGATATTTCTAAGTGATGATTACATCAATAGACGCTTAAACAAACAAGGCTTTGTAAAGAATGGTTATGCAACCGTTAGACAATGTGCCACTTACAGGGTTTTCCCTTGGCTTCGCCGACTGGGGGTCATTTGGACCCCCAGACATCCATAATTGGGGGTCATTTAAAATTTTTGGGGGTCATTCTTAAAATAACAAGCAAACACTGATTTGCAGTACGTGGACCTGGTTCACTGCGCTTTGAGCTTGCAGATGAAATAAACTGCATCAGTTTTGTTGAGACATTTTTTTAACAGACTGGTTACTTTTGACGGGTTTTCCAGTAAAACCCCCCCAAGAAACCTGTGATACAGTCTACATGTTCGACTGTGTCTTCCGCTGAGCAGCAAAGACACGAAAATACGATCAACACACCGTAAACCCGTCTACCTGGTGACTGGTTTGATTATGTAAACCCAACTAGCGAATAAAAACCATCAACATTAGCGAACCAGTCTGGTTAAAAATGAAAGTAGAAGAATAGAAACTGAAAGCAAACTGAAATGATGAAATATTTTCGTTCCACGCTAACCTGCATCGTATTTTATTTTGAGGGTCATTATAAGAAAAAATGCGACAACGACGCAGGATTTGTGCGTCAGGGAAAACCCTGCACTTACCTGTAGTGCTAAAGTTTTAGTGTCAAAAACAAAGCAGAAATATGAAGTTAAAATACACAAGTCAGCAGTAAATGAAATGACAAAACAAGGCTTATTGCTCAATGTCAACATTTACATCGCAAGTTTCATTTTCAGAACATATAATATAGGGCTGTCACAATATGCTTGTAACAATTTGATTGAACCATAATATGATATATTGTGATCCATATAGAGCATATTGCAATATGGACAACAATATCTTGCCATATTTGATCATAAATGTACTCTTATTAAAAGCTATTTCATTTAATAAAATAAGTTGAATGATGACTAGAAGATTGCAAACAGGCAAACAAACAACAAACAGCAAAGTGTGATGCTCCCAATGAATTTGGGTAATGATGAATTGTATTTAAGTTGGTTGTACTTTCTGTGTATCTTACAGTCTCATCAACTGTCAACACAAGGTGACACCTTCAACAATTTTCTTTGTTCAGCTGTTCTCTCTCAGGCAGAAATGACCCCACACATCACTTTTTGCCATTTAATACAGTACTCTTGTGACAGTATCAAACATGTTGGCCATATTGTTTACAATTTGCAATGGTTTCATTAGATTAAATTGCCAACAATAGGTATTAAACAAGCACTATCATAACATGGTGTAATATGTACATCCAATAGGATTCATGCTTCTATGCAACACTTGTTTTTCTTAAATCAAGAAATTAAATTGGACCGACAGTCAATATTAAGTTTAAAAAAATATTTGTAAGTAATAATGCAAATGCAAATTGAGCAAATGTCGCACTTTCCAGGTTGTTTAGAATGAACACCCCTGACAATGAGTTTGAGTTCATACTAAAATTGTAGTCAGTTATCAACGATCACTTTTCATCAATGCAAGCACAGGGTTGTCATTAGGAGGCGGCTGCCGGCCGATTTGACCGCCTCAAATGAAAATCGGGCCGCCTCAAATTTGAAAAAAAAATGTAAATCGGTCAAGAGCATGCCCCCGGACCCCCCTAGCAGCGCTTTTGCTTTCGGCACTCGCATAGCCTAGCCTCCTCAAAAGTTAATTGAGCCTGCTCAAAATATTTCTAGTGACAACCCTGAAGCATTTTCGACTTTAAATGCACAAAACCAATTCTTAGCAGTATTGTCAAAACCTGATACATTCCTTGTGTACTGTATCATGGTACAGTATCAACTTCACTCAGTATTGCAATATACCTGTTATTCCCTCGTTTCGTATGTAAAGGGAAAATACACTATTGAAAAACTACATTTTTACCTCCCTTGTGGGTAGGTATTTGGTATAGACTTACTGCAGAAAGCATAAGATTTTCCCCTTATAAACTTATGAGAAACATTCAAGACTGAAGCATGGGCATTAAATGGAATCTTATTTATAGAGGTATGAATTATTTAAAAAAGCTTAGGTGCTTTTTAAAACCAGAGGGCCATGATGGCCCTTAATCTCTCACCTGAAGACACAGGCTTTAAGTAGGCTCAAATCTGGCATCAAGTAATAAAGAGTTATTTAGTTTTAAAATCTTTGGTGAAGATTGGACCATTAGTGTGGCCACTGGGTTTGTAACATTTTCTACAATTTTACCAAGTAACCTACTAAACCTACATGACCCACTTCTAAACATATGTAAGTTTTCATACTGGCAAACATTCTGGCCAAGATAGGGCAATCAATGTGGCCCCTAAGTGTTTTCATAAGGTTTTTCTAAAATGTGATATAGTGACCTAATTTTTGACGCCATGTGACCCAATAATATACTCATCCAAGATTTCATGCAGGCAAACAATCTGATCAAGTTTAGTGAAGTTTGGGCAATGAACATGGCCTTTAGTGTGTTCACATGCTTTTTCTAAGCTTTGACCTAGTGACCAACTTATTTAACCGCACATGAACCAATTATGAACTCATCCAAGATTTCATGAAGGCAAACATTCTGATCAAGTTTGGTGAAGATTGGGCCATAAATAGGACCTCTAGTGTGTTCACAAACTTTTGCTAAGATATGACCGAGTGACCTCTTTTTTGACTTCATGTGTCCCAATAATGAACTCATCCAAGATTTCATGAAGACAAACATTCCGACCAAGTTTGGTGAAGATTGAGCTATAAATGTGATCTCTAGAGTGGTCAAGTTTTTCCTAAAATTTGACCTAGTGACCTACTTTTTGACCCCAAGTGACCCAATTATAAACTCATCCAAGATTTCATGCACACAAACATTCTGGCCAAGTTTGATAAAGATTGGATAAAAACTGTGGCTTCTAACGTGTCCATAAGCTAAAATGTTGACGACGGAATGATGGACGAAGCGGTATCACAAAAGCTCCCCCTTAGTGCTCAGGTGAGCTAAAAATAAGAAAATTAAAAATAAAATTGAGTATATTTCTTATATATTCTTTTTTACATTTTGAAAATGTTGAATACTGTGACAACCTTAGTATCATAGCATTGCAATAAAAAACACATGGAGTAAATACCTTGACAGCCAATTGTTGTCGTGTCTCCAGAGAGGTGTCTTGGTCTAGGGAGCTCCGGAGTTCTTTCAAAACCCTAGAAAGTTAAACTGTTTTATAACACTACATAATCTCTATCGGGAGTAATTTTGGGCTGCTTTAATGTATCAAGATGAAACAACTATACATCATTACTTTGAACTATTCACCCTTATAACCAGTTTTATGTTGGATATTAGTTGTTAACTGTTTAATGAGTCAGTCAGCAATGATCAGTTCCCAAATTATCAGGTCTACCATAACTGGTTAAACCAATATTTGCTTATGGCAAATAGTTTATCTACTATACATCAAATTACACAAGCTTTTTATTTTGTGATATACTGTTTGTGTGTGAGCACTTAACATAAATACGAATAGCAACTGGCAAAATATCAATAGTGTGGTGTGTTCTTAATTATCATTTAAGTTATTAAGAACACAGTATCACTTACACAATTATTCTATAACAAGCTATAGTAGAATATCTACTAAGTGACGTAAACCAAGACTCTGCTATAAGAGTTTCGACCGTTACACCTTTATGTTGCTGACAACAACACCTGGCTATAGACTAACAATACACAACATAGCAGGAGGGGGAGTCAAGCCAAAATTGCAGAAATAGTTAAAGAAAACTATTGCTATCAGCAGATCAGTTCAATGATGACAACACATTAACGCCATGAATCTCAAAACTTACTTGGTGTAGTCAGAAGGATCACAAATTACAGTAACTCTAGCATGGTTCTTAGCTGCAGCTCTCAACAAAGTTACTCCCCCTGAAATTGCAAGCAAGCTCAAATTTAAACTCCCACTTTTTGCTTGGCTCAACAGATCTTAAAAGGGTGAAGTATAGCATATACCCTACATACAAATATAATAAGTCTGATTGTTGTTTGAGTAAGTTTTCTACTTGTTACCTTGAAGAAGTCATTGATTAATGTATTACTATTTTTTAAACCATTACACGTTTTTTAAGGGGATTAGAAAAAAACAACTAACGTAACTATTAGGTTGGAGATAACTTACAGTTTTTTAAGAAACAGAAAGAGATGAGCCTAATCACTGGCCTATATTAACTGAGCAGCATTAACTACTATATTTCTTTATAAATCCTGCTAAATTCCATGATAATTGCTAACAATGTCATGCAAACACATCTTTTAAGAGAGACTAAGTAGCAGCACCAATTATACTGCTTTGGAATAATTTATCCTAATACATATAAAGGGGTTCAAGTCTCCCCACACCACCCAACCACCGGGTCCTTCAGTTGACCTGTGGTGCGCCAGTGGTTCTACCCAGTCATGTCCGAGTTGTTTTCCTTCACCAATAATTAGCTGGCCATCACCAATATAGCTATCATTGTGTCGGTGTGGTGTTACAAAATGCAACAAGCAATCCTTACTTACCAATGTCAATCTGTTCAACGGCATCTGCTACACTAACATCAGGCTGGGCCACCGTCTTAGCAAATGGGTACAGATTGTTCACAACAATCCTGTCATCATTCAGAAATATTTTTTGTTTGGCAACATTAAACATTTAAATCTGAACACTTTTTAAAACAGATACTTCTGAATTATATTTTATTATGTATCTCTTATTTGTTATTCTTATATCTTTTATACGCTGTCTATACTTTGTTGTCCCTTAAAATTATAAAATGAGGTGTAAAATACAAGTGAAGAGATTTTAGATAAAGAAAGTCCAACTTTGTACTTTGAAAGAAGATGAAATTTTCTGAGATACAACTGTTCACATTACATTTGGATGACAGAGTCACTAGCAACTTAACATATACTCACACATAAAATGTGCAGAATAGATTTAAGTGGTAATAGTTTCAAATATCGTGTACAGTGGGAGAAAAAATAGCAATATTTTATCTGGATTTGAATCTGCAGCTTCTTATTAACAAGAGCTAAAGAATCATTTAAATAGTAGTCATAAAACCATTGCAAAAGAATATAAATTAAGATTAAATATATATTATAGATCTTAATAAACAACCCAATCCAGTACCTTATCATCTGGAACTGTTGCTTCTCTAAGTCAACCATATCTGATTCAGTATGACGGGCAAGTATGCCTGGAAGATTCAAGCATCAAGAAATGCAACAAAATACATTTTGAAATCTCCCAGTGTTGACCTAGTAAGCATTTATAATGGTGTAACTGAGCATAATTAACTCCTCTTTTTAAACAAGCACTATCACATTAGATGATGACTATCCATAGATCCTGCTTTATTGCAGAGTCAGAAAGTAACTTTACAGAAAATCTTGTTCATAAACATTGCTGACAAAATAAATATTGAATATAAATACAACTGGTGTTTATTAGCCACTTGAAGTTAAATCAACAAACATGTACAATCAACAAATGCCAAGAACACATATCACGAACAATTCTCATCTACAGGTGGATCAACAGACCAACATGAATCTAACACGGCTGCCAATTTAGATTCTTGTGACTCTTGTAGGGCATAATAAATCTAATTGATTCCTCAGGATTAAATCTGAAAGTAATTGTAACTCTGTGCAGGGATAAATTTGAACTCAATGAGCCTAAAGTAACATCCGCAGGAAAGCAGGAAGGCCTTATCACATTTGCAGAAGCATTTCTTAGTCAAGATTCTCACAAGCTAAAATTATAATTACTTCTGTATGTTTATATTGTTTCCTACAAACTTCACTGCATTATGTTGACAATGCAAGATGACAGGTAAAGAAGATATTGTAAGATTATGTTTTTGTAAGAATTATTTTGGTAGTATGAACAACAGACAGTTTCCATGTGATGTCATAAGTAAGGATAAGACAGTTTAAGGCAGCCATCTTTGAAGGCAGAAGCTAATGCAGGCCAAAATCCTGAAATATGTGTTGTATTAAACTCACCATTGTGTTTTTATTTTCCAGTCTATTTTACTGAATTTTATATCAAATTTAACAGCTTTTATGAAGTATTTTAAATATCAAAACTATATTTTGATAGTTTAAAAGGTAAAAAAATACATCCAAACAAGATACACAGTTCATTTTGTTTCAAGATGAGCCAAAAATTTCATTTATTTATTTGTATTGATTCTTTGTGCATTTATCAATTTTTAAAATATTGCATCCTATAAATATGAAATTTCACAGCTTTCCAATGGTGTATAGCTTTTAATTTTTGGACCCCAAATGAAGAAAACACAAAAATATAAAATTTACACTTCTATACAATTCATCTGAAAATCCCTTGAAGTTTTAGTAAGTTAAAAAGTATGTTAACAAGAAAAAAATTTTCAGGAAAATATTTTACTAAATCTTACCAGCATGCACTGCAGGATGGAGGGTCTTCACACGGCCGCCAAGCATTTCAGGCGCTCCTGTCAGCTCTGAGACATCTCTGAAAATTTTGTTGTTGTTTTTTAAATAAAAAACGTTAACAGTGACACAATAAGGTCATAATAGCGATGGTGACGTCCAACAGTTTTGGTGTCTGGGTAGAACCTCTTGCGCATCACAGGTCAGCAGGAACAACTCCTCAAATTAAGTCCTTCGTTGGATCAAAATCCCGTTTAGTGAGGGGTGAGCAGTCAAATAAGTTACAAGGACATGACTATCACTTGACCAATCGGGACTCCCGTCTCTCAAACATCAACATCAGGACGGATTATTTGAATATTTGCACAAACATCCAGGCCATATTAACATTAACTGATATTATAAGAAACAAAAGGGCCATGATGGCCCTTAATCGCTCTCCTGACGACACAGGCTTTAAGTAGGCTCAAATCTGGCGTCAAGTAATAAAGAGTTATTTACTTTAGAAATCTTTGGTGAAGATTGGACCATTAGTGTGGCCACTGGGTTGATAACATTTTCCAGAATTTTACCTAGTAACCTACTGAATCCACATGACCCACTTCAAAACATATGTAAGCTATCATACTGGCAAACATTCTGGCTAAGTTTGGCTAAGATTAGGCCATCAATGTGGCCTCTCAGTGTTTTTACAATTTTTTTCTAGAATGTGATCTAGTGACCTACTTTCTGACCCCATGTGATCCAATAATATACTCATTTAAGAATTTATGCAGATAAACAATCTGATCAAGTTTTGTGAAGATTGGGCTATGAATGTGGCCTCTAGTGTGCTCACATGGTTTTTCTAAATTTTGACTTAGTGACCTCCTTCTTGACCCCACGTGACACAGTAACAAACTCGTCCAAGATTTCATGCAATCATTTTTTGACCAAGTTTGATGAAGAATGGCCTATAAATGTGGCCTTTAGCGTGTTCACAAGCTTTCTGTAAGATTTGACCTAGTAACCTACCTTTTGACCCCACATGACCCAGTTATGAAATCATCCAAGATTTCATGCAGAATTTCTGACCAAGTTTGGTGAGATTGGGCAATAAATGTGGTTTCTAGCCTATTCAAAAGCTTTTTTCTGAGATTTGACCTTGTGACCTACTTGTCGACCCCAAGTGACCTAATAGTGAACTCATCCAAGACTTCATGCAGACAAACATTCTGACCAAGTTTGGTGAAGATTGGGCTATAAATATGGCCTCTTAAGTGTTCACAAGTTTTTCCTTAAATTTGACCTAGTTGACCTAGACTTTTTGACCCCAGGTGACCCAATAATGAACTTATCCAAGAATTCATGCAGACAAAAATTCTGACTAAGGTTGATGAAGATTGGATAAAAACTGGCCTCTAGCATGTTCACAAGCTAAAATGTTGATGCGCACGACGGAACGTCGGACAAAGCAGTATCAGAAAAGCTCACCTGAAGCAAGTTGTGCTCAGGTGAGCTAACACAACACAAACTGGCAAAACCTACCATCAGTTTAGAGCAGGTCTTATTTAACTGTATATTTGCTTTTAAAAAGCACAACCTGACATGTAAAATGGTAAACTTTAGGTACATTTGATTATCCACAGAGTTTTAACAACATAGGACAATTCCCATAATTTGCAAAAAGAAACTACTTTCTTTAGGGGAATGATTTAAAAATTTTAAAAACTTGCCAAGTCCCAAAATACTTGAAATGTGCAGGTGTTGACCTTTTTAACTACTGTTACAGAATCTGATATTACAGTACAACAATAAGTGTTTTGTCCTACCTGACTGCCAGCCCTGCATCCCTGATGGCCTTGGCAGTTCCCCCTGATGCCACCAGCTGAAACCCTAGAGCATTGAGCTCACTGGCAAACTCCACCAGCCCAGTTTTGTCCGACACACTCAACAGGGCTGTAATACAAAAAAATTCTCTTTTCGTTTTACCTTCTGCACCATATTAATCTGTATTGAATTAAAACTCGGAAACAAGCACAATTAGACTGGACCTGGTAGCGCAATCAGTAGAGGTACAGGAGGCCCCGGGTTCAAGCTGCAGCATACCATTAAAAATGACAGTGATAATGCTCCCATGCTAACGCTCAAGGCTTCAAACAGAAGGGTAGTTCCACGACTGGTTGGTCTGGTGTCAGGATAATGTGACTGGGTGTGGTATCATGCCAGCTGTTCACAGCATGCTACACACAGTGAAAGCAGCACTATATATGCTTCAAGTGGACACTGTCTCCGGATAACAGGCAGGTTGTGTGCTGCCTTCATTATAATAAGTCAACCGTTTAAATTCTGAAGAAAGACAACTGACATGAATCAATGTGCACTGGTAAAAGGGGACGCTTCATGCTTAAAAAAGAAATAAAATCTTCATATGTGTTAGTAGGTCGAATATTGGCGTAAACATCTTCATAAATGTTATGCAAACCTATTAGTTCTTTCCCCGCCATAGCGAAATATCGTTTTATGCACGGCACGTGGAACCTTCACAGTTGACAGTTCCCGCTGTAACCTTTGACCTTAACATCTTAGCCAATCCGGTGACTGTCAAATTCAGGGTACACTACACTAATATTCTTTGTTCTTTGTCCAAAAGGAATAGGAAAGTCTGAAAATGATAAATAAACGACGCTTTTGTGTGGTTTCGTTTGTTGTTGTTTTTTTGTTTGTTGTTGTTGTTTTTGTGTGAGGGTTTTTTGTTGTCGTTTTTTGTTTGGTGACTACTCGACGCACTTTGGGCCAGACTCAAGGGCGGATCCAGGATTTATTTTCGGGGATAGCGGGGTCTAATTATGAGAGAGCACCAGAGGTGCTAGCTGTGCTGGGGAGTGGGAGGCTGGGGATAGGAGGGGTTCCCCCAGAAAAGTTTAGACAACAGCGGCCAAATAAAGCCATTTCCTGTCATTCAGTGCGTGCAAGAAACGTATCCCAAGAGTCCAAACTGTAAGAATTGTCGGCAACATTGATAATCTATTGATATTGAGAAACCAAATAGTGCCTTTTCCTGCAGCCCAGATGCTTGAGAGACCTCCATAAAAGTATATGTTTGGCTTAAATACGTGCTTACTCGTTTTAATCTGCAACACTGGGCACATACGTGACAATAATATTACTATTGTCATAAATTAAATGTGACACACCCTGAAATGCTAAAAATACCTTCATGGAATGTTTTAGAAGGGGGTCCGCACTCCCACCCCCTCCTTGCCCTCTCCCTTCTAGATCCGCCACGAAACTGTGTATCATTTATTAAAAATCATGTTTCTTGTTTACAGATTACGTATGTTTCTGGACAATTTCAACATTGAAAAATTCTATTTGGATCACAAGTCATACTTTGTCAAATGATTTTGTTTTGGCGTTCCCTACAGATTTTCCAAAAATAAAAGTATTGTCAGTCGGCGCTTTTTCACTTTTGACCTACAAGGGATGATGTTGCAGGGCAGGCCTGGATGAATATAAAAAAGCGGCCGCATTGGAAAAAAAAAAACCCCACTGCATCAGTGTACTCATTTAAACAAGAAACACAGCACTTAACCAGGAACAAATACACACTATGCGCACAGAAGTCTAACCTACACCTGCAGGCTATGTTTTTTTCCCCGCAAGTGCAGCAGCATCCGGAACACCTGAGTGATGTCTGCCTCAAAACGTGGTGCGTAAACTGAACACGTTTTATTGCATAGATCAAGCCCGTTAGGAATTTAACTTAGTTGGGTTTTAATAAGTAAATATTTAGCATTGGTCATTTAATACAGCATTATGTCTTTAGCTATATTGAATAAGCCACTTATCTGTTTTTAAATGATCCTTGAAAAAATAGTTTAAATATGGTATGCGGCAGTTTGTCTTTATCTAATTCACGTTACAATGAATTTTAAACTGTTTTGTGGGAATTTATGTATGATTTCTACATAAACTCATTATTTAGCTTAAGGGGACTGGATAGTGACGAATTTGGAGCGTCTGCGCAGACGATCGCGCAGATTTGTAGAGATTTTAACTATACCGCATTCACGGCGTTGTGCTGCACCTTAAATTTCTGCATGGGGTATCCTATAGTTGATCTGCCACTTTTCTTGTTTGTAGATTTGCATGAATCTGGTTTTGGGAAGAACTGTATCATATAATGATAATTGTTATTTTCTATGTACTGTATTTAGACTTTTGCAACTAAATCCAAAACGTATGCCAGTTTGTGTGTTTAGTTTGTTGCAATATATATATATATATAATTTTACAGGTAAAATCTACCTTTTTTATATATATATATATGTACAACAAAATGATTTCTATCTATGTGTAAAGTTTAAAGACTACTGCATCTCAAATAAAAAATAGGTGATATTTTATGCATATTTTTAATTAAAAATATTATTTTTTTAATATTTGACAAGCCATAGCTCTTCAGTTTGCATGGTAACACATACATTTTTTGTATTTACTTTAACCAGAATAAAAAGTTCTATCTGTATGTGAAGTTTAAAGAACTCTGCATCTAAATTAAGTATTTTCTGATAGTTTTTCTATATTTTTTAAGTTTAATTCATTATTTTATTTTTATTTATTATGAGATTTTTTTTGTAATTATCACTTCAGGGATAGCCTTGTTTGGTTTTAAATGAAAGCTTTATTTGTGCTGAATGTTAAAAACTGCCATATAGGCTTGTTTACCTTTTTTCACATAAATATAGTTGATATGATATAATAAAGTTAATGTCTAAAAAAGGCAACATTGCTTGTTTACATCAACCATACACATGAGGCAATAAAATTATTATTTCAATGGTAACCCACTGATTTTTTTTTGTTTTTTTTTTTTTTATAATCTACAGCTCATATATAAACTATACTAAACTTTTCAGAGTGATTGCAACTAACAAATTTGTCACTATCCAGTAACCTTAAGTAAAGACGGCTTTGAACACAACCTTTATTTTTAGACAGGACAAAAAATCTCTCAAAATGTTCATTCTTTCCAAATCTATAAATACGCGCGATAGTGATCTCTGCTAAGAATAAATATCGACGTCAGCGTTGGCTACCCGGATAACGAGCTCAAAAGTAAGTTGTCACGTGGGTTTCTTAATTTAAAAATAGCTAACTATGAAGCGTGGTTCAGATAGGAAATACCTGTTTGCAATGACGAATCGGGATTTATGCTTCGCTGTTTACTCAGATCTAGGGCATCTATGAACAGCATTTTGCAGAACCTTTTCATGTACCAATGCCTTATTTGGTTATTCGAGAAAAAGTCTCTGGTTTAAAACGTCGGATACCACCTTTAAATGTCATGGCAATCTTTATTTTATGGCTTATATACAATGTGCGTTTAGTGATTTACAAAATATAGATACAATATCGCCAAAGAAAGACAGTTGCTTTATACAGTGTACATTTTATAAATGCTAGAAAATGTTTGGTTCGTTAATGCTTACTTTCTTTTTGCGTTAAAGGTTTAGTCAAAATACGTCACAGATGAAAGCATACTAGACGTAATAAATCATCATCAACGCCTCATATCATTGTTAAAGATAATTCTTGTAACATCTTATTTTGCTTTATATGCTTTATATTGACCCTTTGCCTGACTATATTTAGGACGATAAGCCCTTTTTACGTATATCCTCAGCCATAATATATATTCGTTATTCGTAATAGCATTCTTTCCCAAAAGGTAATTCCCAGAATTCTTGGGGAATAAACACCGTTTACACACGAATAAGTTTAATTATTCTTTGAAAAAACAACAACACCAAAAACAATATGGCCTGTTTGTGTAATTCTTAATTCTACAGCACTGTGCCAGTCCGGATTTCGACATTCTCGCTTTGTGGTGGGTTGGATGCGTCCGAAGCAAGAGCTTCGTTGTTTATCATTGACCTGCTTTCCCTTAAATCTAATTGAACGAGTTTAATATAACGTTACTCCCCTTCTACTCAGAAGCACAAGGCTTTCACTTTGTGGAAATTTCAAACTTGTTTGCGTTAATTTGTTTGTCACCAACCGTCTTGGGACGTTTCGGCATCTTTTCCCCTATGTCCTCTGGTTGGCGGTGTCAGTAGTTATAAGTACTACGCTCTATTTTCAAGTCTGCAGTGGGAATCGTATCTGCTTCACCATAACCAGCCTGATGACCGCTCTGCTGCTTCTGTCAGCTGCTTGATAGCTGCTCTTCACTTTTCCACGAGAAACCTCATCACCTGAAGTAGCCTCAATGCTGACCGGTCTGAGAAACACCATCATCTGAAGTAGTCTCAATGCTGACCGGTCTAGGAAACACTATCATCTGAAGTAGCCTCCATGCTGACCGATCTGGGAAACCCCATCATCTGAAGTAGCCTCCATGCTGACCGGTCTGGGAAACCCCATCATCTGAAATAGCCTCAATGCTGTCCGGTCTGGGAAACCCCATCATCTGAAGTAGCCTCAATGCTGACCGGTCTGGGAAAGCCCATCATATGAAATAGCCTCAATGCTGACCGGTCTGGGAAACCCCATCATCTGAAGTAGCCTCAATGCTAACCGGTCTGGGAAACACCATCATCTAAAGTAGCCTCCATGCTGACCGGTCTGGGAAACACCATCATCTGAAGTAGCCTCCATGCTGACCGGTCTGGGAAACCCCATCATCTGAAGTAGCCTCAATGCTGACCAGTCTGGGAAATCCCATCATCTGAAGTAGCCTTAATGCTGACCGGTCTGGGAAACCCTATCATCTGAAGTAGCCTCCATGCTGACCGGTCTGGGAAATCCCATCATCTGAAGTAGCATCAATGCTGACCGGTCTGGAAAGCCCCATCATCTGAAATAGTCGCCATGCTGACCGGTCTGGGAAACCCCATCATCTAAAGTAGCCTCCATGCTGACCGGTCTGGGAAACACCATCATCTGGAGTAGCCTCCATGCTGACCATTTTTGCGCCTCCTCACATCTTCCCAGTACTCAGTTCAATTATGCTGACTTTCCTGCTGAATGCTGATCACACAACAAAGTCTTGCTTCAGGTTTGTCTGGACAACATCAGTAAAAATTAGTTTTGAGCGCATAAATACTCTCGTCTCCCAGGAAGCCAACTGATGTAGATTACCAAACGGACACGGCCCCTTTGGGGTGATGTAGCGTGGCCTAACGGGGCTACATAGTAGAACGCAACACCATCCCATGATTACAATTTAATTAAAGGAAGTTACCTTTTACAATCTAACAACAGTGAGGCGTGGATACCTCTTCCTAACGCGTCCAAATCCACTCTGCTCTTTCGCCCCGCGACCCCAAAATATATACTCGACGCAAACTGCGCATCTGCTTTGCTAATTGCGCCTCCTACGCCTATTATTTCTGATATCAGCATTAATAAAAGCTGAAAGTAGTATTTTATTGTAAATCGTGTCTTCTGACTAGCACTGTGTCCCATGATTTCTTCGTATGTTTTGACGTATGAATTAATCATGGTCCGAATCAGGTCATGTCGTGCGTCACTAATGTTGTTTGTCTTAGTTTCGCCGTTAGTCATAGCATATTTCCTTGTTTTGATTATTAATATGTCATTCTTAATCCTAATCAAAATTTACTCTCACGCGCCTAGCTTATGTAAACGACGAGATGCCTGACTAAACAATTTTTATTTAACTAACCAATTTTTATTCAACTGCAAAGCTACTAACAAATTTATTATTTACTTGAAAACTAATTAATATAGTAATATTACATTACAGTAGTTGCCATCTGTCTTGCTTTTATAAAAATGATTCCCCGAAGGGATTTTTTTCTATTCCATGTCCCTTCAGTTGAAGGTACAGTATGACATTAGCCCCACCTTAAAGAACCTGGTCGTGGGCCATCAACATCGCCCTTTTGTAGGACAACTTTGCAACGAGAAAATGTGTGTCTCATAGTTGTCCGCTAACCACACAATCGGCATGTCGGATCATCTGATAGTGCCCCTGTGCACAGGTTTGCAGGTGATGGCAGGGTGTCAAAGACTGGGCTGATTACCAAGGAGATCTTCACTGGCTCGAATCTTCAGAGATCCGACTATGGTCGGGTAACTCCCACCTTCTCCAAGCTCCTTGTTTTCCAAGCTCCTGCTCTTCTCTTCTGTTCTTCCTCTTTTTGGGACCTCTGCTCTGAACATGTCTCACCTTGCCTTTCCGTGGGCTTTGTTCCACTATTGAACGTGGCCTGTCCCAAGAACATGACGTCCATGCAGTGCACGTGTTGCCGATGATATCTGGAGGTTGAGCATACTTCCGGTCTTCTGGACTGTATGGCCACTTTTTTTTTCTTGTACTAGAAGACGGTACTGTTACCATGCATACTTAAACTAGACATAAATCAAGACACAACATTTGACGTTGCGGGCTAACTTAAAGAAGCACATTTATGCCCGTTGACGCCTGTTGTAATTTTTTGTTCAACGTAAGAATTAAGTTTTTTATCGATACCTTAAATATTATTTATTATTAGTTTGTTCGTTTTAAACGTCCGTTCAGCGAATATAAATAACTATGTTCTTACATAGCCTACAAACTTAAACATGTTCACCTATAAATCGATCGACTTCATAATGGATCTAACCTACAAAATTCGCAAATTACTTATTGTCACTGGTATGTGTTATCGACATGTTTTACTGCCTCAATTGGAGGGTTTTTTTTATAGTCATCAGACAAAACAATGTATTTTCTTTTCTTTTTTTTTCTCCTCACTTTTTTTGTGTGAAAAAGGCACTTAAACGTCCCTGAGCCAATGTAGCAGACACATTTTATTCCCAGGGAAGGTGGTAGGGGCATGCACCCGGACCCCTCTAGTAATTGTGCGTAACTTAAAAAACGGCACAGATACGCGCCTGATTTAAGTGTTGGTTAACAGTTTTACTGTCCTTAAATTAAGATAAAAAATCACCAAAGCTTAGGCTGAAGAATGATTTATTTTCTGCAGAAATCATGTACAAATATCCCAAACAGATATATTTTGTTGCTTATAGTAGATATGGGCAAACTGTCGTTTACCATCTTTAACACTTTGTGCAGTTTTCTTTGGCCCAAATATGATGCTGTTTCAAACATATAAAAACAGCTATAATATTCTTTTGCAATTGAAATAATGATTTTTATTGATTTTTTTAAAAATCCAAATGAACAGTGTACTGGAACACGACGGTAGTTTGACGATGTTTACGCAATCTATTATATATTGGTCCAAGATTTAATAAACGTTTGGCTTGTTTGATGTGCCGTAACTCCAAACTTCTTTGTTATTTTGTTTGTTCTATAATAATTACTGATAGTAGAAATTTGTCAGGTCCAACATCTTATAAAGCCTTCAAAATCAGTACTGTTTTGTTTGTCACACCATTTATTGGAGGCTCCACTGGAAATTCTGGTATTTTTATAGGACGAGTTTTAGTTGTAGCTTCCATAGATACTCTACATCGAAATTATGCACGTGCTCGAACAACCAACATAAATGTAAATTCAGGCAATATTAATGCATATCCTGTTAATCATAATATCCGACGATACTGCAATGGTTGTTGGCTGAACAATTGCGCTAAGATAGCAATATTGTTTTTAATTATTTTCTACCCAATATATGAAAACGAAGATCGACGTGTTAAAAATCTACCTGAATTTTATGTTTCGATTCGAAGGGAAGTATGTGTTTGCCTATTTCGGCATATTCACTGGAAGAATTCGAACCAGTTTTCAACAACAAAGTTATGCTGCTAAAGGTTTACGTCTTCCCATTTTCAGACTTTCAGAGTCAGTTTGATAAAAACATTAAAAACTATTAACCATTTGTCGAGATACACTTCAGAACGAATCTCAGACATTTTATAAAGAATTTTTTACCGGCCCACCCTCTAGAACATATGACCTATTCTGTCTTTGACGCCCCCACCCCACCCCCGCCCAAGCTGAAAAGTTCTGAATCCAGGCCTGATGTGTCAGATCCAGGAGCTGCACCCGCCCCTGAATCCAGGTCTGATGTGTCAGATATAGCGTCTGGATCCGCCCCTGAATCCATGCCTGATGTGTCAGATTTAGAGATCTAGGGTCTGGATCCGCCCCTAAATCCAGGCCTGATGAGTCAGATTTAGATATCTAGGGTCTGGATCCGCCGCTGGATCCAGGCCTGCTGTGTCAGATTTAGATATCTAGGGTCTGCATCCGCCCCTGAATCCAGGCCTGATGTGTCAGATTTAGATATCTAGGGTCTGAATCCGCCCCTGGATACAGGCCTGAGGTGTCAGATTTAGACAGGCGCGTATCTGGGCGGTTTTTGAAGTTACGCACAATTGCAAGGGAAATAACCTTTGCAGTAATACTTTTGAATATATCCAGTTCTTTTTCTAATGAATAACATGTAAATGCGGACATGCGAGGAACTTGACGAAAAATATGAACGACTAAAATCCTGACGTGTTTAAGTTTAATCATTTTAAAACCTTTTCAACTTGATTGGTGTGGCAATAAGATTTAATAACATAGAAACTAAGCAAATAAAATATATTATTCCTAATAAGATTTTCGATTTTTCGAACGGAGGTTACGCACGAGCGTAAAGTGCGTAATGGCAGAAACGCGCCTGGATTTAGAGATCTAGGGTCTGGATCCGCCCCTGAAGGCTATTCATATATAGATCAGACATAGCTTATCTTCAAAATAATTTATTAAGTTTTATTATAATTAATATGAAACATACATTGTTAGTAAGATTTTGTCTAAGAAATTCTAATCTTATTCGCAAAATAAATAAAATTTGAAATATTATCAATAGTTTTTGTTGTTGGAACACATTAATTAAGGATTCACTCTTGTTCGAAGATAGCCCAAAGACAGTAATACGGTTTGAAGAATGCAGTCAAAAAAATGTTGATAATCTATAAAGACTCAGTAAAGCTTTTCCTTTTCATTCAGCGTCTTAGTTATTTTTGTTTTCAAGACAAATATACAGTCTAAAACTGATTCGCCTTTCAGGAAACAAAACTGATTTGTTGGAGTTAACTTTGCATTAAAGTCTGGCCATTTATTTAATCTATTCAACGGTATTTGAGAATATTTTTTTGCAATTATGTTTGTTAGACTTATTCCTCTGTAGTTTGTGGCGTCGTTATGATCGCCCTTTTTGAAGACTGGTGTAATAGTCCCTTTGCTCCATGACGGCGGGTACTCCTTTTAAGAAAGGAAGTATAAACAGTCCGTTTAGCCTATCGAGTTGTCCAGTCACCAACCCGTCCTACGTTTCTATTGGTTGGACAACCCGGAAGCAATACCGTACAATCCAATCGCGTTCAACTTAACGGCAGATTGAACCCAAATACATCCAAATATACCCAAATACACCCAGATTAAGTTTTACGAGCCCCTTTTATCAAGTGACTTACTTGTATGTCCTTAATTGAGAGCAGAAGACTTAAAGGCGGTTAAACGAACAATCGATTATTTGGCTTTAAACCCGACACAACACTTATAACCTCATAAACACACCAACAGCATTTTCATTTCCTTCGGAGAATATCATAAAATGTTAGCATAAACATAAACAGGAATGACCGTTCCAAGGCGGTAACTGATGGTTCTTTTTTATGTGTGTTATGTCTCGTCTCTGTATTTTTTGTCACATTTGCATTTACCATGTTTGCCTTTGTCTACTGGTAAATTAAATTTAAATATATGTGAAAATTTTGATAGGACCTTTTCTTATTTACTTAAGTGACTCCTCGAAACTGAAAGGAAGCATTATTTTCTAAAGCATAGCTTCAATTTAGATTTGATAGCATAAACGAAATAAGTACAAACAAAAAAACAACAACATTAATTCAACCTTTTCCGTGATCTCAAACAAATACAATATAAATGCTAGAAAAAACGGACACATATTACCCTTTACCACACAAGTAAAGTCTGCACAGTAGCGCACCACCTGTCATTAATACACAAGTGACAGCATATCATGTTTATCATTATATTAATTGAGCCTTGAATATCATTATATTAATCGAGTCTTGTAATCATTATATTAATCGAGCCTTTCATATTATTATGTTAATTGTGCCTTGAATATTATTATATTAATCAAGTCTTGTAATCATAATATTAATCGAGCTTTGAATATCATTATATTAATAGTCTTATATATCATTATATTAATCGAGTCTTGTAATCATTATATTAATAGAGTCTTGTATATCATTATATTAATCGAGCCTTGAATATCATTACATTAATCGAGCCTTGAACATCATTACATTAATCGAGCCTTGAATATCATTATATTAATCGAGTTATTCCAGTCTTGTATATTGAACAATTCAATATTTATATTAAATACTTAGATCTACTTATGTTTTGATGTAAAGCATTAGTAATTAATGTATTAGAATAGTTATGGGACATATTTAGCGTTGACAGCTTATGTTCTATGAATGAGGTTCATATTGTTTTTTTGCATTTAATATGAGTCACTAATATGAGAATGGCTGTCACGTTTCGCTTTTATTTCGGTTCTAATCTTACAATTTGCGGCCAAAAAACAAAAACACGAAGTTAAATCGACCTTCATGGCATTTTTGTTGGCGTATCGCGCCTATATATGGAATGCTGAAAATGTTTTGTACAAGTGAGCGGATGTCCTCGAATATTCTCGCTCTAGCTAGAGAATGACGGAAAATGGACAAGGCGTTCCGAATTCCGGAAGTTTCGCGATTTTTGCTGATTACCAGAATTAAATTATTCCAGTGATTTTAATGATTATTTAATAATTTAAATCAGTCATCTCTAAATGTCTAATAAATATTTATTTTCATTGTTGCGTCGCCCTTTGATGCTTCCATCAATGGTTTTCTTGTAACATAAGTATACATGGAATACAAAATAATTCCCAATGATACATCGTCATTTGTACAGGCATGTAAATATTACGATCACCGACACTCCGAAAACCAGTATGACAAAGACAATGTTCGATAAATCTCATTTTTACATATTAAAACCACATTTCTAATATTTTAAACAATTGTGTATTCTATTGAAAGCTTTCAAATTAAGTTTCAGTCACAATTAATTGTATTTCTAAATATATTTGAGGTATATTTGGGTGTATTTGGGTATATTTGGGTGTTTCGTTCCACCCCTACTTCCAAGAAAAACAAAACACATTGTACTGAAAGTTGTTGAACCTATAGGACATTCATATAGCAATCTTGCTTACTCAACAAGCCTTAGGTAAGTAAAAGTTTGTTATCTTGCACGACCAAAGCACAATGACTTTTTACCTGTCTACAAAGAACACATGTGCGAAAGATGGCACTTCGTCCTCTGACCCTACGTACGAGCTTTTTTACGCATACAATATCCATTATAAAATTAGCACTAATACAGAACGTGCATTCATTTGTTTATCTTACTGATATTTTGGAATTTAATAACATACTTTTCTTCTGACTGTCACATGTTTCAACCACATTGAATTCAAATCTAAAGTATTTTCTCAGCCGCCACCTTAATAATAAATTAATACATTGATGATTAAATACCTTACATATTTTGGTTGTTATTGAGTATAAAGATTGGAAGTTGAATTATATAAAGGGTCTAATTTGAGGGTTTATCTAAAAGTTTTAGGAAAAATGCCATACTTTTATTTTTTTTTAACTGTTACAATTTAAAAAACAACAAAACAATATTGAGGAAGACTTAGTATTTCCAAGTGTGCACAATGAAGATAAATCATTTCAAAGATATGTGTCATACATGAAACAGTATTATCACTACGGTAATCTTTGGTGGAGACAATTTGCACAAGTTTCAGAACAATGTATGTTAAGTTTTTCCTCGTCTTTGACCCAGATATCATATGTTGGTATGAAAGTAAATAGAATTGATGCAGCATGGACCATATATGGCATCAAATGTTGCTATGCAGTGGCTACTTTTCATTATTTATATATTGAAATAACGATCATATCTCACGTGACATCTGTAACATGACACTTGAATGATGAAGTGGACAATTGTCCATATCACATGAATTTGGTCAAGACTCTGATGGAAACTATCGAAATGATGATTTCAGCTGTGAATTGGACACCTGTTGCCTGTTTGAGTCATTAATAGTACAAGTATTGGCAGTAGCAATTGCAGGAAATAATGCTGTCTTGCAGATATTTAACAAATATGGCTGCAACTTTTTGAACAGTCAGTGAAATGTGGTTGTATTTATGCAACACAATGACAATGTGCCCCAAACATGAAAAAAAACAAACTTGACCTTTGACACTCTCAGTGGCCCCATCACAACTAGTGACTTATATTTGACCCACCTGTCTTGAGCAGACATTGTGCCTTGTGATCTTTGTTTATATCCATACCTTAAAAACAGTTGAAAGGTTAACCTATTTGTTGGCAATCTTTATGCACATACTTACCTTTTTGCTTCATGAAGTGTATCAGTCATGCATTGTGTGGCATCAGTATTATGTAGAGTTCGTGTGCACATATTTTAAAAAAGAAATGATGTTGACATCATTTATTTGTGGCATGGCTTGCGCAAGGTTGTTGTTCGTTGTGGCGTAGAAATATATAAATGTATTTTCTTTTAAACTTTTTTTTTTATTAAGCTGAGGGATTTACTTTATTCTGTATTTATCTAATGCACTATGTCAAAGAAAAAACATTATTGTTATAATAGCTATAAAGGTTGTAGCTGACTGTCTGCCTATACTGCATGTATCCATATTGTACCTGTTAGGGTATAATGTCTACATAAATTCATGCATACCCCACTTGGTTGACAGTACATTATGATTATGATATGCCACCATCTCAAAAATAAGTGGTCACAAGATTTTCTTAGCTTCAAAATAGCTATCTATACTAGCTTCAAAATAGCTATCTATACAGCATGGCTCAGATAGGAAATTCATGCTACGCTTTTCTTGTACAGTCAAACCCCGGTCGCTTGAACACCCACGGAGGGATGACCTTCCATTTCAAGTGAGCCGGGTGTTCGAGGGAAGAGAAATTTATTTACAAGTCAGTTTGTAAACTGTTTTCATAAATTAATTGCAATTTATAGAATAATGTGTTATCGGCCTTGTTTCTGTACCTATTTGATCAAATTCTTATATGTTTATTGATATTTCCTTTAGACTGGTTTCATTTTAGTTTTTGCGATAATGATTTGAATTTGCTTAAACCAGAAATATGCTTCCTTTATGTTTTTTTGTGATTATTGTTTGTTTTGAAACAATTGAACACATGGTACATCTTTTTAAACCATATCAATTATATTAGTTACAAAAAACATTACAAATATGTTCAGTACCTCACATTACAGTAGTTAGAAATGACACCAAAATTAACAATCAAACCCTCTATAAATGCATCCCATTTTCGAAATTCACAGATGTCAGACAAAATTTCCCCATAAAACTGACAATCATGTGACAGAAATCAATATTGATACATTTCACTGATTATTTTGAGATGATGAAATACTAGGATTGATTTACAGCAGCAGTTAGAACTGGTTCTACCTTCTTTATTGAGTTTGAAAAAAAAGACAGAACATGTGTTTGTGTTTTATTTTATGTGTTTAGTTTTGCTAAACCCATTTTCATGTAAGTACATGAACTAAAAACCAAAAATATAGATGAAAACAAACACCACCATTGGAATTAGTTTGCCATATCAGGTAGTCATATTTTATGACAATCAGTTTTTTATTATTTCCCAATTAAATCTCAAACAATTTTATGAAATTTAACATTGTTTAAGACAACATTTTATCAGTTAATTTTATCAGCTAACAGCGCCTGTTAATAATACACCAATACATTAATTGTTACATGTGCTCGTTACGCAAGTGTGAAAAACATGATCACAAACATGATCACAATTAATTTGACAGAACAGACAATCAGTCTGGATTAATGAGCAGAGAATGCCCATAAGGAGTAAAAATACAGGTAAATAGGCTATAGGAACTGGCAACCAGTTAAACGGCAAAATGCAGGGACCGATAGTTTTGTTTGACAAATCCGGTAATTTTACCATTCTGGTGTTTGAGTCACCGGGATTAACTGTAGTTGTAGGTATCCATAAAAATCATTTTGCAGGATCTTTTCAGGTAACAATAATTCTTTCGGTTGTTTGAGAGAAATACATTGATCTGAACTGTCAGATGCCACCTTTAACAGTCTTGATTTTATACAATGTGTCCACAAACATTTGGCTATATCCTCATAGATCACTATCCTTTGGCCAGAGAAGGGTTGCGTGTTAACTAGACCCAAAACATTTATGACAAAAAATGAATTTTAAAGTTACCTTAAAATGAATATTACACAAATAGCCACAGTATATTATTACTTTTCTGACTTCTGAATTATTGTTATGTAAGAGAAAAGAACAATATTGTACTGCACTTGTGCACAAATTGTGTTATTTTGTCAACAAAAGGAAGACATTGCACTTGCAACATACTGAATGAAGTACTTATGATGGCCGGAAACAGTGATGCATACTACATGGCCATGTTTGCTTTTTGATACTGTTACATTGACTCAGTACATTTCTTGCTATATTGGTAATGTCCAGCACATAATGCGTAGTGGAAGCCCACATGACATGTGTCTGCGTAGAAGCACCAGTACACCATAGTACAGCTGGAAAACCACAGACGTGGCTGGGTAGAACCACCTGCACACCACAGTCCAGGTGGAAAACCACAGACATGTGTCTGGGTAGAACGACCAGCACACCACAGTCCAGCTGGAAGACTACAGACGTGTCTGGGTAGAACCACCGGCACACCACAGTCCAGCTGGAAAACCACAGACATGTGTCTGGGTAGAACTAACAGTACACCACAGTCCAGCTGGAAGATCACAGACATGTGTCTGGGTAGAACCACCTGCACACCACACTCCACCTGGGACACCTCCCCTCATGAAAATTCTAGCTTTGACCTTGTGTGTGTCTGCATGGCCATGTGTGTGTCTGCACGGCCATGGGTGTGTCTGCACGGCCATGGGTGTGTCTGCATGGCCATGGGTGTGTCTGCATGACTATGGGTGTATCTGCGTGGCCATGGGTGTGTCTTAACGGCCATGGGTGTGTCTGCACGGCCATGGGTGTGTCTGCACAGCCCTGTGTGTGTCTGCATGGCTATGGGTGTGTCTGCATGGCCATGGGTGTATCTGCTTGGCCATGGGTGTGTCTTAACAGCCATGGGTGTGTCTGCATGGTCATTGGTGTGTCTGCACGGCCATGGGTGTGTCTGCACGGCCCTTTGTGTGTCTGCATGGCCGTGGGTGTCTGCATGATCATGGGTGTTTCTGCACAGCCATGGGTGTGTCTGCATGGCCATAAGTTTGTCTGCATGACCATGGGTGTGTCTGCATGGCCATGGGTGTGTGTGCGTGGCCATGGGTGTGTCTGTGTGGCCATGGGTATGTCTGCATTGCCAAGGGTGTCTCTGCGTGGCCATGGGTGTCTCTACATGGCCATGGGTGTGTCTGCACGGCCGTGGGTATGTCTGCATGGCCGTGGGTGTGTCTGCAAGGCCATGGGTGTTTTCTGCATGGTCCTGTGTGTGTCTGCACGGCCATGGGTGTGTATGCATGACGATGGGTGTGTCTGTATGGCCATGGGTGTGTCTGCACAGCCATGGGTGTGATGCATGGCTATGTGTGTCTGCACAGCCATGGGTGTGTCTGTACGGCCAGGGTTGTGTCTGCATTGCCATGTGTGTGTCTGCATGACCGTGAATATATCTGCATTGCCATGGCTGTGTCTGCACGGCAATGGAATACTGTTTGCATATTATCAGACAAGTACTGGTAATGCAAAGAAGTTTAAAAAAAAATGCACATTTAGAATCACAATGAGCAACTCCATTGCAGAGTGAGTAACACAGTATAGTGTTTAGAACATCATTACTGTATTCATATAATATTTCAAAAGATATTTGCTTTTCTTTAATTTTAACTGAAACATTTCATTCTTTTGCCTTCCTGCTAACAAATTATTCCATGCTCTTGACTTTGATGGCATGCTAACTTGTTTATAACAATAGAACTTATGTTTGTTTTTAAATCTAAACATATCATAAATAAGGGTACATTTGTTCACATAGCTCAAATCACAGATTAGTCTGGAGTTAACTACAATGTCTAAGTGGTGTACTTAACTGTGTTAGCTGTGGATTCAAGGGGAAACTACCACTCAGTGTTAGTGTGTTTATCTTGTTACCGCTTAGGCATTGGTAACATTAAGGCACTACATTGCCACAACCTTATGTGTTTGCATCAGCAATTAAAGATTGTCACTATCCCATACCTTTAAAGTACATTTACAATAACATGATTGGAATTTTTTTTCCAGTAGTAAAGCAAAAGAATTTTAATTCTTACAAGAAAACACACATCTTGGAAGCTGCACTTTTATTTAAGTAAGCTGTAAGCATATTAATGAAATAATTGTATATATGCATGCTTTAATAATAATAATAATAATAATAATAATAATAATAATAATAATAATAGTTTTCCTATGGTTCATTGCCAAATGTAACAATTCAGAATGGCAGAATAAATGTTGACTTCAATTTATTGCATATTTCCAGCAAACTATGTTATATTTCTTCATTTTTGTTTATTTTTTTCACTTGGTTCTACTGTTTATTTATGAAGTCATCAAGGAGCTTATCTTATTTTCTCAGTTTTTGTTGCCCACTAATCTATAATGGTAATTTTAGGTCTATATTTATTTAGTGAGAAAATTTAGAGTCAGGCTAGCGCTAACGTCCATATCATTGATAATTTGCAGGTTAGATATGGCCTTATGGGCTAGAACACAGAAGCTATCCAATGAGGCCCTACGACAGGTGTACACAGTATACAGCAATTCCAGCTTTCCGTTAGAAGTCCGCCACTGGTTCGCTGACTGGATCGAGGAGAAACCATGGTAACACACACTGGTTGCTACTATTTTTATCACTGCCTTTATAGGCAAGTTTATTTCCTCCATCAAACATTGAAAGTTAAAATCTTCTTCTTCATATCAAGTTCAAGATTTCTTTATGTGTTGCATAGGATGCAATTTGCATTTATTTATGGCTTACACAAACTTTTTATTTTGCCCAATTGTAACAGTTATTTAATGAGAATAAAGGACTACACTCTCCTCATATCATATCTGACATATTGCATATCACATTTGACACTCAACTTATCATATTTGACATATTGCATATCACATTTGGCACTCAACATATCATATTTGACATATTGCAAATCACATTTGACACTCAACGTATCATATTTGACACTGCATATCACATCTGGCACACTGTATAGCACATACAACATTTGACACACTGCATATTGTATTTGACACACTGCATATTGTATTTGACATACTGCATATTATAATTTATACTCTATAATATATTTGACACCGTATATTATATTTGGCACACTAACAGTCATTGCAGTTACCTCATTTTCGTAATTTTAAGAACCCCAAGATGAGGTTCAGCTGAGAATTGCTGGTATTTTGCTATGTAGCATTAACTTTCCTCCCATTTCTTATGCTATGATACTAGTTGAAGTAAAAGTAGTTAAAGAAAATAGATAAAAATTAGAGTTTAGTCATTTTGAAAGAAGAAAGCATTGTTAAAACAGAATAGAACACATGTAGTTTTTTTCTTTACTGGGAAATTCTTAACTGAGATTTGTTTTAACTGTTTATAGGAAGAATATAGATGAAAGCAACAGTAGTCATGACAAGTATGCACAGCAGTTACTGACAGAACTCCTCACACTGTTGGAGACTAAATATGGAGAAACTGAAGATTTCCTGGCCAGATTAAAGTTTGAAAACATGGCCAAACAGTTCAGGGTAAGATACTGGCCTTTATAATGTAACCTATAAAGTAGCACACTCTTACTGGTTGTCTGAAAATTACAGTCATTATCATATGATACTGTATATTTTTTATAGTGACCATTCTATAAATAGACATGAAAAACATGTTTAGTTTAAATATTGGTACCCAGCCTAAGCTTGTATAAAAGCCATATAAGTTTAATGATTTGGTAACCAGCAAAATATAACATGCCATTTTGGGAGACATAACAGCCCATGCACTGATTCTCATTTTTGGTCCATTTAATTTTGTTTACCAAAATATGAATATACTTTATGCAGAGATTATCGGTATATAAAGCCAACTAAGTGACAACATATAAACATTTAACATATCTTAGATTTTAATTTGTGCCATATTTATTAAACATATGCAATAAATACAGTCTATTGTTTTTTTAATATGACTCTTAAACATCCAAATTAACTGAATAAGTTGCCTTATGAACAATTATAAGTTACCAGATGTTGCCTGGTTTTTTATGTATGTTTTTGGTAATACATGTGGCAAATGGTTAAATTAATAGGTTGGCCTGTTCAGTTTATATGCATGATGTTAATATGGTTTGAAAAAAATAAAGAAAACAATATTGATTTATTTCTTTGCAAATCATATGTACACAAGGTGACCCGTCTGTAATTGCATTAATTGTTATTGCACCTGGATGTGGTTGATGTGGACCCACACCATATGCCGAAGCCTAACTAATTCATGCTAAACAGGCTAGGCATATACAAGACCTATTCATGTAGCTAAAAATCTGGAGAAACAAGACGCTGTGTGCAGCAAAACACATATGCCCCTGGTAGCATAGTTTGTCATGATACAAATTTAAAATGACAGGACAGTGTTAAAACAGCCACTGCTCTTTATAGAAATTGAGAAATATCCAACTTGCCGTAACAGATGAACCATTTCTCTAAGTACAAAAAGGGGAGATCATCCATAAAATAAGGTTACCAGATTTATGTATCTTGTTTGGGTTATAACCTGTGCATTGTTAAGTAAGTGTGTAAACTTTTATACTACTACTCTTTAAAGAAATTAAGAAATATCCAACTTGCCAGACAGTTAACTTTTAAATTTGTGCAAAGCAGGTTATGAGCAGACTTGTACCATTACAATTTTATGTATATTTTATTTTTATGTGTTTACCAATACATGTACATATATAAATATAAATTGAATACTGATGATAATGATGGTAATCATTATGATGGATTTGATGATGATAATGATGATGGTGATGATGGCGATGATGATGATAATGATGATGGTGATGATGGCGATGATGATGATAATGATGATAATGATGATGATGGTGATGATGATGATGATGGTGATGGTGGTGGTGACGTTGACTTACTTTTATTTAATTTCAGGACTTGTACAGTGAGAACCCAATGAATTTGGTGCGGGTGGTCAAAGTGTGCCTGGAGACAGAAGAAGCCCTTGTTCACATGGCTGAATCAGTAAGTGCAAACAAATTAGCAGATGTAAAAAAGCTTAATACAAGAACCACTGTACTTAAAATGTCCAGTGCTGATTTGGAGAGCTCAGATAGTAGTGATTTAAGCATTTTTGTAATATTGGATTCTTCAGAAAAGAAACACATTTTTATAGAATTTTCAGAATATCTTTTGTACCTGTTTGATTCAGCAATCTTACCTAATGTAAGTGTTGTTCGAATACCAATAGAGGTTTTTGTTTCTGACTTAAAAGTCCAGTTTGCATGTCCGTCAGATGTTTAAAATGAGACGAAGAAAAGAATTCTTAAAAATGTACCACTATAATTGCTGTATTAAGATTCTTTATTTCTTTAAATGCCTGATACACAATTAAACTTCATAAACATTGCTCTCTATAATTATATATTTGCCTTTTTTACAATCAAGATGATTTACGGCCAAATTTTCCAACCACCCTGGTTTAAATAAAACTCTTGGGGTCACCTAGAAGCTCCCAGATATATATTGATAACTGGTTAATCCTGGACAAGGCTTCACCCTTACAAACCATAGTAATCTGAGACATAACAGGTCTGTAGTCAGCAAGGCATTGGCCCAGTTACCTTGTGTCCACCATTACAAACCAAAGTAATCTAAGATATATAAGATTTGTAGGGAGCAAGGCATTGGCCCAGTTACCTTGTGTCCACCATTACAAACCAAAGTAATCTAAGATATATAAGATTTGTAGGGAGCAAGGCACTGGCCCAGTTACCTTGTGTCCACCATTACAAACCATAGTAATCTAAGATATAACAGATTTGTAGGGAGCAAGGCACTGGCCCTGTTACCTTCTGTCCACCATTACAAACCATAGTAATCTGAGATATAACAGATTTGTAGGGAGCAAGGCACTGGCCCAGTTACCTTCTGTCCACCATTACAATCCATAGTACCTTGAGATATAACAGATTTGTAGTCAGCAGGGCACTGGTCCAGTCAACTTGTGTCCACCATTACAATCCAAAGTACCTTGAGATATAACAGATTTGTAGTCAGCAGGGCACTGGCCCAGTCACCTTGTGTCCACCATTACAATCCATAGTACCTTGAGATATAACAGATTTGTAGTCAGCAGGGCGCTGGCCCAGTCACCCTGTGTCCACCATTATAATCCATAGTACCTTGAGATAGAACAGATTTGTAGTCAGCAGGGCACTGGCCCAGTTAACTTGTGTCCACCATTACAATCCATAGTACCTTGAGATATAACAGATTTGTAGTCAGCAGGGCACTGGCCCAGTCAACTTGTGTCCACCATTACAATCCATAGTACCTTGAGATATAACAGATTTGTAGTCAGCAGGGCACTGGCCCAGTCAACTTGTGTCCACCATTAAACACCACTGATGTCTGAGATATAACAGATTTGTACGGACCATGGCACTGGCCCAGTTACATTGTGTCCATCATTACAAACCATTGTAATTTGAGATATAATAGACTTGTAGGTTATTGAAATTTGGTCATGCTAGGTTATTCTACATTAACTGGAAAGTGTCAGAGCTTCTTTGTAACAATGCTGTTTGAAACTGTCGTTGAACCTCGTCAGACAGTTCTTAAAAGGTAAGATTCTGCACCTAAACCATATTTTCATTATAGGTTAAAAAGACCAAGATTAGTGAGGGTAGGGTTTTGCCAATAGATATTTATGGGGTAAACATTTTGCACAGATTAAGCTGATCACTTTTATTTATTTTAGCCATCGAGCCCGAACGGTGTAGCATTCCAGGGTAGACTAGACCAAATTGTGGGACAGGAAATACAGCAGCAAGTTGAAGCTCTTATGGCAAAAACAGAGGTATAACTGTACTCATCTTTTTCCTATTGTTTTTTTAAATTTTATGATTTTTTTCTCTCTTTAGTGTGAATAGTTGGATTGCAATAGAATTCTTTTAGTGAATGCCTTGTTGTTATAATCAACTGATATTATTGTGGCACTGGTTGATATTTGTCATCACTATAATGACTGAATACTATATGCTTTCACAAATTAAAAATCCCAATGAAATGCATTCATCTGAGTATTATTTTTTATTGTTAAATTATTATTTTATTCAGTGTTTCTTTCACTTGGCCTTTGAAACATTAGCAACACTACACATTTAAAAATTGGCAAAATGTTTACCTTGTATTAAGTTACTGTTCCAATCTTGTTTTAAGGTATTCTATGTTTGTGTAATCTGTTTAGTTTAAACCTCTGTGTCCAATTTGTAACAGCAAACTGACCAGGACCTAAGGAAGATGCAGATGCAGCAGGAGCAGTTTGTGATTGATTACCAGGTTCAAGAGAGGATTGCACGTACGTAGCACTCTCCTTGTATGCCCATCTATTTTTCTGGCTAAACTACAACATGCCTTATAAGAAGGCTTTCTGCTGACATTGCTTCTTCAAAAGGTTTTTCTTCGCCACATTCTCATAAATGCTTCTTCAGAAGGCCTTTCATAGCCACATTCTCATAAATGCTTCTTCAGAAGGCTTTCATCGCCACATTCTTATAAATGCTTCTTCAGAAAGCCTTTCATCACCACATTCTCATAAATGATTCTTCAGAAGGCCTTTCATCGCCACATTCTTATAAATGCTTCTTCAGAAGGCCTTTCATCACCACATTCTCATAAATGCTTCTTCAGAAGGCCTTTCATCGCCACATTCTTATAAATGCTTCTTCAGAAGGCCTTTCATCGCCACATTCTTATAAATGCTTCTTCAGAAGGCCTTTCATCGCCACATTCTCATAAATGCTTCTTCAGAAGGCCTTTCATCGCCACATTCTCATAAATGCTTCTTCAGAAGGCCTTTCATCACCACATTCTCATAAATGCTTCTTCAAAAGGCCTTTCATCACCACATTCTCATAAATGCTTCTTCAGAAGGCCTTTCATCGCCACATTCTTATAAATGCTTCTTCAGAAGGCCTTCAATCACCACATTCTCATAAATGCTTCTTCAGAAGGCCTTTCATCGCCACATTCTCATAAATGATTCTTCAGAAGGCTTTCATCGCCACATTCTTATAAATGCTTCTTCAGAAGGCCTTTCATCGCCACATTCTCATAAATGCTTCTTCAGAAGGCTTTCATCGCCACATTCTTATAAATGCTTCTTCAGAAGGCCTTTCATCACCACATTCTCATAAATGCTTCTTCAGAAGGCCTTTCATCACCACATTCTCATAAATGATTCTTCAGAAAGCTTTTCATCACCACATTCTCATAAAACAACTCTCTGTAAACAATGCCTGATACTGAAAATGCCTCTAAAAGGCCCACCATTGACAAACCTCATATGAAGGCTCGCTAAAGACACCCACATAACTTCCCGTTGACACTGCCTCATAAACAGACCCCCCCATGGACACTGCCTCATAAACAGACTCTCCATGGACACTGCCTTATAAACAGACTCCTCATGGACACTGCCTCATAAACATACTCTCCATGGACACTGCCTCATAAACAGACTCTCTATTGACACTGCCTCATAAACAGACTTTCCATGGACACTGCCTCATAAACAGACTCCACATGGACACTGCCTCATAAACAGACTCCCGATGGACACTGCCTTATAAACAGACTCCTCATGGACACTGCCTCATAAACATACTCTCCATGGACACTGCCTCATAAACAGACTCTCCATTGACACTGCCTCATAAACAGACTTTCCATGGACACTGCCTCATAAACAGACTCCACATGGACACTGCCTCATAAACAGACTCCCGATGGACACTGCCTCATAAACAGACTCCCCATGGACACTGCCTCATAAACAGACTCTCCATTGACACTGCCTCATAAACAGACTTTCCATGGACACTGCCTCATAAACAGACTCCCGATGGACACTGCCTCGTAAACAGACTCCCGATGGACAGTGCCTCATAAACAGACTCTCCATGGACACTGTCTCATAAACAGACTCTCCATGGACATTGTCTCATAAACATTCTCTTCATGGACACTGCCTCATAAACAGACTCCATGGACACTGCCTCATTAACAGACTCCCCTTTGACACTGTCTCATAAACAGACTCTCCATGGACATTGTGTTATAAACAGACTCCATGGACACTGCCTCATTAACAGACTCCCCATTGACACTGTCTCATAAACAGACTCTCCATGGACACTGCCTCATAAACATACTCTCCATGGACACTGTCTCATAAACATACTCTCTCCATGGACACTGTCTCATAAACAGACTCCCCATTGACACTGTCTCATAAACAGACCCCCCATTGACACTGCCTCATAAACAGACTCCCCATTGACACTGCCTCATAAACAGACTCTCCATGGACACTGCCTCATAAACAGACTCCATGGACACTGCCTCATTAACAGACTCCCCATTGACACTGTCTAATAAACAGACTCTCCATGGACATTGTCTCATAAACAGACTCCATGGACACTGCCTCATTAACAGACTCCCCATTGACACTGTCTTATAAACAGACTCTCCATGGACACTGCCTTATAAACAGACTCTCCATGGACACTGTCTCATAAACATACTCTCCATGGACACTGCCTTATAAACAGACTCCCCATGGACACTGCCTCATAAACAGACTCCATGGACACTGCCTCATAAACAGACTCCCCATTGACACTGTCTCATAAACAGACCCCCCATCGACACTGCCATAAAAAATAACTTTCTCGCGAATTGCCATTCTGCTTCTACTTACAATTTTTATCAGGAGCATATTTATTAAAGTTTAATTAACAGAAAAAGTTGACCCTGACATTGGTGAAAAAAGCTTGTTTCCTCTTTATCTAAATTATTGTACAGATTGCATTGTTTGTTTAAGGATTATTGCCCTTTGTTATATTTTTTAGTAATTTTGTTTTGCAGATGAATTTTCCCTTATAAGTTATTTCTAAATGGAATTTCTTCATTGATTACTCAAATTTATTTGCATTAGTGGCTTGGCCTTCAAGCTTATATTGCTTCACCTTGAGGTGCTCTTGTTTAAAAAACAAATTTGTGAATTGTTGGATTGATCGTCCTGATCTTTAAGGCAGTTGTTTGATTCTGGGTTACTACTACTGGCACATGACATGTATTCCTGCTAAATAGTTCAGTATTAAATATAATTATGTATAAATATTGCAGGCACTATATGCCAGTTGGAGCAGCAGCCAGATCTGCCCGATGTCCCAGCCCGTATTCAGAAATACAAGAAAGAGAAAGAGCAGATCGACATTAACCTTCTGGCATCAGCACAACAATTACTACAGCAACGAATTGTAAGTCATTTTATGACTTTGATTTATTAAAATCGTTGTCACACTCTTATCAGCATGTTTGTTTTATGATAATTACATCTAATACATTTAATTAAATAGATTACACTTAGGAACAAAAATGTGTTACTTTTGAAATTATAGACAGTTTTGTTTTGGGTTTGTATAAAAAATATCGCAGAAACAAAACCTTTCTTGGTATAGTTATCATGTTGACAATAATTTATTTTAAATGACTCTTTGGCTGAGTGAAATCACAAATACATTTTCTATACATTCCAAATTAAAGACATAACTTAGAAAAGCATGTGAATTATGCCAAAGGTAAATTACTACAATGGTGTGATATTGTCCATACAGGAGTTGGCTCAAAAACACCATGAGACACTACGGGAGCTGCAGCCACTTCTGGATAAAGTGGTCAACAATGAACTCATTGCCTGGAAGACAAAACAAAAGCTCGCAGGCAATGGGGCACCTTTTGATCCCTCCATGATTGATAGACTCCAGAAATGGTAAGGGACAAAGGACAAAATATTTCTTGGTATTTAGTAAATGGTAAATAACCAGCCAATCACAGTCTGTAACTGGTCACATGTATATTCATAACTGAATGTTAAAGATCAGGATTATGTCTAAGTTACACATAAATAGGTTGAAAATATGTATGTTTTTGCACTGTTATGGCTTTATTATAGTAAACAAGACTACAGGTGAGGATGAAAATGTAACTTTATCCAGTGATTTGAACAGAAAAGAACTCCCATCGTAGTGATTAAACATTATCCAATATAACTCCTCATGTCTTAGTTGCACCAGCGATAAACTGATTACAGAGTTCATTACAAGATAAGTGAGATAGAAAGAGGTTAACTGGTTACTTCTTTAACTTTTGTCATCCATAGTAATATATTTAAATATTCCTTGTCAGATATATCTTTACATGTGTTATTAATTTTATTTTTCTCGTAGCACACATTTTATTAGTTGTAAGTAAATAAAGATGGATAAAAAGCTATGATCTTCTTATGTTTAGCTGCCCATGTTTTAATAAAGAGAAAGATAGAATATTGTTTAGGGATTTAAAGTCCTTGTCCTTTGATTCCATTATGCCCTTATGTGGCGCCCAAACCCCTTATCAAAAATTTTCATCTCTATGCATGCCTGGCCAATCTCACCCCCGTTATAAGGATGGAAGCAGTCAAAATTAAATTGGTACTTAATGTTATGAGCCTATCTGATAGCACATTTGCCATTGCTTAGCAATCGTAAATTGTCCCCATGTATTATAATATATACAAACAATTTTTGTGTATGCCAGGTGTGAGCACCTAGCTGACCTGATCTGGAAGAATCGGCAACAGATTATCAAGGTGGACCTACTGAGGAACCAGTTGCCCATTGATGTGCCTCCCAGCATTGTGGACATCCAACCAGAGCTCAATCAGATTGTGACAGGACTGCTTTCATCTCTAGTCACAGGGTATAAGCTTTGCTCAATATATCTTGTCTCCTTAAAAATTTTAAAAGTCAAATCAGTCAGTTTGTTTTCATTTTTTTTTTTACAATTTCCAAAGATTACAAACTTCCTTCTGTTGTCAGTGTTCCTAAATCAGGCCATCAAGCATCCCTCTGTTGTCAGTGTTCCTTAATCAGGCCATCAAGCATCCCTCTGTTGTCAGTGTTCCTTAATAAGAAAATCAGGCATCCTTTTGTTGTCAGTGTTCCTTAATCAGGCCATCAAGCATCCCTCTGTTGTCAGTGTTCCTTAATCAGACCATCAAGCATCCCTCTGTTGTCAGTGTTCCTTAATCAGACCATCAGGCATCCCTCTGTTGTCAGTGTTCCTTAATCAGACTATCAGGCATCCTTCTGTTGTCAAAGTTCCTTAATCAGACCATCAGGCATCCTTCTGTTGTCAAAGTTCCTAAATCAGACCATCAGGCATCCTTCTGTTGTCAAAGTTCCTTAATCAGACCATCAGGCATCCCTCTGTTGTCAGTGTTCCTTAATCAGGCCATCAGGCATCCCTCTGTTGTCAGTGTTCCTTAATCAGGCCATCAGGCCTCCCTCTGTTGTCAGTGTTCCTTAATCAGACCATCAGGCATCCTTCTGTTGTCAAAGTTCCTTAATCAGACCATCAGGCATCCCTCTGTTGTCATTGTTCCTTAATCAGGCCATCAGGCATCCTTCTGTTGTCAAAGTTCCTTAATCAGACCATCAGGCATCCTTCTGTTGTCAAAGTTCCTTAATCAGACCATCAGGCATCCCTCTGTTGTCAGTGTTCCTTAATCAGACCATCAAGCATCCCTCTGTTGTCAGTGTTCCTTAATCAGACCATCAAGCATCCCTCTGTTGTCAGTGTTCCTTAATCAGACCATCAAGCATCCCTCTGTTGTCAGTGTTCCTTAATCAGACCATCAAGCATCCCTCTGTTGTCAGTGTTCCTTAATCAGACCATCAAGCATCCCTCTGTTGTCAGTGTTCCTTAATCAGACCATCAAGCATCCCTCTGTTGTCAAAGTTCCTTAATCAGGCCATCAGGCATCCTTCTGTTGTCAATGTTTCTTAATCAGACCATCAAGCATCCCTCTGTTGTCAATGTTCCTTAATCAGGCCATCAAGCATCCTTCTGTTGTCAAAGTTCCTTAATCAGACCATCAAGCATCCTTCTGTTGTCAAAGTTCCTTAATCAGACCATCAGGCATCCTTCTGTTGTCAATGTTTCTTAATCAGGCCATCAAGCATCCTTCTGTTGTCAAAGTTCCTTAATCAGACCATCAAGCATCCCTCTGTTGTCAAAGTTCCTTAATCAGGCCATCAGGCATCCTTCTGTTGTCAATGTTTCTTAATCAGGCCATCAAGCATCCTTCTGTTGTCAAAGTTCCTTAATCAGGCCATCAAGCATCCTTCTGTTGTCAAAGTTCCTTAATCAGACCATCAGGCATTCGTCTGTTGTCAATGTTTCTTAATCAGGCCATCAGGCATCCTTCTGTTGTCAGTGTTCCTTAATCAGACCATCAAGCATCCTTCTGTTGTCAATGTTCCTTTATCAGGCCATCAAGCATCCCTCTGTTGTCAGTGTTCCTTAATCAGACCATCAAGCATCCCTCTGTTGTCATTGTTCCTTAATCAGGCCATCAGGCATCCCTCTGTTGTCAATGTTCCTTAATCAGACCATCAAGCATCCCTCTGTTGTCAAAGTTCCTTAATCAGACCATCAGGCATTCGTCTGTTGTCAATGTTTCTTAATCAGGCCATCAGGCATCCTTCTGTTGTTATTGTTCTTAATTCAGGCCATCAGGCATCCTTCTGTTGTCAAAGTTCCTTAATCAGGCCATCAGGCATCCTTCTGTTGTTATTGTTCATAATTCAGGCCATCAAGCGACCTTTTACTGTCAATGTTCTTTCGTTGGCAAATTTTAATTTTTAATGTTCCTTATCTTGTCTTTCAAAAAACCAATGGTCAGCATACCCAGTCATTTTTATGTCACTGTAGTTAAGCTAGGCCTTCAATCAGCATTTTATTGTCAAAATTCCTAAACCAGTCCCTTGAGCAAAATTTGTTGTCAGTGTTTCTTAGCCAGGCCTTAAGTAACATTTTATTGTTAATGTTTCTTATAAAGGCCTTGAAGCAAATTGTTTCATCAAAGTTCTTAAGATAGGCCTTCAAGCAGCAAACTTTTGTTGTCAATGTTCCTAAGCAAGTCCTTTTAGCAAACTTTTGTTGTCTATGTTCCTTAGCCATTCCTTTTAGCAAACTTTTGTTGTCAAAGTTCCTTAGTCAGTCTGTTTAGCTAACTTTTGTTGTCAATGTTCCTAAGCCAGTCCTTTTAGCAAATTTTTGTTGTCAATGTTCCTAAGCCAGTCCTTTTAGCAAACCTTTATTGTCAATGTTCCTAAGCCAGTCCTTTCAGAAAACTTTTTGTCAATGGTCTTAAGCCAGTCCTTTTAGCAAATTTTTGTTGTCAATGTTCCTAAGCCAGTCCTTTTAGCAAACTTTTGTTGTCAATGTTCCTTAGCCAGTCCTTTCAGCAAACTTTTGTTGTCAATAGTCCTAAGCAAGTCATTTTAGCAAACTTTTGTTGTCAGTGTTCCTAAGCCAGTCCTTTTAGCAAACCTTTATTGTCAAAGTTCCTTAGTCAGTCCGTTTAGCCAACTTTTGTTGTCAATGTTCCTAAGCCTGTCCTTTGAGCCAACTTTTTTTGTAAATATTCCTAAGCCAGTCCTTTTACCAAACCTTTGTTGTCAAAGTTCCTAAGCCAGGTCTTTTAGCAAACTTTTGTTGTCAATGTTCCTAACCCTCTCCGTTAAGCAAATTTTTGTTGTCAATGTTTCTATGCCAGTCCTTTTGGAAAACTTTTATTGTCCATGTTCCTAAGCCAGTCCTTTTTGCAAACTTTCGTTGTCAATGTTTTTTAGGCCAGGCCTATAAGCAAACTTTTGTTATCAATGTTCCTTAACCAGTCAAATTAGACCAGCCACAATAGCTCAGGTGGTAGAATGTCAGCTTGCGGATATGAAGGTCGTGGGTTGAAACCCTTGCCGGGTCAAACCAAAGACTTTTTCTGTCAATTTTCTTAAGCCAGTCCTTCAATTCACATTTAATTTGTAAATATTCCTTAGCCAGTTGTTCATGCAACATCTTGTTGGGTCATTGCAAAACTGTTGTAACTCACTTTTTAAAACTTAACAGGAAACTGTACATTTTTACTGTCTTTACTTAGTATAACTGTATGAAATAGTATATTTATGTTTTTTTATACATTTTCACATATATAAAAGACACTTATGATAAATTTCATGAAAAAAGGTATTAATAAAAAATTAACATACTACAGTTTTGCCTCAGAAATGTTAATAAATCTTCAGCAAGTCTTTTTTTTTAAATGTTGTAACTCAAGTTACAGCAGTTGTCACATTAAGCTTTTCATTATGAATACATATTTCTTATGCCAAACTGAGGTATATTTTTAGTTTTACTTTTATTTAGATAAAAATGAAAGAAGAAACTTTTTCATTCTATCTTTTATATATATTTTTGTCATTGTTAAATAGTACTTGTGAGAATTTTTATAACTGTCTTTCATCAAGGGAAAATAATGCATTATCTCAGTTTTTAACTTTGTGATCCTTTTAACATTTTGGTCATTATTGTTTTGTTTTTTTTGTTTTTTTTAGATATTTTTTTTATTGAGTAAACTTAAATTTTGAAGAAGTACATGCAATGCAGAACTTAAGGACTTATTTTGGAGACAGATGACACTTTCTTTCCATTATTGAAAAAGAGAACCAAAGTACAACAATACTTTAAACACAAATAAAAGTTCAGAACTATATTTTTTATTCAAAGCTAACAGGCTTCGCGAAACTGCTGAATCTTCCAATTCTTGTCTGACCGAATAAAATTTTGTCTGACCGAAAAAAAAATTCAAATATATATGTATAACATTGTTTTTTTTTAATAAAGACACATCATCCTTTAAAGGTTTTTGTAACATATTTATTCACTTATTCTCTAAGGTAAAACATCAATTTATCGAGATTGATGGCCACTGTTTGAAAATCAAAACATACAGTATCGAAATCATCATCATCATATCCCGTGTCCTTATCACACAGCATGTCAATAGAAGTGGAAAAGGATGATCTGGATTCCACTGTACGTGAAGTGTTATCTGCACAATTGTCATTGACAGCCACACTGTGTTTAGATTCATCACTAGTAGGGGTTGCTGTAGATTCATCACTGGTCACTATGGTAGGGGTGGCTGTAGATTCATCACTGGTCACTTTAGAAGGAGTGGCTGTGGATTCATCACTGGTCACTGTGGTAGGGGTAGCTGTAGATTTAGGCTTTCTGATGTAAGTTGTACGCCTTCCCATTACAGATGCATCCTGAAAAAACAAGATTTTCAGAATCTAATTATGTTAGAAGGCTGGCGAGGGAAGTTCATAAGGGGGAAATGAAAACTAGATTTTTAGTGAAATCAAATAAAATTGTGTATGCATTTTACAGTAAACTGGAGAATATAAAAATTCTTACCAAAAAATGATATTTTAGTTCAATAATGAGTGATCAGATCTATTGTAAACATTTTCTGAAATGAAAAGGATAATTTACATGCATCTTACCAGCCATTTTTCAATAGCATCTTCAACCGCATGTGCATTTCTGAATAGGAAGGCAACCTTATGTCTTTCTGCTTGCTTCAACATTTTCAGCGACTTGCCCGCATCAGATTTCATTTTCTCAGCAACAGTTCTATTTTTTGAATTTTCAATCTCAGCAGCTTTCCCGTAACTTTTAGACTTTTTATGGTCATCAACAGCTGAAATCTTTAAATTACCACAACCAGTTATGAAAGTGTTTTTGGATAAGAGTCGATCATCCATTTTTCTATCCTTGTAATATTGCTGGCAAATCGTGCGTGTCATTTTTTCTTCTTTCTCGTCGAAAATTAACCATGCGCAGCCTTTTCTCCATTTCTCGATACATTTTCGTGGCAGGCGCTTGGCCTCATATTCCTGCTGTTTTTCTTTTCGTTCTTCATCTGTTTGTTTACGTTTTTTTCCTGGTGTCGCACCATTTTGTACGAAGGCCGAAGGTCGCATATGGTTACTTTATCTAGATTTTAATTGGTTACTTAAAAAAGAAACGGCGAATCAAAACTCGTTTACCATTTTTTTTAATCAAGGGAAAAAACTTCGCGGACTTGATAAATCCTGGTATTCGTGCCTGACAGAAAGACTCTTACTCAGTCCTTATCACTCGGATCACGCTTCGGTGATATCCGAAGCTTGCCGGAGATTGCCGAGTGGGTACGATTTAGTCGTTATCAGTAAATAAACAACGACTGTGTCGGACATAAGGTCCGGAACTCGAAAAGAATTATCGGACTGGTCTGATTTTTGCCGGACATGTCCGACGGTCCGGCAACTTTCGCAAAGCCTGAGCTTACTACATTAGATTGTTTCCGCCTGATCATAAACATTCTTTGACCTATCATAAACACTTACACTATAATCTTCAGTTACATACCTCTAAAACATTTTGTTTATGCTTAACTATTTTAGCACTCTTAATACGTACATGAGTCAAACACAATAGTTTGGATATCATCATGATTATCATTTTTCGACATCATGTTGTTCATCATTGTTACTCTATTTAATATATAAATCACTAACAATGCCAACTTTGTCTTAAGTAATCATCAACTGTAAACTGTGAAATTATCTCATAGTCATGAACATTGTCATCAGTTCATCCTAATAATTGTAAACATAAAAATCAACATTTATTCACATATTCAGTTTATTATCATAACTCTTATCAGCATAATCATCTTTATCAACTCTTCATATACAGTGGTAAGTTCAGAATCACTATTTATTAATATCTTCAATAACAACCATTCATATTATTCAGTTAATCATATTTATAATCAGTAAAATCATCATTGACAATCATCCGCTTTGTCTGTCATTCATAACCATCATGTCACCATTATAAAAAAAAGATCATTTACAACCATGCACATTTTTACATCATCATCATCATAATCCTGAACATCTTTGATCATCTGGCTACTGCCATTCTCACTTTATTTTATTTTTACAATATTATGTACTCAAAAATATATTTTCTGGGAAACAACAAGGATGTAAAAGCTTATAACAAAATTACACCTGCAAACATCTTCCCATATTTTGCCCCATAACTATCTTACAGTTACTTTTAAAACCTTTCCCTTTTACTCAACATTACTTCAATCTCCGTTAAGATTTACTGCACTGAAACTTATTCATGAGGAAGTAGAAGGTAGAAAGAATGGTGTGTACAGAAGGCACAACCTGGCTCACACACAGACTCAGTAAGTCTGCAAACTTTGGCCTATTGATAGGAATAATCCCTCTCTTAGCTGGGGCAGAGACAGGTTGCATGGCAAGTTTGTTCTTTGCCGTCGCATTAGGTCAACATGAAAAGCTGGACCAGCATGATGTAACTTATATGAAAACATGTTGGTGTCTGAGGAACACAGATAGATTTAATCTTGTTCCAATAAAGTTTTTCACCCTATGTGTTAGTGTCAAATTTATTCAAATTTGATGCAATGCTGGTAAAATAAAAAATTCATGTAAAGCCATCTCTGTAACAATATATGGGTGGTTTCTGTTGGCCATTCTGATGATGGAGGCCCACTGGGCAGATGTATACACTTGTGGTTGCAGTTGTTGCATGTATGGAATCATTTTCATTTTGGGTTTGCTCTTTTTCTAAATACTTATGTGTGATTGATGTTAAATTGAACTTTTTGAAACAAAACCACAACACTGCAAGGTAGTATCTGTTTTTATTTTGGGCAATGCAGTTATCACTGTGAAAAATAAACTTGGTTTTTCCTTCATGTGATTTTAGCATTATGAAATTGTACACACATGAGACAATTTGACAAACTCCTCTATTTGAGATGGATTCATTCCATACAAAGCAGTGACCATTTTTGTTTGCCATGTCATACATAGAAAATTGCTTGCAATTGACTTTGTTTTCTTCTCGTGCCACCCTAACTTTGTTTTTTCGTTTTTCTTAATGTGGGTGTTGACCTGTTGTAACATGGTAGCTTTTTGATTATCATTACTATTTTCAAAAGAAACACACAGATCACACTGATCTTTCAGAGGTTGGAATGCCAAGTTATATTTTCACATTTGTACATAGATAATGACACTGGGGTATCTGAGTGTTCATTACATTTTCCCTGATATAGGGTGTACATTTTGGAAACACTTAGGTCTGAACTTAAATTATATATATTTTTTAATCATTTTTGAAATAATGACTTTCTACTTGGAAAACTTGGATATGAGCTTCTGATGTTTAATTGGGTCTGTTACTATGTTTGCCCCTTTTATCATCTTGAGGGAGCCCTTGTTCAGATGTCTTGTTTGCAGAAGGAAATATTTCTTTTAGATACAGAAAGAGTATGAAGAAAGAATGTCTTAAATACTTCAAATCTTTAGAGCAGATTGGTGTTTCATTAACAGGAAAAGAGTAGTGCACTGTGGATTTGCAACGTGACTGGCTTTCACCTTGATGTGTTTTAGCTTTCTGTGATGCATATTTTAAAATAAAACTTCTCTGTGTATATTCCCAAGACTCAAAAAGAAAATAAAAATGAGCTTTTGCCTGTCAGTCTCACTGAAATTCAGGTGACAATTATACTTTACTTCACACCCTGTCTTCATTTCTCTAGCTTTTTGCATTTTTCCAGTTCTAGCCAAGTACTGTTTCCCTTCATTTCTTTTCTTTTCATAGTATTTCTTTTCCATAGTTCTGTATGTCTCAATCTCTTTCTGCATCTTTTAGTTCCTGTGTCTGATAAGTTGACAATATTTATTGATGTTTTTTCAGTGTCTTTTTTTGAAACAAAATTTATGAGAGGTATGTTGTTTTCATCATCACTTACAACACTATTCACATCTTGCACCTCCATTTCTATCATTCCCATTCTTTTCCTCCTCTCCCTTCTCTTTTTCCTTTTCCATATCATCCTCTCCCACTTCATCATAATAAGGAAAATCAGTCCCCTCCTCATCATCCTACCTTCTATTCCAAATAAACAACATCATTCTCCATTCTATCAACACACTTCGCCCACTTATCATCATCAACACGCTCCTCCTCCTTATCCCCATCAAAACCCTCCTCCCTTGATAGTCATCATCAGTATCATCATCTTCATCAGCAACAGCCTCTTCGAACTTATCATCAACACCTTCCCCCCCCTTATCAACTTAAACACCCTCCTCCCCACTATCAACTTCAACACCTTCCTCCCCCATAACATCAACATCCTCCTACTTATCATCAACACCATCCTCCCCCTGATCAACAACACCCTCCTCCCCATTATCAACTTTAACACCGTTCTCCCCAATGTCATCATCAACACCCTCTTCCCCAATGTCATCATCAACACCCTCCTCCCCATTGTCATCATCAACCCCACCCCTTATCATCATCAACACGCTTCTCCCCCTTATCATCATCAACACCCTCCTCCACCTTATCATCAACAATATTATCAGCAATATTTGTTGTGCTATCATGAAAAACAACTGCTTTTGTTCATCACAAAGTGTTAATATGTCAGTTTCTGCCAATGTTTCCATTAGAAAATAACTGCCATCCATACTGTTGATGATATTGTCTACAAAGGATTCATTTAACTCTAGTGGGCTTGTCTCTGTGGCCATTAGATCATCCACCGGCGGCAATAGCTCAATTGGTAGAGTGTCGGCTTGTAGATTGGGAGGTCGCAGGTTCAAACCCTGGCTGGGTCAAACCAAAGACTTTAAAGTTGGTAGTAGTGGCTTCCCTCCTAATGCTCGGGGCTAATGGGACAGCATTACGCCTGACTCGTCAGTACAATGGACTGGCTGGATTCTGACCCTGGGCACCTTATAATGCCCCTGTGCTATAATGATAGAAATGTTGCTGCACAGTATCGGCAAAAATGCTGGCAAATCCCAAGCCCATTAGATCATCCAACTTAACATCTGATATGTCTCTGTTGAGTGCTTTGTGCAAATTCTGCTAAATTATGTATAATGTACATGATAATTCTCCCTCACATATGAAGCTTACATGTAACCCATACCATTCTGATTCTGCCTCACTGTCAGTAGCTGGTAAATTGTCCATGATTCTAGATCTATCAGGGAAAATAATCTGTTAACCATTTTGATGAAATGGTGCTTGAAAATAAGAACAAGAAACAAAGTTAACTCTGTATAAAAGGCTTATCATAAAATATGGACACAGTCTTGCTAAAATATTGAATGTTATCTTCTACTCTAAAATATATAAGTATACCAGCATATAAGCCAATAGGATCTTTATAAAACTTATTAAACATTAATTTTAACTACACAAGGAATATAGAATCTTATTTTTTTTTTTTAAAAAGCATTTATTTTAAATACATAGACAATATAGCATCATTAAAAAAACAAAAAAAAAATGTCAATTTTCATTACACAGACAATATAGCATCTTTAAAAAAAACTAATTTAAAATAGTGGCTTTAACCTAACCTGCTCTTTGATATATACTATGTTTTCCAAAAGGAAATGGAAGATTAAGCTTAAAGCACAGGTGTAAGTAGTTTTCAAAAAAGTTGGAGCCATTGTTTATATAAAGTAAATGAACTTACCAAAAGATCTTCTAATTTTCTTAATCTTCAAAATATTTTCTGTCTTTGTCATGAACCGGTTTCTATTCTATCTCCTATTCCTATTATGGTCGACCTTATTTCTTATTTTTCAAAAGTTGGCAAAAATATTTTGGCACAACATGTCTTTTGACCTAAAAGTCTGAAAAAATGAAAAAGAATGGTTTTGTGGGAAAAAAAAGTGAGTTATGGCAGTTTTGCGTTGATCCATCAATCTTATCATCAAAGTTTTTTTTAGCGAATCATTTCAAAGAACAGTTATCGTCAAAGTTCCTAAGCCAGCTATTGTCACATCTTAGCCAGTCTTTCAAGCACAGTGATTTTTTACCCTAAAATTTTAGTCAAATATCGGCATTTTCCCCACGAGAAATAGACATTTTTTTTCCCCTAAGAAAAATATATCAACCCCCAAATATTTCAATATCATATGCATACAACATTTTTATTGTGAAAAGAAAACACCGCAAGACCAAAAAAATACTTATCGATGGCATTTTCTTTCGTCCCTATGAACGCTGATGTCGACCATATTCTGATACTTTGATTTAGTAAAGAGATCAATGTGATCAGAAAGCTTGTCTACTGCAAGCATTTGGGTTACGAAGCAAAATATCGCATAATTCATGATACTACGTGAAAAAACTGTGTAAAAAAAGATGCAAGCGGACAACAGTCCATAGATAACTTTCTAAAGAATTTCATAATTTCATAATTTCATAATTAAGCTGTTTTGAAAAATTTCCCAATTTTGAGACTAAACTCACTTTTTTTGACCCAATTTGAAAGCCACTGGACATTTAAAAAAAAAGAATTACTGAAACAACATAATTTTTAAATGTTACTAGGCATTTTTTTGTTTTACAGGACCTTTATTGTGGAGGAGCAGCCTCCTCAGGTGTTAAAGAGAGATGCCAAAACTATCAGAGCTACTGTCCGCTTATTGGTTGGAGGAAAGCTCAATCTTCAGATGACTCCTCCTAGAGTCAAGGCAACGATAATCAGGTACTCCTCTTATATATTCGTGTCATGCTGTCAGATTGATATCAGTTTGGTCCTAAATTATATTTTATATATATATATATATACATATATATATATATATATATATATGTTTATATTTTTTACTGTTGATTTTAATTTCATTTGCATCTAACAATTTCTTGTTGTTTTAAGTTTGCACTTTCCTTTTGTGACCATGTTATGCTGTTATGTTATCTCCCAAGTTTCTTTAAAAGAAATGACTTGTCATATATACTTTTGAATCTTAATTATTTTTTGTATTATTCGTTGTACCAATTTGCGTATGTTTGTATTAATTTTTTAAATTGTGTTTTCTATAAGTTACACGCATTTCACAATATGCTTTGAGTAACTTTGTTTTACGTATATTTCTCGTATTACACTACTAGCACCTGTACTTTTATAAATTGCACTGAGTTTCACTTTTTATTTCACTTTGTTTATAATTCTCTAAATTATGATTAAAATCTTCAAATTTGTCCTCAAAATGCCTAAAATAACTCTATTTTTATCATTCTCACCTGACTTTCACAAAAGTCTCCCATCTGTTCTAAGTGACATCATTTCAGCTTCTCTGTGTTTTACCTTTCATACGATTATTTGTTATGTTTTTACATATTTTCTTAAGAATAGGACCCTGGGTTTGATCCTGGGCCACAACAAGTCTTTAAAAATGGTAGCTCCCTTGCTAACGCTCAAGCAAATATAAGGGTTGTTCCATGACTGGTTTGCCCAATGTCAAGATAATGTGACAAGGTGTGGTATCATGTCAGGTGTTCATGGCATGCTATAGACAGTGAAGGCAGTACTATATCTGCTTCAAGTGGACACCATCTCCAGATAACAGAAGTACTGTTGGTAGGACGATTAACCCAATAAACATAAACATAAAACATAAGAACATAAGTATGTCAGCATTACAGATGTATGAAACCAACAATGCTACGTATTTCAGTGAGCAGCAGGCTCGGGGCCTGCTACAGAGTGACGAGCGCCATACCCAGAAGTGTGGAGAGCTGCTCAACTGTGAGGGCCCGATGGACTACCACCAGCACACAGGCAAACTGAGCATTACCTTTAGAAACATGGTAATTTAGCCAGCACCATGGTGTCATTATGTGTCATTGTTACTGCATTTTTTTTCTATTAACTCTTACCATATTATATTTCTCCATAAGCAATGCTAAATCCTTAAGCCATTGCTTACATCTATAGTTTAACTTAGCCTGATCAGTCCATGCCTATTCGACTTGTAACTCCTCTGACGGCTAAGCATGTCACCACCTGGGTCCAAATCCCATTCAGGGCAAAGGACAAAATGTGGGATAGTTTTCCATCGAAACTGAGGTGTGCCGCAGGTTCTAACCACGGGTCTGAGGTGTGCGGCAGGTTCTAACCGTTGACCTGAGGTGTGCAACGGGTTCCAACCATGGACCTGAGGTGTGCTGCAACTTCTAACCATGGACCTGAGGTTTGCAACGGGTTCTAACCACGGACCTGAGGTTTGCCGCAGGTTCTAACCATGGACCTGAGGTGTGCCGCAAGTTTTAACCATGGACCTGAGGTGTGCCACGAGTTCTAACCATGGGTCTGAGGTGAGCGGCAGGTTCTAACCACGGACCTGAGGTGTGCCGCAACTTTTAACCATGGACCTGAGGTGTGCCACAGGTTCTAACCATGGACCTGAGGTGTGCCGCAAGTTCTAACCATGGACCTGAGGTGTGCCGCAAGTTTTAACCATGGACCTGAGGTGTACTGCAGGTTCTTACCATGGACCTGGGGTGTACTGCAGGTTCTTACCATGGACCTGAGGTGTACTGCAGGTTCTTACCATGGACCTGAGGTGTACTGCAGGTTCTAACCATGGACCTGAGGTGTACTGCAGGTTCTAACCATGGACCTGAGGTGTACCGCAGGTTCTTACCATGGACCCGAGGTGTACTGCAGGTTCTAACCATGGACCTGAGGTGTACTGCAGGTTCTTACCATGGACCTGAGGTGTACTGCAGGTTGTTACCATGAACCTGAGGTGTACTGCAGGTTCTAACCATGGACCTGAGGTGTACTGCAGGTTCTTACCATGGACCTGAGGTGTACTGCAGGTTCTTACCATGGACCTGAGGTGTACTGCAGGTTCTAACCACGGACCTGAGGTGTACTGCAGGTTCTAACCATGGACCTGAGGTGTACTGCAGGTTCTAACCACGGACCTGAGGTGTGCCGCGGGTTCTAACCATGAACCTGAGGTGTACTGCAAGTTCTAACCATGGACCTGAGGTGTACTGCAGGTTCTAACCACAGACCTGAGGTGTGCCACAGGTTCTAACCATGAACCTGAGGTGTACTGCAAGTTCTAACCACAGACCTGAGGTGTGCCACGGGTTCTAACCATGGACCTGAGGTGTACTGCAGGTTCTAACCACAGACCTGAGGTGTGCCACGGGTTCTAACCATGAACCTGAGGTGTACTGCAAGTTCTAACCATGGACCTGAGGTGTGCCACGGGTTCTAACCATGGACCTGAGGTGTACTGCAGGTTCTAACCACAGACCTGAGGTGTGCCACGGGTTCTAACCATGAACCTGAGGTGTACTGCAAGTTCTAACCATGGACCTGAGGTGTGCCACGGGTTCTAACCATGAACCTGAGGTGTACTGCAAGTTCTAACCATGGACCTGGGGTGTGCCATGGGTTCTAACCACGGACCTGAGGTGTACTGCAGGTTCTAACCATGGACCTGAGGTGCACTGCAAGTTCTAACCATGGACCTGAGGTGTACTGCAAGTTCTAACCATGGACCTGGGGTGTGCTGCAGGTTCTAACCACGGACCTGAGGTGTGCCACGGGTTCTAACCATGAACCTGAGGTGTACTGCAGGTTATAACCACAGACCTGAGGTGTGCCACGGGTTCTAACCATGAACTTGAGGTGTACTGCAAGTTCTAACCATGGACCTGAGGTGTACTGCAGGTTCTAACCATGGACCTGAGGTGTACTGCAGGTTCTAACCACAGACCTGAGGTGTGCCACGGGTTCTAACCATGAACCTGAGGTGTACTGCAGGTTCTAACCATGGACCTGGGGTGTGCCATGGGTTCTAACCACGGACCTGAGGTGTGCCACGGGTTCTAACCATGAACCTGAGGTGTACTGCAAGTTCTAACCATGGACCTGAGGTGTACTGCAGGTTCTAACCATGGACCTGGGGTGTGCCATGGGTTCTAACCACGGACCTGAGGTGTGCAACAGGTTCTAACCACGAACCTGAGGTGTACTACAGGTTCTAACCATGGACCTGAGGTGTGCAACAGGTTCTAACCACGGACCTGAGGTGTGCCACGGGTTCTAACCACAGACCTGAGGTGTACTGCAAGTTCTAACCATGGACCTGAGGTGTACTGCAGATTCTAACCACGGACCTGAGGTGTCCTGCAAGTTCTTACCATGGACCTGAGGTGTACTGCAGGTTCTTACCATGGACCTGAGGTGTGCCACGGGTTCTTACCATGAACCTGAGGTGTACTGCAGGTTCTTACCATGGTCCAGAGGTGTACTGCAGGTTCTAACCACGGACCTGAGGTGTGCCACAGGTTCTAACCATGGACCTGAGGTGTACTGCAGGTTCTAACCATGGACCTGAGGTGTACTGCAGATTCTAACCATGGACCTGAGATGTGCCATGGGTTCTAACCATAAACCTGAGGTGTGCCACGGGTTCTAACCATGAACCTGAGGTGTGCCACAGGTTCTAACCATGAACCTGAGGTGTGCCACGGGTTCTAACCACAGACCTGAGGTGTACTGCAAGTTCTAACCATGGACCTGAGGTGTACTGCAGATTCTAACCACGGACCTGAGGTGTACTGCAAGTTCTAACCACAGACCTGAGGTGTGCCACGGGTTCTAACCATGGACCTGAGGTGTACTGCAGGTTCTAACCACAGACCTGAGGTGTGCCACGGGTTCTAACCATGAACCTGAGGTGTACTGCAAGTTCTAACCATGGACCTGAGGTGTGCCACGGGTTCTAACCATGAACCTGAGGTGTACTGCAAGTTCTAACCATGGACCTGGGGTGTGCCATGGGTTCTAACCATGGACCTGAGGTGTACTGCAGGTTCTAACCATGGACCTGAGGTGCACTGCAAGTTCTAACCATGGACCTGAGGTGTACTGCAAGTTCTAACCATGGACCTGGGGTGTGCCATGGGTTCTAACCATGGACCTGAGGTGTACTGCAAGTTCTAACCATGAACCTGAGGTGTGCTGCAGGTTCTAAGCACAGACCTGAGGTGTGCCACGGGTTCTAACCATGAACCTGAGGTGTACTGCAGGTTCTAACCACAGACCTGAGGTGTGCCACGGGTTCTAACCATGAACTTGAGGTGTACTGCAAGTTCTAACCATGGACCTGAGGTGTACTGCAGGTTCTAACCATGGACCTGAGGTGTACTGCAGGTTCTAACCACAGACCTGAGGTGTGCCACGGGTTCTAACCATGAACCTGAGGTGTACTGCAGGTTCTAACCATGGACCTGGGGTGTGCCATGGGTTCTAACCACGGACCTGAGGTGTGCCACGGGTTCTAACCATGAACCTGAGGTGTACTGCAAGTTCTAACCATGGACCTGAGGTGTACTGCAGGTTCTAACCATGGACCTGGGGTGTGCCATGGGTTCTAACCACGGACCTGAGGTGTGCAACAGGTTCTAACCACGAACCTGAGGTGTACTACAGGTTCTAACCATGGACCTGAGGTGTACTGCAGATTCTAACCACGGACCTGAGGTGTGCCACGGGTTCTAACCACAGACCTGAGGTGTACTGCAAGTTCTAACCATGGACCTGAGGTGTACTGCAGATTCTAACCACGGACCTGAGGTGTCCTGCAAGTTCTTACCATGGACCTGAGGTGTACTGCAGGTTCTTACCATGGACCTGAGGTGTGCCACGGGTTCTTACCATGAACCTGAGGTGTACTGCAGGTTCTTACCATGGTCCAGAGGTGTACTGCAGGTTCTAACCACGGACCTGAGGTGTGCCACAGGTTCTAACCATGGACCTGAGGTGTACTGCAGGTTCTAACCATGGACCTGAGGTGTACTGCAGATTCTAACCACGGACCTGAGATGTGCCATGGGTTCTAACCATAAACCTGAGGTGTGCCACGGGTTCTAACCATGAACCTGAGGTGTGCCACAGGTTCTAACCATGAACCTGAGGTGTGCCACGGGTTCTAACCATGAACCTGAGGTGTACTGCAGGTTCTAACCATGGACCTGAGGTGTACTGCAGGTTCTAACCACAGACCTGAGGTGTGCCACGGGTTCTAACCATGAACCTGAAGTGTTTGGCAGGTTCTAACCACGGACCTGAGGTGTGCCACGGGTTCTAACCATGAACCTGAGGTGTACTGCAGGTTCTAACCATGGACCTGAGGTGTACTGCAGGTTCTAACCATAAACCTGAGGTGTGCCACGGGTTCTAACCATGAACCTGAGGTGTGCCACAGGTTCTAACCATGAACCTGAGGTGTGCCACAGGTTCTAACCATGAACCTGAAGTGTACTGCAGGTTCTAACCACGGACCTGAGGTGTGCAACAGGTTCTAACCACGAACCTGAGGTGTGCCACGGGTTCTAACCATGAACCTGAGGTGTACTGCAGGTTCTAACCACGAACCTGAGGTGTGCCACGGGTTCTAACCACGAACCTGAGGTGTGCCACAGGTTCTAACCATGAACCTGAGGTGTGCCACAGGTTCTAACCATGAACCTGAAGTGTACTGCAGGTTCTAACCACGGACCTGAGGTGTGCAACAGGTTCTAACCACGAACCTGAGGTGTGCCACGGGTTCTAACCATGAACCTGAGGTGTACTGCAAGTTCTAACCATGGACCTGAGGTGTGCAACAGGTTCTAACCACGAACCTGAGGTGTGCCATCGGTTCTAACCATGGACCCAAAGTGTGCTGCAGGTTCTAACCATGGGCCTGAAGTGTGCTGCAGGTTCTAACCATGGGCCTGAAGTGTGCTGCAGGTTCTAACCATGGACCCGAAGTGTGCTGCAGGTTCTAACCATGGGCCTGAAGTGTGCTGCAGGTTCTAACCATGGGCCTGAAGTGTGCTGCAGGTTCTAACCATGGACCCGAAGTGTGCTGCAGGTTCTAACCATGGGCCTGAAGTGTGCTGCAGGTTCTAACCATGGGCCTGAAGTGTGCTGCAGGTTCTAACCATGGACCCGAAGTGTGCTGCAGGTTCTAACCATGGGCCTGAAGTGTGCTGCAGGTTCTAACCAGACATTTATCTGTGGTGTTTCTCCTGCATAATAGCTGGAAGTCTGACTATAATCACTTTAATGACCATAATTGCTCTCTGACCATAATTGGTCTGCAAAACCCTACTCAAAGTTAAATTGCCAACAAATTGCAGACAAAACAAATAACATTGTTGTTATCAATTTTCTTTTTATCTATTGGCTTACAAAAGATAATAAAAAAATCAAACATGCTTTTTAAAAGCATCTCCATAAATGGTTATTTCTTGTTGGACAGATTAATTATAATATGTCATTAGTGCAAATGTTAATTTGTAAAACAACTAACCTGTTAACATGATATCAAGTTATTGCAGTAAGTAAGTATGATTACTTGCTTCTTATGGTTAAAGTGACAAAAAGGTGATGTCAACCATAACTTGCTGGCAGACTATTTTATTGTGTTTATACACAGCTGTGACATTGTTTCAGTCCCTGAAAACCATAAAAAGAGCAGATCGTAAGGGCACTGATGTTCATGTAAGTATTTTCAACTTTGAATTTTGTTTTTGCATGTTTTACAGAAAAAGCAAACAAATGTGATGAATAATATTTTTTGGCTGTCTGGGAACAATTTTTTTATTACAGCTGTTATCTTACAATACAACATTTGCTCACAAGGTACAGTGAATTTGTAAATTTCACTTTGATGTTTATTTACTTTAATATTTCACAATTTAAAATTATTTCATCTACAGCTAGTTTATGGGCAAAATTACTCGAAAAATTATAATAAAAAAAAAGTTTAATATTGATCAAATCAGAATAAATCAAGGTTTTCTTTGCAGACTGTTGCTGAAGAGAAGTTTTGTATTCTCTTTACATCCGAATTCAACGTTGGTGGCAATGAATTGAAGTTTCAGGTTTGGGTAAGTTTGAATACCAACCAAACTTATAAGTATCAGTCGTCTCCAGATACCTGAAACCAAGGTGATAGGATGTTAAACACAATAAACTAGCAGTCAGAAACATTGAAACACTGAGCCATGTTGATATGTGCACTATTTGTAATTGTTGAAGCAGTATGACAGTCAACAAAATGAAGCTCACAGATAAGTTTTTATATTGATAGACATAAACCTGTTTACAAACCTAACTTTTTATGAGAAAGAAATTGTCCTTCAGGTTAAGCGAAAACAAAAAAATGAAAACACAACTTATGTAGAAAAAGTTCATTAATTTCTTTTACTGTGATAAAATAATAATATATTTTGAATGCTAATACCAGTTATAATTTAACATATTTATATCTTATTTCAGACACTGTCATTACCTGTCATAGTAACAGTGCATGGCAACCAGGAATGTCACGCTACAGCAACATATCTCTGGGACAACCAGTTCTCTGTGCCAGTAAGTGCATGAAACAACATGGAGTAGCTATCATCTGAGCCCCTTGTCTACCAGCTATGCATCACTTCCTTCTTGTGTTTTTCCTTCTTGTGTCTTTTCCTTCTTGTATCATTTCTTGTGTCACTTTTCTTTTTTGTGACTTTTCATTATTGTGTCACTTTTCCTTTTTGTGACTTTTCGTTATTGTGTCACATCCTTTCTTGTGTCAGTTCATTTTTGTGTCACCTTCCTTTCTTGTGTCACTTCATTTTTGTGTCACCTTCCTTTCTTGTGTCACTTCAATCCTGTGTCACCTTCCTTTCTGTCACTTCAATCTTGTTTCATCTTCCCTTCTTGTGTCACTTCAATCTTGTGTCACCTTCCTTTCTGTCACTTCAATTTTGTTTCATCTTCCCTTTTTGTGTCACTTCATTCTTGTGTCACCTTCCCTTCGTGTGTCACTTCATTCTTGTGTCATCTTCCCTTCTTGTGTCACTTCAATCTTGTGTCACCTTCCTTTCTGTCACTTCAATCTTGTTTTATCTTCCCTTCTTGTGTCACTTCATTATTGTGTCATCTTCCCTTCTTGTTTCACTTCAATCTTGTTTCACCTTCCATTCTGTCACTTCAATCTTGTTTCATCTTCCCTTCTTGTGTCATTTCAGTCTTGTGTCACCTTCCCTTCTTGTGCCACTTCAATCTTGTGTCACCTTTCCTTTTTCTGTCACTTCAGTCTTGTGTCATCTTCCCTTCTTGTGTCACTTCAGTCTTGTGTCATCTTCCCTTCTTGTTTCACTTCAGTCTTGTGTCACCTTCCATTCTGTCACTTCAATCTTGTTTCATCTTCCCTTCTTGTGTCATTTCAGTCTTGTGTCATCTTCCCTTCTTGTGTCATTTCAGTCTTCTGTCACCTTCCCTTCTTGTGCCACTTCAATCTTGTGTCACCTTTCCTTTTTCTGTCACTTCAGTCTTGTGTCACCTTCCCTTCTTGTGCCACTTCAATCTTGTGTCACCTTCTATTCTGTCACTTCAATCTCGTTTTATCTTCCCTTCTTGTGTCATTTCAGTCTTGTGTCACCTTCCCTTCTTGTGCCACTTCAATCTTGTGTCACCTTTCCTTTTTTCTGTCACTTCAGTCTTGTGTCATCTTCCCTTCTTGTGTCACTTCAGTCTTGTGTCATCTTCCCTTCTTGTTTCACTTCAGTCTTGTGTCACCTTCCATTCTGTCACTTCAATCTTGTTTCATCTTCCCTTCTTGTGTCACTTCAGTCTTGTGTCATCTTCCCTTCTTGTGTCACTTTAGTCTTGTGTCGCCTTCCCATTTTAGGATAGATGTCCTGATTTAATATCATCACTGATACTACTGGATGATTTTTGTAATACAATATGTTGAGCTTCTTGATTCAAAAGTAAAAGCAAATATCATTCAAAGTAAAAGAATGTTAGCAGTTGGTAAACACTGTATTAAATCTTTGTGTAACATCCTAGACAATGGGTTGAGGCTTGGCATCAGGACTTGATTGCTTCAGCTCTCGCTTGTGACTGATGTGGAACTTGGCTCTTCTCTCATTGCTCCTGTAGTTGCTACCTATATACTGGTTCTACTCTGGCCTATAAGGACCACTACAGAAATAAGAGAGTTTTCTTTGTTGTGTTACTCTTTAAAACCATGAACCATTTCAGTCTTTATGTATTTTATGGCATCTGTATCTTGGTTCATTGTCTCACCAGCTATGGTCTGAAATTTTGACATATTTCAGATGAGGATACCCTTTCAAGTGCCTGACTCTGTTCCTTGGCCTGATGTGGCCATCATGCTGTCCACCAAGTTCCAACAGATGACTGGGGCAGGGCTCACTGACCTGCACCTTAAATGTATAGCGGCTAAACTTTTGCCCAATATGGTAGAGGGAGATCTCTCGAAGTGTATGGTAACGTGGAGCCAGTTTAACAAGGTATTGTACTAGTAATATTTCCAGTCATTTGGAATCTGCTTTAAAGCATTCTTTACTATAATTTTGCTAAAAAACATAAAATAAAACTGTAAATGAGTCACTGAAATAGAAAAGAAGTGCCATATTTCTGACAGAATGAAATAGGGCATTGAAAGATTCACAATGTGGCATACAAACCTATCTGTCTATATGTATGTACAGTAAAACCACACTAAGAGGACCACCTGCTGTTCTTTTTTAAAAGTGTCCCGCTTAGCGAGGTGGTCCTCTTAGTGAGGTCATAGTTCATACATAATACTTAAGGGGGTGCCAGTGGCCTAGTGGTAGAGTCACCAATGTTTTACTTCTCTGACTGCTTAGCCTCCCACTGCGTGGATTTGAGTCCTGTTCGGGGCGGAGGACTTAATGTGGGAAGGACTTTCGGTGCACTGGTGGTTCTACCCAGACATGTGTCTGGGGTATTCCTCCATCAAAAAGCTGGATGTTGCTATGATGATCATTATTGGTCGCTGCAAAAACAAAAACACTCAATACTTATATAAATAAGAAGGTTATTATTATATTGTATTAATATTATCTAGTGTACTTTCTGTTATAGTTTATTTGTTTCAACTTTTTAAATAATGATTTGATGTTTATTTTATAATTTTAAAATTTAGTCATGTTTCACAAGGATATAAATAAACAAAAAATTAAGTAAATTCTCAGTATTTGTTAGTTTAATTCAAATGTGAACTAAGCCTTTAAAACAGAACATATTATAAACTGTTAATAGCATGTTATAAACTATAATAGCACATACATTAAAAGGACATTTTATTTAGTAAACAACATGTGTCAGACTGTAATTTACTGAAAGAACTGGTTAATTGTTGTCTGTCGGCCTTTGATGTAGACTTTCACTGCCTGCTTCTGGAAGTCTTTCTCAATGCTGAGAAGAGATGAGGTTATTTCACGCCAAATCCTTCTCTTTTGATTAATGATTAACGTATAACTGGCATCAGTTCGTCATCATCATAAAAGCGCCGCCATAATTGACTTCTTTAAAATTACCATAAGTGAATAGGCAATGTTCAGTTGGCTAAACATTAGTGAGGGACTACGGGTTAAAAACAAGTATGCTACAATACCAGTATGTCCCTGAAGTAACCAAGGATTGTGATTCTTTTGCATGACATGCTAAAATAGGATACATGTTACTTTTTGCGGGGTTCAAAAAGTTATATAATACAGTCATTCTACTTATGCTTTTTATATTTTCTTTTTGTACAAGTATGCCCTTGTATATTTTGTTCAGATGAACTTGCCGAACCGTAACTTTACATTTTGGGAATGGTTTTGGCATATTGCCAAGCTTGTAAAGGAGCAGCTAAAGCCTATTTGGGAGGATGGGTATGTTTTTGTAGTCTAGTTATACATTTTTTAGATTCTATATTTATGTTGGAATGGCACGTTTTATATGTAGGCATATTTTTGAAATTGCATTTTTACTACCTAGAAGTATATATTTTGCTTTGTCAACTTTTGTACTTTATTTTATCTGCGTTTTGATTATATTGACATTTTTAAAGTTTTTTTCTATTTTAAGAAATAGTTATAACAATAATAATAATGATGTTAATAATAATAATAATAATAATAATAATAATAATTATGATGTTAATAATAATAATAATAATAATGTAACTACTACTACTAATAATAAAATAATAATAATAATAATGATGTTAATAAAAAAATAATAATGATGATAATAATAATAATAATAATTATAATAATAATAATAATAATTATAATAATAATAATAATAATGATAATAATAATGATAATAATAATATTAATCCTTGAGGAGGTTTGGTCCAAACATTTGTATCTGTCTGGAAAAGAAAAGTCAATTTAAAGAAAAGTGTAAATACCAATGATAATAATAATAATATTAATAAGAATATATTTATTATATTTGTTTTTATCATTACTTACTTCTCTATAGCTCGATTGTTGGTTTCATGGAGAGGAATGAGGCGAATGATCTATTGATGACAAAGAACTGTGGAACGTTTATGTTGCGGTTCAGTGACAGCACCCTGGGTGGTATAACGATTGCCTGGGTGGCCGAACCTACTGACCAGCAAGGTAAGTGTTGTATCTGTTGTTTAATCAATGCATGCTTGGGTGTCTCAGATCATTGCCTCTTACATTTGTTAACAGCATGCGCTTAAGTCTTAGTTACTTGCAAACAATTTTATGGAAACAACTTAAGGCAAGGGGGCACCCATGGCAGAGTGGTTGGAGTCCCTTACATAATGCTCCTCAGCCCTACACCATGTGGGATCATATTCAGGGTGAGGGGAGGTTTTCCAGCTAACCTGCGGTGCACCAGTGGTTGTACACAGATATAAGTCTAGAGTCTTCCTCCAACAATATTAAGCTGGACATCACCCAGAATGACCATGAGTGTGTTGGTGCATTGTAACGGAAAAACCATCAACAATTTCAGGCAAAGGTAACTTGTGTTGTTCCTAGAGACTAAGAACAGAAACTGATCATACAGCTTTCAGGGGAACTGGCTGATTCACATCTATACTGTTTTTTCTAAACAATTGGTGAGAACTGGCTGAAACACATCTACACTGTTTTCCTGATCAGTTGGGGAGAACTGACTGAAACACATCTACACTGTTTTCCTGATCAGTTGGGGAGAACTGGCTGATACACATCTACACTGTTTTCCTAATCAGTTAGCGGGAACTGGCCGATTAACAGCTACACTTTTTTCCTGATCAGTTGGTGAGAACTGAATGAAACACATTTACACTGTTTTCCTGATAAATTTGCAGGAACTGGCTGAAACACATCAACACTATTTTCCTAATCAGTCAGCCAGAATTAACTGATACACATCTACACTGTTTTCCTAATCAATTGTTGGGAACAGGCGATACACATCTACAGTGTTTGTCTGATCTGTTGCTGTTTAGCAGATAACTTGTTTATAATGTTAATTTGTTGTCATTTATAAGTTAAAAACAACAAGGGATTAGAGTAAATGTATGGCTACAGTCTTGTCTGAAAAGGACAGACCAGACAGGGGCTTACACTGGGTCTGGGTCTACACTTTCATTAGCATGATGAGGTTCTAAAAAGACAAGTTCATTAAAAGAATTTCTTAAAAAAAGAACTACAAAGACAAGTTCATTAAAATAATTTTGTAATAAAACAGAAGTACAAAGACATGTTTATTAAAATAATTTTCTTACAAAAAAGAACTACAGTGTGAAATTGTCTTGAAAAGAGACATAGCTTCACATTATGTAGCTCTTGAGCCGCCAAATCCTTGTTATTTTTACCCTTTCTCCGACATAACTAGAGCAGATAATAACATTTAACACCAGCATGACATTTTCTTACAAGTATAGATATGTAGTTAATGTGTGAATATCTACAGATAAGATTTTGCAGAGCAGGTTTATTTGGATATACACTTTTTTCATAACTTAACACAATGAACTACAGCAAATAAACTAAATCCCTGCATTTGTCCTATTGGGCAAATTCATCATAAATAATTAATCAACACCTGCCAATCTGACCAGGATTTGTGATGAGACACAACTAAATGTGCAGATCCTGCGAGGGCAGGCTCATCTGCATCTGTACTATCTGTAATATGCTTCACACACACATATATATATATATATATTGTATCTATAGTAAGTTGTATGTTAAACCTCCATAGAATTTGAGTACGATGTGCAATATGACACTGCTAGAAGGACAGATCTTGCAAGCAGAGGCGTGAATGGGTGGACAATATTTTACTTGGGTAAATTAAGTAAAAATTAGCATGTTAAAGTCTTTAGGACAAAGAATTAATTAGAATTTAAGTAAGGCATGTCATTCAAAGCAGATCGTTTCTTTTAATGGTGGTTTCTGGCAGTTTAGACCAATATTTTGTTGCACAAACAACCATAAAAACGACTTTTATCAGAAAAGATCCCGTGAAATGATTTTTATTGATGCCTTACATGTGCAAAGTGAAACAACACCCCACTTATCATTACAAAAATGTTATTTCTTATCTAAGACAAGCAGTGCAGTAAGGTATTTTTAAACCACATACTTTTTATAAACTTATAATGATTTTATGTTAATGTGTGACTTCCACATTATATCCCAGTAAATCTAAAGTTAAAAAAAGTCCTTTCAACCTCTCTTACTCCATTATAATGCAGAAACTTTAGATTTAATCACTAGTTCATCTTCATAATGATTTTTGTGCATGGTTTTTTATCCTGAATACATAGCAGGAAATTGTTAACTCTTGCATCAACTGTCAAAAATCCCCTTTAACATTCTGCCAGTATCAGCTATTGCGACAACAAGTTTACTTCTACAGTAAATTTACTGGGGTGATGCATTTCCTCAATCTTATGCAAAAATCATTGAGTGCTTAGTTTGATTATATATGTGTGTCTATGGATATATGTATATATATATATATATGCATATGTATGTATATATATACAAGTTGACAAGATTCACTTTCATACAGTTTGAAAATTTCTTCCTATCTAAATTTACCATGTAAGTCTTACACACCTCATTTAAATGGAGATAATGCCACGGCACAGTGCTGTTGCTTTAAAATGATGCTTTTTAAAAATATTTGACAAAATGTATGATCATTTGAGTATGGGGAAATTAGGTGATGTAACTAGAATTTTAACAAGGCTTGGTATATTCTTTCTGCCAATTTTTAATAACTGCAGGCAGTTTTCTAATGATAGAAAAAAAATATAATTCTCTCCACTAGAACTCTTTCTGTATAACAAAAATGTTCAAAATCGATCTTAAAAATATATATTTTTTTAAAAAAAAAATGTTCATCTTTCAGCCCAAAAAGGTGCTATTTGTTAAGAGAAAGCATATATGACCATGGTTTTGAATCTTAAAAATTACTGACAAACATTTCTTTTTTTTATAGTTATTGTATGCTTATTTTGTCTGTTTCATAAGTGGTAGGGAATTCAGTAAATTTTAGTGATAAAAGTCAAATACCTGTAAAATTGTAAAGGAGTAAGCAAACAAAAAAGCAAAACAGACCTAAACTGTTTGTAACATAATTATCATAATAATAACAACCAGAATATGTGTGGCCAATTTGAACAAATCTCTCTGTTACAAGTAACTGTAATATAAAGCCTAAAATCATAACCTTGATATCTTTTGAAATTCCACAATGTATGTTAATTGGAATAAATTCAAATTAATAGCTGTGTTTCTGCTGTAAAAGATATAATAACAAAAGTACATGTCTAGGTCCTGATATAGGTTAATAGAGGTTAATATTGTGTGTAGGTGTCAGTCTGTTATTTTGGTTCTTTCCATCGTCGGATACCCACGGTTGATTCTATTACGTTACTCTCCATTCATCACCCGTGGACAAATTGCTACTCATTTTGTCGTTTTGTTTGAATAGAACAGAACAGACATTATCCAATCAGATGATAGGTTACACAATTGAATACTCTTCAATCGGAAGATCAATGCGGTGACCTGAGAACGTAAACATGGCGACCGGTACAGCGCATCGCAAGTATAAAATATGTCTGTCAGCGATCTGCGACAAATGTTCTTACAGATCTTTGGGCACTCCAGCAAATATTGAAAAATGTCGGTTTTAAACAAAATCGGTATCCTTGCCCATGAAGACAGTGACGTTGCTTGTAATTTGTGCGTAAATAAACTTAACCAGTGTTGCAAACTACAGGACGACCTAGCTACACGATGCTATCGAAGTGGTATGAAAGCGTAAACTTGATTGGTTGGCAGATTCGCTGGATGGTCTCAGCGAACCAATCGGATAGCGGCATTTCATAGTAAACAAAGCGACAAAATGAGCAGCAATTTGCCCACGGGTGATGAATGGAGAGTAACGTAATAGAATCAACCGTGGGTATCCGACGATGGGTTCTTCCTGGAAACACCATTTACCACATTAACATAAAACTTACCCAATTAAAATGGTGTTTTCTGCAAGTAAGAATTAATATACGTGCAAGTTTCTATTCAAAATTATAAAAAAAAATGGAAAAAGAAATAAATTGGGAAGCATAGTTCAAGGGACAAAACCTAGGTAATGATTATAAACAAAATATTTGAGTTACTTCTCTTGATTTACCAATCGTTTGTTTTGATGGTAACAGCTGTTTCCTCCCTAACCCTTGTGTCCATCTAGTTTATTTCTCATTTACAAGTGCATAGAATATAAGTTTTAAAACTTCAAATATATCCCATACTGATAATGTCTACTGAAATAATCCGGTTTAATTGTTCCAGGTTGGATTTATGTGCAATGCATGGTCCTTGAATTGAATAAAAATGTTGATGCATATATTAAACGGTTGTCCAAAATTAGGGTAGATTTGAGCTACATCTCACAAAACATGAAGTATATATTTTTTTATGAAAGTCTTATAGGCATGTCTGGCAATCGATTTTCTCTTCAAATATTAAATCTATTAATTTAATTAAAATAATGTTAGCCCTATAAAAACAACAAATATACCACCAGTTACAACCAGTGCCAGCAAACAGACCCCCATTATACCAAATATTAAATGTGACATTCATTTATTTGCAAAAACACTTCCCTCTTGTTGATGATGGCTTCATTTTCAACTACATGTAACAGTTGCTCACTTAAATACCGGCATGTAGCTTACTTTTGTTACCCTTGTGGCACTATCAATTATTTCACACTTACTAGGAAGGAAATTTTTAATTTAGTCACATTTAGTAGATGTCTTTGAGACATATAACTATGTAAAACTCTCACCAAGTTGTAGTAAAATTTAAGATCAGAAAAACAATACTAACGTTGGTATTTGATGGTGGTGTCCATTTATCTTTCAAACAATGAAATATATTACTGTCACATGATATACATCTATGTGAAATATGAACCCTAACACCTTACTCGGCATACAAACGTGTGTGTTGAGCTGAGTCCACAACACTGATTTCTGTTTTAAAACTAAGAAAACATGATCGCTTACTTTTGACATCACATTGTGATCCAGGTAATCAACTCTGACATACACATGTATCTACTTTTAGCAGCAATCCCAATTGTGCTTATTTGTAGATTTGGAAGGAGACAAATTTACATTTAGAGTGATTGTTTCATGACAAGCACTCTCTTACAAATGAGATAATCATTAAAATGTATCTTAATTTAGTCTAAAGTCTTAGAGTTTATGTTGAAAGTATGCCCACTTTCTCCAAAAGCAAACATTAAGATATTGCTACATGTATTTGAGATCGGCCAATCATCAGATACCACCTGTTGGATTCTCTGATCATCATATGCCAGACACCAGACCTGGTAGCGAAAAAGGTAGAGCATGGACTCAAGGTATGGGAGGCCTCTGTTCAAACTCAGGCCCCAACCTACCAAAGTCATAAAAAATAATAGTAGTGGTATTGCTCCCTTGCTAATGCTCAAGCAAATATAAGAGTAGTTCCATGACTGGTTGGCCTGGTGTCAGGATAATGTGACTGGGTGTGGTATTATACCAGGTGTTTATGGCATGAAATACACAGTGAGGGCAGCACTTTATCTGCTTTAAGTGGACACCATCTCCACATAACTGAAATAATGTTGGTGGGATGATAAAATCCAACAAACAGTATGCTAGTATCACTGTACATATTTGTTTCAATATCAAGTTGAAGCCTGTGTTAGTGGATGATTTCTATTCTAAGATTAAGCCTGGTATTTCATGTTTTTGTGGCACATTATCTTTTTAAGAGGCAGTAAAGCTTCTGCCATTAACCCTCTACACTAAAACAAAGTCATAAATGCAAAAGATTTTGATAAATTAGATCTTAAATTGCCAAGATGTCTTGATTTGATTTGCAGACGGAGCCATTTTTATGGCCATTTAAAGCTATTCTAAATTTGATGAGCTGTGAAGATTAAAAAAACAGGATTTCACTGAGATCATATAATTCAATTCAGTAGCAGCCTCTATGTCAATGGCTGAAGCACAGCTTATCTGTAATCTGAGAGAAATCCGTTGGGTTAATCTACAATTTAAATGCACATGCTTTGATCTAGGATAACTAGAGCTATTTTTCAGTTACGTTGGCACATTTTGGCTGATCTGTAATTATCCAACTCTCCATTATTTGAAAAGTCATATGGATTCTTGTCAAACCCTGAAAAAGTATCCGGTCTTGCTTCTTATTTTAAAGTTTCCATTTATATCAGTAACCTGGAGAAGAAGATGTTATTAAACAAACCCTTCTTAGTGCTATGCAAAACTCTAAGCTATTGTAGGTAAGCTTTGAATTATGACAATGTTTCAGAGAATTCCTTCTTAGATCATAAATTTGGTTTTATATATTTTCAAGAATTAGTCCTGGTTGTATTTCCTTGATCAAAATAGGTCTTTAAAACTGTGTGAGTGGTATGTTAGCAAGTTTGTATATGTGTACTGGTGTAAAACTGTGAGTGGTATGTTAGCAAGTTTGTATATGTGTACTGGTGTAAAACTGTGTGAGTGGTGTGTCAGCAAGATAGCATATGTGTACTGGTATAAAACTGTGTGAGTTGTGTGTCAGCAAGATAGCATATGTGTACAGGTATAAAACTGTGTGAGTAGTGTGTCAGCAAGATAGCATATGTGTACTGGTATAAAACTGTGTGAGTGGTGTGTCAGCAAGATAGCATATGTGTACTGGTATAAAACTGTGTGAGTTGTGTGTCAGCAAGATAGCATATGTGTACAGGTATAAAACTGTGTGAGTGGTGTGTCAGCAAGATAGCATATGTGTACTGGTATAAAACTGTGTGAGTGGTGTGTCAGCAAGATAGCATATGTGTACTGGTATAAAACTATGTGAGTGGTGTGTCAGCAAGATAGCATATGTGTTCTGGTATAAAACTGTGTGAGTGGTGTTTCAGCAAGATAGCATATGTGTACTGGTATAAAACTGTGTGAGTTGTGTGTCAGCAAGATAGCATATGTGTTCTGGTATAAAACTGTGTGAGTGGTGTTTCAGCAAGATAGCATATGTGTTCTGGTATAAAACTGTATGAGTTGTGTGTCAGCAAGATAGCATATGTGTTCTGGTATAAAACTGTGTGAGTGGTGTTTCAGCAAGATAGCATATGTGTTCTGGTATAAAACTGTGTGAGTGGTGTGTCAGCAAGATAGCATATGTGTTCTGGTATAAAACTGCATGAGTGGTGTGTCAGCAAGATAGCCTATGTGTTCTGGTATAAAACTGCATGAGTGGTGTGTCAGCAAGATAGCATATGTGTACTGGTATAAAACTGTGTGAGTGGTGTGTCAGCAAGATAGCATATGTGTACTGGTATAAAACTGTGTGAGTGTTGTGTCAGCAAGATTGTATATATTTACTGGTATAAAACTGCGTGAGTGGTTTGTTAGCAAGATAGCATATGTGTACTGGTATAAAACTGTGTGAGTGGTGTGTCAGCAAAATAGCATTATGTGTACTGGTATAAAACTGCGTGAGTGGTGTGTAAGCAAGATTGTATATGTGTACTGGTATAAAACTGCATGAGTGGTGTGTCAGCAAGATTGTATATGTGTACTGGTATAAAACTGTGTGAGTGGTGTGTAAGCAAGATAGCATATGTGTACTGGTATAAAACTGCATGAGTGGTGTGTCAGCAAGATTGTATATGTGTACTGGTATAAAACTGTGTGAGTAGTGTGTCAGCAAGATAGCATATGTGTACTGGTATAAAACTGCATGAGTGGTGTGTCAGCAAGATTGTATATGTGTACTGGTATAAAACTGTGTGAGTTGTGTGTCAGCAAGATAGCATATGTGTACTGGTATAAAACTGTGTGAGTGGTGTGTCAGCAAGATTGTATATGTGTACTGGTATAAAACTGTGTGAGTGGTGTGTCAGCAAGATTGTATATGTGTACTGGTATAAAACTGTGTGAGTGGTGTGTCAGCAAGATAGCATATGTGTACTGGTATAAAACTGTGTGAGTTGTGTGTCAGCAAGATTGTATATGTGTACTGGTATAAAACTGTGTGAGTGGTGTTTCAGCAAGATAGCATATGTGTACTGGTATAAAACTGTGTGAGTGTTTTGTAAGCAAGATTGTATATGTGTACAGGTATAAAACTGCGTGAGTGGTGTGTCAGCAAGATTGTATATGTGTACTGGTATAAAACTGTGTGAGTGGTGTGTCAGCAAGATACCATATGTGTACTGGTATAAAACTGTGTGAGTTGTGTGTCAGCAAGATTGTATATGTGTACTGGTATAAAACTGTGAGTGGTGTTTCAGCAAGATAGCATATGTGTACTGGTATAAAACTGTGTGAGTGGTGTGTCAGCAAGATAGCATATGTGTACTGGTATAAAACTGTGTGAGTGGTGTGTCAGCAAGATAGCATATGTGTACTGGTATAAAACTGTGTGAGTTGTGTGTCAGCAAGATAGCATATGTGTACTGGTAGATAAAAACTGTGTGATTGGTGTGTCAGCAAGATAGCATATGTGTAATGGTATAAAACTGTGTGAGTGTGTGTTTCACAGATTTGTATATTGTATAAAACGTGTGAGTGGTGTCAGCAAGATAGTAGTGTACTGGTATAAAACGGTGAGTGGTGTCAGCAAGATGCATATGTGTACTGGTATAAAACTGTGTGAGTGGTGTGTCAGCAAGATAGCATATGTGTACTGGTATAAAACTGTGAGTGGTGTGTCAGCAAGATAGCATATGTGTATGGTATAAAACTGTGTGAGTGGTGTGTCAGCAAGATAGCATATGTGTACTGGTATAAAACTGTGTGAGTGGTGTGTCAGCAAGATAGCTATGTGTACTGGTATAAAACTGTGAGTGGTGGGAGGAGGTGAGGGTGTGTCAGCAAGATAGCATATGTGTACTGGTATAAAACTGTGTGAGTGGTGTGTCAGCAAGATTGATGTGTACTGGTTAAACTGTGGAGTGGTGTGTAGCAAGATTGTATATGTGTACTGGTATAAAACTGCGTGAGTGGCAAGATTGCATATGTGTACTGGTATAAAATGTGTGAGTGGTGTGTCAGCAAGATTGTATATGTGTACTGGTATAAAACTGTGTGAGTGGTGTGTCAGCAAGATTGTATATGTGTACTGGTATAAAACTGCGTGAGTGGTGTGTCAGCAAGATTGTATATGTGTACTGGTATAAAACTGTGTGAGTGGTGTATCAGCAAGATTGTATATGTGTACAGGTATAAAACTGTGTGAGTGGTGTGTCAGCAAGATTGTATATGTGTACTGGTATAAAACTGTGTGAGTGGTGTTTCAGCAAGATTGTATATGTGTTCTGGTATAAAACTGTGTGAGTGGTGTTTCAGCAAGATAGCATATGTGTTCTGGTATAAAACTGTGTTGAGTGGTGTATCAGCACGATGTATATGTGTACAGGTATAAAACTGTGTGAGTTGTGTTGTCAGCAGATTGTATGTGCACTGGTATAAAACTGTGTGAGTGGTGTTTCAGCAAGATAGCATATGTCTTCTGGTATAAAACTGTGTGAGTGGTGTTTCAGCAAGATAGCATATGTGTACTGGTATAAAACTGTGTGAGTGGTGTTTCAGCAAGATTGTATATGTGTTCTGGTTTAAAACTGTGTGAGTGGTGTTTCAGCAAGATAGCATATGTGTTCTGGTATAAAACTGTGTGAGTGGTGTGTCAGCAAGATAGCATATGTGTACTGGTATAAAACTGTGTGAGTGGTGTGTCAGCAAGATTGTATATGTGTTCTGGTATAAAACTGTGTGAGTGGTGTGTCAGCAAGATAGCATATGTGTTCTGGTATAAAACTGTGTGAGTGGTGTGTCAGCAAGATAGCATATGTGTTCTGGTATAAAACTGTGTGAGTGGTGTGTCAGCAGTGTCACCAAGATAGCATATGTGTACTGGTATAAAACTGTGTGAGTGGTGTTTCAGCAAGATAGCATATGTGTACTGGTATAAAACTGTGTGATTGGTGTGTCAGCAAGATAGCATATGTGTACTGGTATAAAACTGTGTGAGTGGTGTTTCAGCAAGATAGCATATGTGTACTGGTATAAAACTGTGTGAGTGGTGTTTCAGCAAGATAGCATATGTGTTCTGGTATAAAACTGTGTGAGTGGTGTATCAGCAAGATTGTATATGTGTACTGGTATAAAACTGTGTGAGTGGTGTTTCAGCAAGATTGTATATGTGTTCTGGTATAAAACTGTGTGAGTGGTGTTTCAGCAAGATAGCATATGTGTTCTGGTATAAAACTGTGTGAGTGGTGTATCAGCAAGATTGTATATGTGTACAGGTATAAAACTGTGTGAGTTGTGTGTCAGCAAGATTGTATATGTGCACTGGTATAAAACTGTGTGAGTGGTGTTTCAGCAAGATAGCATATGTGTACTGGTATAAAACTGTGTGAGTGGTGTTTCAGCAAGATTGTATATGTGTTCTGGTTTAAAACTGTGTGAGTGGTGTTTCAGCAAGATAGCATATGTGTTCTGGTATAAAACTGTGTGAGTTGTGTGTCAGCAAGATTGTATATGTGCACTGGTATAAAACTGTGTGAGTGGTGTTTCAGCAAGATAGCATATGTGTTCTGGTATAAAACTGTGTGAGTGTTTTGTAAGCAAGATTGTATATGTGTACAGGTATAAAACTGTGTGAGTGGTTTGTTAGCAAGATAGCATATGTGTACTGGTATAAAACTGTGTGATTGGTGTGTCAGCAAGATAGCATATGTGTACTGGTATAAAACTGTGTGATTGGTTTGTTAGCAAGATAGCATATGTGTACTAGTATAAAACTGTGTGAGTTGTGTGTCAGCAAGATTGTATATGTGTACTGGTATAAAACTGTGTGAGTGGTGTGTCAGCAAGATTGTATATGTGTACAGGTATAAAACTGCGTGAGTGGTGTGTCAGCAAGATTGTATATGTGTACAGGTATAAAACTGCGTCAGTGGTGTGTCAGCAAGATTGTATATGTGTTCTGGTATAAAACTGTGTGAGTGGTGTTTCAGCAAGATTGTATATGTGTACTGGTATAAAACTGTGTGAGTTGTGTGTTAGCAAGATAGCATATGTGTTCTGGTATAAAACTGTGTGAGTGGTGTGTCAGCAAGATTGTATATGTGTACTGGTATAAAACTGTGTGAGTGTTTTGTAAGCAAGATAGCATATGTGTACTGGTATAAAACTGTGTGAGTGGTGTGTCAGCAAGATTGTATATGTGTACTGGTATAAAACTGTGTGAGTGGTGTGTCAGCAAGATAGCATATGTGAACTGGTATAAAACTGTGTGAGTGGTATGTCAGCAAGATAGCATATGTGTACTGGTATAAAACTGTGTGAGTGGTGTTTCAGCAAGATAGCATATGTGTACTGGTATAAAACTGTGTGAGTGGTATGTCAGCAAGATAGCATATGTGTACTGGTATAAAACTGTGTGAGTGGTGTTTCAGCAAGATAGCATATGTGTACTGGTATAAAACTGTGTGAGTGGTTTGTTAGGAAGATAGTATATGTGTACTGGTATAAAACTGTGTGAGTGGTGTGTCAGCAAGATTGTATATGTGTACTGGTATAAAACTGTGTGAGTGGTGTGTCAGCAAGATAGCATATGTGTACTGGTATAAAACTGTGTGAGTGTTTTGTAAGCAAGATTGTATATGTGTTCTGGTATAAAACTGTGTGAGTGGTGTGTCAGCAAGATTGTATATGTGTACTGGTATAAAACTGTGTGAGTGGTGTTTCAGCAAGATAGCATATGTGTACTGGTATAAAACTGTGTGAGTGGTATGTCAGCAAGATAGCATATGTGTACTGGTATAAAACTGTGTGAGTGGTGTTTCAGCAAGATAGCATATGTCTACTGGTATAAAACTGTGTGAGTGGTTTGTTAGGAAGATAGTATATGTGTACTGGTATAAAACTGCGTAAGTGGTGTGTCAGCAAAATAGCATATGTGTACTGGTATAAAACTGTGTGAGTGGTATGTCAGCAAGATAGCATATGTGTACTGGTATAAAACTGTGTGAGTGGTGTTTCAGCAAGATAGCATATGTGTACTGGTATAAAACTGTGTGAGTGGTGTTTCAGCAAGATAGTATATGTGTACTGGTATAAAACTGCGTAAGTGGTGTGTCAGCAAAATAGCATAATGTGTACTGGTATAAAACTGTGTGAGTGGTGTTTCAGCAAGATAGCATATGTGTACTGGTATAAAACTGTGTGAGTGGTGTTTCAGCAAGAAAGCATATGTGTACTGGTATAAAACTGTGTGATTGGTTTGTTAGGAAGATAGTATATTTGTACTGGTATAAAAAGTGAATAATATAGTGTATAATTATAAAAAAATGTATAATATAGTCTTATATATAATTTTTGTTAAAGCACGTTGATTAAAAGAGTTTGCTTTTTGAAACTGTTTTCACTTTGATTTTGTTAGCTTTATTTGAACAACTTGTTAATTGATAATTGTTATAAAATTAACACCATGTCTAAAAATGAAAAAAGGAAAGAAACTTAGTTATCATAACACCTCAGTTAATGGTCAGAATATTAAATTGATTATAATATTTAAGTGTTCTATAATTTATTTAATTTATTTTTATTGGCAGTGCAATTATTAAAACACTAGAGTTTAATCAACAATACTTTTTAATTAACAAAAGGACATTGTTTTATGATAAAGTGCAGTTGCTATGAGATACTAATTTAAAAAATTAATGACCGACTTAATGCATTGGCATCGCTGTCATAAAAATGTCATCACAAAAATAGATTCATTATTGTTAACAGGCAAAGTGGTACCGTGGCATGTAACAGCAAGTGATGAACTAACACAGGCTCATGCATGTTTGCAATAAATCATGGAACACAATGCCCATTTTTTCTTCTGTTTGTTGGAAATGTTCTCATCAGCCATTGGTGCAATTCATACTCCTGTCTCTGGCAACATAATATAGGGGAAGTATCCCCTTCAGCGCAATTATGACAGAGCTAACAATGAGGAATATCAATTAAGAGATTGATAACACTCAGGGTGCATGATGGAACACAATGGTTATAATTTTTATGACATTCAGAAAATTACTTCTCTTTTAAAACATTCTATGTTGCTTTCTTGTGACAACCTCCACTATCAACACTACTGGCTTTAAAAAGGGAAATCAGCAGAATGACACATAGGTCTAGAAAAGGTCTAGGAAAGGTTACGTTTTGTATTTGAGGCCAATATATTTGAAATTTGTGGAAGTGATAATGATATAGATTCTTACATTCAGCTTATAAGTAGCTGTCTCTATAGGTTCTAGATGCAGTTGACTGTTTGTGATATGCTGCCATGGATAATTAAGGCATGTCATCACTGATTTTGTAGCCTTTGTTGTCATCATTGCCATTGCCTTTATCATCATTATCATCTTCCATCATCTAATTACCTTGCTCAGGTGAGCGACAGGTGTGGAATCTTCAGCCTTTCACTGTGCGAGACTTTGCTGTTCGAGGACTTGCTGATCGCATCAAGGACCTACACTCTCTGGTCACACTATACCCTGACACACCAAAGGATCAGGCATTTGGAAAACACTACTCTCCAGCTACAGGTACTAATAAACATTAAATAAAACTTAAAACAGGATAATTATACATGTAATAAGACCCTTATTAATTATACAAATATTCACACACAGACTAAAATAAAAGGTTTTTTAATCCCATAATATTGAATTTTTATGTATAAATTTAAAAAAATCAGTAAAATCTTTTAACTATGTTAGTCAGCAATACTCTTCTTTTTAATAGTGACTGCTCTTTTGTTCCCAGCTAGAAGGTAAACCTGCAGATTTGCTTCTATTGGCACGTGGTACAATGGTATTGAATGTTGAGCAAAATCAATAACAATTAGTTAACTCTGGCTGTTTTTCTGTTCCCTTCAGAACAACCAAAGCATGGATATGTACATGCACAACTGATACAGGTTATTCCGGGGTAAGTCACTAGTTTCCATGTTTTTCTATTTATTTTTTTTATAAATCTGTCATCGTCTTTCAGCAATGAATCTCTAATGACAGCTCATGATTATTTTATTGTTCTAGCATATTTCCTCATTTCCATTTTTTAATATCCCAGTTTTTTATGTATAAATGCACATTTTACTATTTTAGAAGATTTTAACGATTAATCTGCACAACCTTGAATTCAGCATAATGCTGTCACTAATTAACCGTTATTTTATATTCAGTCAAGTAGGTGCGGCCAATGACCATGGCAGCGTTGGGTACCCAGAAGCCTCTTCCCCCTTCATGTCCCAGCCGGTCACTCCTCGCCCAGACGGGTCAGTAGACACTAAACACTCATACCCTACAACTCATATATATTCATTAATGACTTTGCTACCAATGACAAACAGTAACATGACTTATTGCTCAAGATATGACAGCAAAAGTACAGATGATGAGCCTAATTGAACACTTTGGAATGTAATGGTAGGACAGTGCTTCAAAGCTTAAGAGTTGATATCTCAGACAAAACATCAGCAAAAGGTAGGTAAAAGTTATAGTCTATGTTCAAGCTAGTGCGCGCTCATTGAATGTATTTGTAAATTCCAAACATTCACAGCCAACATGCTGAGAAGTCATATTACTGACCGGAATAACCATCGCAGGTACCCATTTATACACCTAGGGGGAGTAGAACAATTTAAGGTAAATTTCTTGCTCAAGGAAAATAGCGGCGACATTACCGGATCCCTTGATCCATAGTCGTGCATCCTACCACTGGGCTATTCCGCTCCTCAAAATATCAGTTAGTGAGCCAAACTTGCTGCGTAATTGCAAGTGACATTTAAAATAAAATTTTCCAAGTAGCTGATTACTTATGTGTTAATTCATATCACACATTAAAATAATACTCTTCAATATATTTTTAGAAGGTTTTCCGTTTTAAAGCTAAGACATTTATGGATATTTTCTGCATATTGTGTTTTATTGGCAAGTCTTGCGACGCAGTAGGAGATTGCAGTGCATAAACATCCTTATATTGCTTAAAAGTTAAAATCTTGTCTGCCTTTTTTTTATTCCCTTCAAGATATCTTTACTATCATCCTCTCCCAAGAATATACGAGACATTTAATCCATTGTTACTTAGTTTTATGTCTTTTTTGAAAGACAACAGCTTTTTGGTTATATAAGGACATTTCCAGCTTGTATAACAAATCATTTTTTGGAAAGTCAAAGTAAAAATATTTAGTTTGTTAAAATCGGAAATTTTTAAATCGGAAACCTTTTTTAAGAAATGTGTGAAAATTATTAATAATAAACCATTAAATGAAAACAGATATATTTTTTTGTAAACTTACAGACAAACACTAGAAGGTGTGTCAAGCATACCAACTGTCATCCCCAATGTCAAGGTCATATTAAGGGTCATTTCATCTTTAAGGAAAAATGTCAATTCCTGTGATATTTCTTTTTGATATGACAAATAGTTTCTGAAATGTAAAAGGATTTTGGGATCTGTTTTTTGACATCTAGAAATAATGACATATTGAAGCCTTAATGAAATCATCAATAAAAAGTATATCACTTCAATTCATATTAAGAATGATACTAACAGTTATAATGTAATGGAAGAGTAGACATTCCTTTACCTACATTTGTCACATAACTTGGTGTATATGCATTAAGAAACCGGGCCGTGCAGCGCAATCGGTAGAGCGATAGCTCAAGGTATGGGAGACCCCGGGTTCGATTCAGGGCCATGACATACCAAAGTCGTTAAAAATGGTAGTGGTATAGCTCCCTTGCTAACGCTCAAGCAAATATAAGGGCAGATCCACAACTGGTTTGCCTGGGGTCAGAATAATGTGACTGGGTTTGATATCATGCCACAGTGAAGGCAGCAAGTGAACACTTTCTCCGGATAATTGAAATTTTCCTGGTGTGACCATAAACCCAGTAAACATAAACATATATTCATTATGCAAAACCCCCTTTGGTTATCTTTCAATTACCTTCTAGTTAGTTATCAAGTCACAAATGTTTGTTGACCTTACATTTTTTTCCTGCTATGACATCACTTCCCATTCTGAAATTCCTTTATAAATTTCAATTAAAGGCTATAAAAACAAAAACATTTGATTTAGTTTTTACGTGATAAATAAAATCCAACATTCATTCAGTGACCACTGCAAATACTAGTTGGATGAAATAATACGAAACTCTGGAGAACCTTTTTGTTTGTTTCATCCAAATCTTTTAATGTTGTCAGAATTCATTGAACACTTGTTAGATCCAGTAGATACAACAATTTATATTGAAGAATAGTCAGGCCAAGATCAGAGAGAAGTCAGGTGAAAAATGTTAACGCATTTTTTCTTTAAGTCTGGTGGAATTTGATGGGTTTCTTGTTTGCCTTGTGTAAAGTTTTTTTTTTTTATAGATATTGACATATAGAAATAAAACACATATTAGGAAGTAACATCTACCATATAATGCTCTAATAATGATACCATAAAACTAGGATTTTCTTATAACTGTGTATTATTAAGATAATGACCATAATGAGATGATGACCATAATTTTATCCCACCATCTCTGTAAATATCAGTTGATATAACTGATGTACGCGCACCTGCTGTAAGCCGGACTATTTTTTTGATGAAACGATCAGGAATGTTTATGTTAACTGAAACCCATTTATCATGTAATTATGCTTGTGATCACCCCCAAAAGGTCCATAATATACAGATTGGTTAAATAGAGCTTACAAGGCCAATAAAAAAAAGGGATGAGCGAGGTTTCGATCTCCGTCCTGCGTGTTTAAAATTTAAGTAGCGGCGTCTTAACCTACTGAGCTAGCCGGACAGTTCACCGCAATCTTTCAAAGTTCTATTTAACAATGATATAGAAAATTTGTAAAATAAAAGTATAAAAGCTTTATTAATAAACATGTACATATTTACATTTCAAAATCTTGCAAAAATCTGAAACAAAATGTATTACAGGCACATTATTAAAACTGTTTAGGAATAGCAATAAAATCAATAAAAAACAAACAAATCAAAATGTCAGATTATGTGAGTCCCTGTTGTTTTGATGTTATTAGGTGTGAATTGAAAAAATGTGATTAAAAATCGTGTGAAAACCTAGTCAGTGTTGTATAGATGAGCTACGGGGATTTTGAGGCAAAATTTGTCCAATCCGAACATTTTTCCAAATTTCGCAAGTCACCCTGTCAAAAACACAACTATCTTCGCAATTTGATGTTGCAATATTCAATGTTCAGTATTTCAATGTCATCAACAATTAAAATCCATGAGCAAACTGTTTGTTACAATCACAAACACACACAAACCGCGAATGTTATTCGCGTTTCTTAATGCGATGTGCGAGGCAACTTTAATGTTACACGTACTTGACATTACACACTACATGTATAACTTTATACAAGGATGTGATTTTATGTTGTTATTTTTAATTATCGTAATCTATAAAATTACAACCTTATGCGAAGTGAAAATAAAATATAGAAATAACATGTTTATTGTCTTAAATAAAGCTATTTCTTATAGCCGAATTTTTCTATGCACGCGGATGAATTTCGTGTATTGCATTGGAATGTCAGGGGAGGAGCAGTAGCAGTAAATTTTTATATTTTTCTTTTTTTAATCCATTTGAAGAAACTGTTGATGGTGGGATAAAAAGAATACCTGATTAGTGTTGATATAGGTAAATGGTAATATGCGGCAGAGCCTTGTGCCTTCCGATTTTCTTAGCATTGCATGATAACATTTATCTTTATAAACACTAACCTGGTAATCTATGTTTGTAAACTTGGTCCAAGATAAACAACTCAGCAGGATTGCTGGGTTAGTGAAGTAGTATTGTTTGCCGCACTTGTGTTAGGTCACACCAAAGCAGTTTTTCCAGATTAGACCTAGTTTGGCTTAGTTACCTAGCCACTCCCCTAGTGTGACTGCGTATAATGCCATGCCAACGTCTGACAAGTGAACATCATCCATTAAGTTATACCTGGGCATCATAGTGTTCATGACTACTGTTTCGCGTGTCCAAAGGTACCCGTATCTATTTATTATTTTCATGTTTTTTGTGATACTAGACTATGTATCTACCTAAACGAGAAAATGCTGCCCCTCTGGGTTGTCTGAATTCCTACTGGTTTTGGATAACTATCACCAAGAATCCAATAAGTCATTACCAAGAAACCATGAAATCTAGTCCTTTTTTATTAACTTGTCGGGCTGGTCTTGTGTGCCTTAAATTAAGTACTTTTTGTAAGCATCTGATGACTATCAGCCCATTGTTGCCCTAATCTAATTCGGTACCTTTCCTTGCCAGATCTGTTTCCCTACCAATCCTAAAACTATGTGATCGGAAAATTGGGTGCTGAAGCTTGTTGGCCTTAAGCATTTGTCCTGAACTGAGGCTACTTGTTGCCTGGTTATTGTGTCGCCGCCTCAATGTACAAAAATGCCCACAGGGGACCGCTTAAAACATCCCTCAACAACAAGCACTGGGCTCGGTATGCTGCTTTCACTTTTACTAATGATTGTTACCTGTTGCCCGCATTGGGTAATTTTAGTTTTTAGTTTTATATGTTCTGACCTTAATTTAAATTAACTGACAGCCACAGATCCCTTGATTTAACCTGGTTATCCCATCTTCAGATAACTGAAATACTGTCGGTGGGACGATAAACCCAATAAACAAATAACTTGGTTATAGACCAGCGCGTTGCTTGTAGAAACAGACTCGCTTATGCTGAACAAGCCGAAATAAGCCAAGACAAAAATAGACCTGAATATCTGCTTTGCATCTGTTAATAGCAAACAGCAAATAGTTTATTGGTTTATTAAACCAGAATAGTGTGTTATAGGGCGGTGCATATCTACTCTGTTTGGTGCTACAGCTAGGTTGTTTTAGCCTTGTAAGCTTTATTCTGAAAGTTTCAGAAACCCCTGTATGCCCTTGTAATTAAATGTAGCTGTGTTTGTTTCCATGGTGTTCACCGAGTACTGGCGCTCAAACCATATTGTGTTCTGTTCTGGTGTTGGAAACTCTACGGTGTTGGAAACTCTACCGCAAGCAATGTGTCAACCCCAAAACTCAATACCTGTCTGTGTGAAAGAATTATGGCCATGGGTTACTTTTAAACAATTCTGGCAATAAAACGTCCAACACAAAGACGGTGAGATTTGCGTGAACATTAGTGTAATTTGCCCGTTTTATAAAATTTAAAATATAATTATTTCATTTCCTTTATACCCAGAACTATATTTCAACCAGAAGCCAGATGCCGTGTCAGAACTTTTCCATCTGAAAACGAGCTGAAGCCTCACGGGTATTGTTAGATTTACTCGGTTTCACACGTGGCTTGTATGGGCATGCTGTGTTCTTAACACTTGAATAATGTACCAGTATCATGACTTTCCCAACTTTGGATGACAATGTTTTCAGAATATTAACGTCGGAAGAATTGTCAGCTAAAACTTTTGTTTTTTCAAGTGATGGCCCCAAATAAAACAACGCCGTTTAAATTAAAATAATCTGAGTATTGTAATGTTCATTATACTTTTGTCTACTACCTAGGCTTGTAGCCATTTACTGCATGCTCGGTGGGTTGGAGCAAATACCGAAACCTAAGCTCAACAACACCACTAAAAATTATAGTCTTAACTGTTCATCATATTGACGCCCAGCGAAACTGCACTGTCTACCTGCACACTCCTGGATGAACCACATATAAGGTTATAACTCTTGTGTTATGTTATGATCAACTCCACCGACCGATAAACTGCCATGTTAACAATGAAAACATGTATTTTATTTATTTTCCCTTTTCCTTACATTCTATAGCTCTGGTCTCCAAAAAGCCAATCGTGCGTTAATATCTATAGAGCCCTCGAAATCATGGATGCCAGTTCTGTTGAACCCTTGAACAATACTGCTACATTAGCATATTTCCATTTATTAATTTAGGGTTTGAGTGGGAAAGTACATTTTAGTCAATTTCTTATCATTTGTATTCTTAAGACCACCAGATTCCTTTCCCAGTTATGGACAGGAGCAATCTAGGTGAAAAAGAAGTTCTCAACAAAAGTTCATATTTTTATTTGAACTTACTACAGTAGTAGTCCAAACAACTGCTTATTCATGTAAATAAAAGTAATTTAGACTTTAAAGGGCAACAAAATTGACCAACATATGCAACCTCTGCTTTAATGTGCGGCGCCAACATTTTAGCTTGTGAACACGCTAAAGGCCACAATCCAATCTTCATCAAACTTAATCAGAATGTTTGTCTGCAAGAAATCTTGGATGAGTTCGTAACTGGGTCATGTGCGGTCAAACGGTAGGTCATTAGTCAAATCTTAAAAAGAGCTTGTGAACACACTAGAGGCCACATTTATAGGCCAACCTTCATCAAACTAGGTCAGAATGTTTGTCTGCATAAAATTCTGGATGAGTTCGTTATTGGGTCACATGAGGTTAAAAAGTAGGTCACTTGGTCAAATCTTAGAAAAAGCTCGTGAACACACTAGAGGCCCCATTTATGGCCAAATCTTCACCACACTTGATCAGAATGTTTGCCTGCATGAAATAGTGGATAAGTTCATAACAGGATCACGTGGGTCCAATAAGTAGGTCACTAGGTTCAAATCTTAGAAAAATTTGTGAACACACTAGAGCCCACATTTATAGCCAAGTTTTAACCAAATTTTGTCAGAATGTTTGTCTCCATGAAATCTTAGATGAATTCATTATTGGGTCCCTTGGGGTCAAAAGTAGGTCACTAGGTGAACTCTTAGAAAATGCCCACGAACACACAAGAAGCCCCATTTATGGTCCAGTCGTCACCAAACTTTGCCAGAATGTTTCCCTGCATTAAATCTTTCATGAGTCATGTGGGTTCAAAAGGTAGGTCACTAGGTCAAATCTTTTAAAAAGTGTGTGAACACACTAGAGGCCACATTTACAGGCCAGTCATCATCAGACTTGGTCAAAATGTTTGATACAATCTTGGACAAGTTGATTATTGGGTCAAGTGGGGTCAAAAAGAGGTCCTTGGTCAAAACTTGGTAAAAGCATGTGAACACACCAGAGACCACATTCATAGCCCAATCTTCACCAAACTTGATCAGATTGTTTGTCAGCATGAAATATTGTATGAAAATATACTATTGGGTCACGTGGGGTCAAAAAGTAGGTTACAAGGTCACATCTTAGAAAAAACCCGTGAAAACACTAGAAAAACCCCGTGAAAACACTAAGAGGCCACATCGATTGCCCAATCTTCACCAAACTTGGCCAGAATGATGCCAGTATGAAATATTACATGTTTTGAACTTGGTCATGTGGATTCAGTTGGTTAATAGTTAAAATTAAAAAAAAAAATGTTATCCACCCATTGGCCACACTAATGGTTCAGTCTTCACCAAAGATTTCTAAAGTAAATAACTCATAATTACTTGAAGCCATAATCGTACATACCTACTGTTTTGATATAGTTAAGAAAGCAATCACGAGAATTCACGAAACTATGAGAAGTGAGTATAAATGTTTTTTATTAAAAAACGAAATTAAATCGATTCGTTACCTAGCTTAGAGATTTCCGCCATCTTATTACAATAACAGAAACCTAATTTATATAACTTTTATAATATTGAACACATTTGTAGACATTTTTTCCAGGAGATACTGTTTCATTTGAAATTCTGGTTTGGCAAATAAGTACTCTAACCTCATGACTGTAAAAAAAGATACCACTGAGTTATGAAGTCCGAACTAAATGCTGTGTAGTAGCCTACACGCAGGTGTTGTTCATGTTGTGCATTTGTAATAATTCCTGTAGAGCAAATGAAGTTTTCAAAGTCAGTTATTTTGCAATTATTGTTTGTGTGTGCGGTGAATACCTGCACTGTCTCTTCTATCCTGTATTCGACCATGTGGTAAACCAGCTGATATTAGATGGTAAATAAACGTGGCTGATCCACTCAACAGGTGAACTGAAAAGAAAGTTCTTTTTTTCAGTTGCGCGAAAACTGCCTGAACCTGTGCAGTAGAGAGCTCCGAGATTTCCAAAATTAACGCAGATATTCGCAACACAGCAGAACTAATTGCCAATTAGAAACGGGCCATTTTCTCCATGAATAAAACCGAATTATCTGTTATTTTAATTGATAATTCTCTTTCTCTGTCTGAGTCTGTCTGTTTCTCTTCCTATTTCTCTTTCGTCTGTCTGTCTGGTTGGCTGGCTGTCTATCAGACTCTCTGTGTCTCTCTTTATATCTTTATACATTCTCTCTCCCTGTCTCTCTCTATATATATATATATAAATATATATATATATATATTTATATACACATATACGCACGCACTCACGCACGCACGCATACACATATACACACATAAAAACACACAAACACACATATCTCAAGAAATCAATAAAGTGTGAAAAAAGGCATGAATGACAATGTCTGCACAATTCCTTGCAATTTTCTGAATATTGGTTTCAATAAAATTGAAGGGAAGGCATGTTCTCAATTTACTGTACTTTAATCAGAACTATTATGCATAAGAAATTGTTGTACCTTTTGAAATAACATCTTAATATATCTTTTTTACAAGAAAATTGGTTGCCCCTAGAAATGCCTGGAAATATGCGAACCATTATCATTCTGTGTTGTCAGGATATATGATTTTAAAATATTTTGTAAAGACTTGTCATTTGCAATTCTAGTATTTATCGAAATTATTGTCATTGTTTACCACTGGCCTAACTGAACATCTACTTATCCAAAGCTGTTGATGCAACCAAAACATCTAGTCCTATTTATTCTGATATGTTACTGTTGCAGGACGATGGACATGGCTACAGGTGACTTGTTAGACGTAATACCAGGAATGGACTACGTGCCAGATGACCTCGAGTTCAACAGCACAAACAACAACATAACAGAGTGGCTGTCCAGACAGCAGAACTGCTTTCGTTAATAAAGAACAATCACTGCATCAAAACGAATACCAAAATCATTTATGTTTCAATGAGGTTATTAACAAAATATAAGTTTAGGAATACTAGTCATATTCACAAACAGATTACAAACAATCTTAATTACTTCGGAAATACCTAGACTGTTTTTAATTTTTTGTATTGTTAATGTTCTGTTGAAGTTCAGTTTATTTTTTTCATTTAGCAATGTGACATCAAAGTCTTCTTTTTTACATCCCAATTATTCTAGTAACTATTGTTGTCTTTAAACGGTTATAGATGTTCACATAAAATTGCAGTTTTAATGTAGTTTAAGTTTGCATCTTGGGATGTGCCTCTTCTTGCAACAATTGTTGTAAGTTCCTCCCCATTTCATACTTTGATTCATTATCTCTTTTGGAAGCAAAAAGATTATTATTGTTAATGAAATGCTATAGTTTGATACAAGCAATGTAAAGTATGCTTACTGTAAAGGATTGTTTGTCCAAGCTTCAAATCGTGGGTGTATAGCAAAGACTTGTAGACTTGTTCAGGAAATTTGACGGCCTCTGATGTAGAATAACTGAGAGTCAAAGCTGTTCTCAATATCAATTAACCTGCCAAACCGGACCTGGTAGCGCAATCGGTAGAGCGTTGGCTCCAGGTACGGGAGGCCCCGGGTTCGATCCCGGGCCGCGACATACCAAAGTCGTTAAAAATGGTAGTCGTATAGCTCCCTTGCTAACGCTCAAGCAAATATAAGGGTAGTTTCACGACTGGTTGGCCAGGTGTCAGGATAATGTGACTGGGTGTGGTATCATGCCAGGTGTTCATGGCATACTATACACAGTGAAGGCAGCACTATATTTGCTTCAAGTGGACACCGTCTCCCGATAACTGAAATACTGTTGGTGGGACGATAAACCCAACAAACAAACAAACAAATAACCTGCCAAACAGGGCACTACCCCATGGGCTGATGTAATGAACATGCGTGGCGTACTGTTTTGGGAGGACAGTAGTTACAATTATCAGACATTGCCATAAGAATGTATCAAACTTTGTATGAATTTGTTGATAATGCATGCAAGTCTGTACACACCTTTATATATAATATATACAATATACATAACTGTTTTAAATTATAATGAAACATTTTAGTTTTCTAAACTATTAGTGTATTTATAGAAAATATTTTTATATAACTATTGTGTGCTCAAAATCATGGCAGTTTTGTCATTAATATAAAAGTGATAGGAAGCATGTTTAAATGAAGTGCACAAATAAAAAATAAAGTTTATGATGTTTGTTTGTGATTGTTAATTTATATAATGAAAAACTCGACCAAACTTACACACTTATTTAATTTAGCATTTTCTCTTATTTCTAGCACAACTGTAACATTTTGCTGAAAATCGTTGAAATGTGACCCTTTCAAACTGCAAGTAGCCAGTGACTGACTTTTTCTGTAAATGTCCAAACAAAACCGACTGGTATTGGTTACCTAGTCGCCAGGTCAGCATTGCATGTTCTCGCCATTACTAGCATCATTTTGTTAGACCATATTTGTTGAAAGCTTTACCACGACCTTCCTTTTCTGCAGTGTATTTTTGTACTTTTAGGTTTGCATTATTGACAGATATTTTTAAAGTAAATTTAAAATTACTGTCTCTTGATTTCACTTACTTATTTTTGTTTAATAGTAAGTATGGCTAGTTTTGTACATAAGGCAGATGTGTTAATGAAAATACTTCATAGAGCTTGACAAAAAGAAAGAAGGAGTATTCATATCTTTAATTATATTTCTCATAATTCACTTTTATGCTTGTAAAATCATTTATCATCTAACCTCTCTAGGCGTGTTCTCATTAGGTGAGTCATCTGAAAATTGGAATTGATTATCCATATTTCCTATAAAACTGCCTTCATGTTTGTTAAATGATAAATGTTATTATATAACCTATACAAACGTAAGTACTATTTGGCTTAGACATCTAAAATTTGAAAATGTAGAAGACAATCGTATGCAATTATTAACAGTGTTTTTTTTTTATATATTGACCAGTCTATAAATAGACACAAGGAAGTTCCTTGTCTTCATAACTACATCAAATGATGTAATCTTAAATTGAAGACATTCGAAATGTTATAAATTTATAGTAAGGATACTAAGTGACAAAATGCAACATTCTGAATTTTTGGCATATTTAATGTAAATATGTAATAAATAATTTCTAAATGCAGCAATTTTATATTAAAAACTGATTTTAAAACCTCTGTATTAATCAGTGAAATTGGGGTTTTAGAGAGGCATATGTAACTCTGCAAGCTTGTGGTGTTCAGTTATTTACAGTATCAGTATGTAGTAATACATATGTGTAATTGTTATGTAATACAGCAGTATTTGACAACTTAGCTAGTATACGTGATTTTGAAATGCTGCTGCACTTACAAGTCATTATTGACATTGGCTGTCACCTTGGCCAGATTTTTTTATTGCATATTATTTCATTTATACCAACAGAACAGCCCATAATTGTAAAATATGAAATATCTTATGTTAAGATAGCTGAAAATGTGTAGTTATTTACAAACATTACCAGATTTTAGAGAAATACATCAAGTGCTATTGTAGTGATTCCCTCCCTTGAACTAATTGTGATGCTGGCTAGACCATATCTAGTTTTTGTTGTTGATTTTTTAGCAATGGATTGTTATTCATGACCTAAAAATTGCTCACCTTTTGAAGGTGTTGACTATCAAACACAGCACAAGTTGTACCATATCTTACTTTGTAAATATTAAATTTGGGTTTCTTGTCATATTTGTTAAGATTTTTATTAATCTCGTGTGCATAGGCAGTGCAGGATGTTGTCTTTGTTTTTATGTTAAACATGATACTTTGACTTGTCATTTTTTACAATTCAAAGTGAAAACTGCATCTAATAAATATATATCAATTTAATCAGGCTTCTTTGTGTGAGTTTTTATTAATTATATTTGTTTGCTTTAATCATTTTGTTTCTTGTACTCAAATAGCATTATTGAGGAATAAGGACGACTCTTATAGGACCAGTGAGCACAAAGAAGCTTTTAAGAATTAATTGGAATTTCTTATTTGCCTTCACGTACAAGTATTAAAACCATAAAACCAGGAATATGAAATACTCATTCATTGTACTTACCACAACGTTTGTGCCATTATTTACTCACCAGATTTCTTTAAACAACATTTGTTATTTTTTGTTTATCCTGTCATTTTTTCATTTGTTAAAACCTCTGGGTTTATTATACTTATTTTAACTTTTGTTTATATTGATATATAGGCTTTATATGTTTTTACTTGATGTTTTGTTATTTGTTAAGTACTGAAGAATGCAATATAATACGTTTTGGTTGATGTCTACTATGATGTTGATAGCTCTGTCAGTGTACTGGAGTAAACAGATTTAACAAGTCAGACATAAGGTAAGGCTACAGGTTACGCTTAACTACAAAAAAAATAAAAATGCACAAAGGGCATAAATGCAGGAATTATTTTTAGCTAATTATTATATGTTTTGCAGTCTTATTTAAAAAACAACATACATAATGCTGTGGCATGCAACAGAAAAACAACAGCAAATCCGTATCCCTTATGGTAAATGGCATCATGAAACGTAAGAAGTAGAAGTTGTAAACAAAAGAAGGTTGGTCGTAAAAAAGTGATAAATTGTTTTCATGGTGATCAGAAGTAAACACAATTTAAATTATCTAAGACAATGTTTACTCATGGATGATACCAATAGTTCTTAATTGCAACTGTATTTCCTTTATCTTGTACATTGATTATGCTTCTACATTCCTTTTTTTTGCATATATCGTCATGTAAATATCCATATCTACTCTTTAAATCTTTTGTAAATAAATGTGTGTTGCATGTATTTTTACTTTTGAAAATTCTACTTATAAAATGTGTTTTTTCTGTATATAATAATATTGAAGTATTGAACTATTTTGACAGTCTATAAAAACAATTCCAAAATAAATGTAAAAATGATTTCCTTTATACATCACATAATTTTAGACAAACTAACATAGCTAATAATAGTTAAATATAAAATATTATTTTAATTTATATTTGGGATTTCCTTGTTGATTGTTGTTCAATACTTGGAATCTTTTTTTTTTGTCATTACGTTTATTTGTAGCAGCACCTGATTTAACTGATAGTGATTATTAGTTTCCCAACGTGCAAGACATACTTTCTCATCTTACATGTGCTACGGTTCTTAGTTTTTATGATTGTGTTGTTGGTTTCTTTTTATTTAAATGCATACATATATTTACTTTACAACAATTGTGTTGAGATTGATACTTGCATGCCATAACTCTGTGACACAGGTATTTATGAGCAGGTTTAAATATGCCTATATGTAAGTGCCTGATAAAATTTGTAATTAATATCAAGCTTATGGTTCTACGTTACATTTCTTTCTCATTTTCCCCTTTGCTATTCTGAAAGTATGTAACTGTAAGTTGAGAATTGTATTGGTTTACTGGTTAACTGAGATATTATACCAAATAAAGTAGTCTTTCAAAACAGACTGCTATTATTGTGCATATATCATTTGAACAATCTTTTCTTTTAATTTACATTTATTAAGTAATTGTAATATACATAATCTAATAACATAGATGGATGAATTTCACACTCCCATGGCTAAACTTGATGTGAAGCACCAAAGTCTGTGTCCTCATCTAGCAATTACCTGTAAAAGAAAACAACGATTCAGCAGCTTCAGTTTTAAAGAATATTAATTCGTTTATTTGTCATATGCATTTACATAAGCATGCAACAAGCCGTTCCGTATTTTATGGCATGGGATATTATTTTTGTGTGTTAATTAGTTGATTTACAGTCATGTAACTTCATTGCTTTGATTGCACTTTGAAAGCGACTTGGTCTCAGTTAGTCAGTTATATTTATATGCTATTGTTGAAAAGCAAAGTGTGCCAACTGGTAAATGGAAGAAAATAACATCGGATTACTAGATCATACGAAGCCATCTAATCCTTTTAATGAGTTATTAAGGTTAGTATATCTCAAAACTGTGCATACATCATTTGTATATAAGTGTAGCTTAACAGTACGCTTGTTGGCATTACAGTGACAAAACAATAAATACGTATGAAGTGCGGATTGTGTGGTTCAATGGAGAACTGTGACCAAGTCGCTTTAATAATTGTGTACAAATGCATATTATGCTATCTGTATTGGAAATAAACTGATATCTGGAAGATGTTGTGACAATTTCAATTAACCCGTCTTGATTTCATTATTAAGTATTGAGACTGCATAGAAGCTTGTGTCGGTTCATTAATAAACCGCCCAGCTACTTACCATTGGAGAGTGTGCTTAACTGGTGTAGATCGGCAGTGGCATTAAGCAATGGTTAAATCAGCTTTGTTTTATTTCTTATGCTGCCTTATTAGATATTTTTTCTTTTATTTAAAATTTAATTACACGTACATTGTTTAGTTGAAAGCAGTTGGTAAATTTGAAATAGATCTACGGCCACATTATATAACTATAAAACTTCATCATATGGAACGTCAATGTTGTTGCATTGCATTGCCCAACACCCCACGTGGTAGTTTATTTAGCATACACATAGACCCTGATAAATAAACTAAAAACATAGTAGCCTTTACTAAGCGAAGCATACAAAAAATTAAATAATATATATCTGAGAAAATTGTTATGATTGTGTCTTAATAAAAATAACAAATATAAAAATTAAAATGTGAAGGTTCGATGATGACAAAGCTTGCACAAAAAAGGAAGGCTTTCATTGGTGTTGTCCGTTTATGATTACACATACTTGCCGCGCTAGGAGTTGCGCCAATTACTTGCCTAATTAACGGCCATACAACGAGTATTATTTTATAAGTCAAGAAGCTATATTTGTTTGCTATAAACGAACACAGTGGTATCTTCTTAAATTTATTGTTGTTTTATATGAATGAAATTTATTTAAATTCGACCCAGCCTAGATATCGATATCACAAGTCCTATATTTAGGTGGCAAAGAAATGCTGAGACGGTGCACAACCTACAGTCTTTTCGGTGAAATGCGTGCTTAAATATGCCATTTTTGGCTCGATTAAAATAATTCACAATGGTGCAGAGCGTTATTTAAACATTTGCCGGGTGAGCATTGTATTTATATACATTTTATTGAAAACATATTTCTTCACAATTCACTCTTTAGTGTACAACTTTTCGTCAATCTTTGTAATAAAATCGTAATGCATATCGTAACATTTTATTTGTAGCCATTTAGCACATACCATCATCCCAGACTGTCTGACAGAATGATAGTTTTTTCAAGCCATTGACGAAATTGTATGCATTTCAATATAAAATTCTGTATTTGACTAAACATTTGAAACATATTCCATATTCAATTTAAGTTCCAAATTAGTCAACATTATTTCTGTAGGATTTCTGTTAGTTAATGTTTGTACATATATATTACGCATCTGTTTGACAGAACATTGCATGTAAACATAAACCAGGGACCGCAGGATGTCACTGTTTTAAGATTTTTTCACACTGTGTTGTTATTACTATTTGTTATGATATTACATATATGTTAAAATATTTTCAGTAAAAATAGAATACACGTTGAATTGAAGAGTTTGTGTTATCTTGGGCTATGTTTGTGCCTAAGCATTAAAAAAATGAATAAAGTTGATTGTTTAAAACAAGACAGCTCAATGCACACATTTGATGCAAAGATCATGTTGCTTCACCTCATAAATCAGTTTTTTTTTGTATTTCCTAAATGAGGGAAATATTTGGCTCCAAACAGTTAAATGATGTATCGTATCATCATCATTTGACACACGCGATGAGTTGCATTACATGGTTGGCTGCAAATCGACTGGTTTAGGATCTAGGATCTAGCTTATTAGCTCTAGTCTTACAAAGTTACTAATTAAAATCATATAAATGTTTAAAATCAAATTTAAGACATTAAAGCCATATTTCGTCAGCAGTCGATATTGTTTTACTTGTCACATTTATATTTACCTTGTTTGCCTTTATCTACAGGTAGATAAAATTTTAATATCTGTGGAAATTTTGATGGGACCTTTTCTTATTTACCTAATGGAATCTTTAAATAAAGTTTATTTGCAAAACTTTAAAAATATCTTAGTAACGGAATCTTTTGGTTCAAATCTTGTAGTCATGTACAGAAGAATTATTAAAATTATATATCTCTGCTTGTATTACCCTTGCAATAATAATGGTTAATCATCTATTTTAAGATACAGTTAAAATGCAAATAAATGTTGATGACATATTTGAGTCTTGTGTACATATGTAAAGTCAGTACATGAAAATCCAAATCCACTGTTAGAGGACATCTTTTAAAAATCAAATCATTTTTCATTCAAGAGGAGACCTTTAATGTTCTTAAGTTGCTATAAATTTTAAGGGAATCAGTTTTAATGCTAATGTTCATTCATTGCTGTAAAGTTTTGATGCATTACAGCTTAAGATCTTTGACTTAGCATACAGAAGGAGCCACGATAATGACATTTAAAATGAATTCTGAAATCGATAGGGTAGCACTATGTTTTCAATAGACTCTTTATTAATTCATAACAGTCTCTGTATCAGTGGCAGCAGCTTTACAAATCTTTAAATATAACGACATTTTATTGGCATAATCTAAAAAATACATGCATGTGTCAGGGTCCAAGGATTATTCATTGAATTTTGCATACTTTGATCGGAATCTCTTCTTTCTCCAATCTCGACTACTTAAAACGTTATCCGGTAATTGGAATCTTGCCAAACACTGATTTATATCATATTCTGCCTTTAATTTTGAACTTTCCAATTAATAGAATAGAGAAGATGAAGTTTGAAATGAAATAGTTCAAGTATTTTTTACTTGTATAATGTTATTTCCTTTTGACAGTAAATTGATTATTTTTCTAAAAGGCGATGACCTTGATAACATTTGTCATGTAACAGGTTTCAGTCTTTTTAGCAGAAGTTAGGTATCACGATGGTTTGTAAAGAGAGTTGATATGGAAATACAAATATAAACAGTTAGATTTATTTTTTTACGATAACATTATAAGATTATACTAGCATTAAAACATGCATTATATAATTATAAAAACTATGTAAACGAGAAGCACTAGTTTATTGAAGTTATTTCATAAATGTAGACGGTGAATCCGTTTTGCAACGTGTATTTGTGAATTTAAAACAACACCTTGACGCATCGTTTATTAACAAGCAACATTCCATAAGTTTTTCAGTTTATAAAATGCAAATGAATGTTCATGAAGAGGAAGTTATAAACAGAAAAAGGTCCAAATATTTTTTGTGCCGTTTGGCAAAGTATTTATGCACGATTAGCTCGTATTTTATTGAAATGTGCGTGTTATATCTCAAAACAATGCACAATGCTTCGATCAGATGCCCAGTAATCTTATCAAGAATGTCTTAACACTGAGTGATTAATTTCGTTGGAACAAAACACCGCGCATTATAATGCGATATATCACGCAACATCATTATCTCCTTCCACTCTTATAGATTAACATGACTGTTAATTTATAATTAGGGATACATAATTTGCAGTTTATGTTATTACGATTTGATTGAGTTACATCCTTTGTTTTCACGACGTCATCAAACGATATATGAGGTCACTTGTTGCTTTATTAGTTTTTATGAAACGTCTTAAAATAAATATCGTATTCGGATTTTGGGAAAATACGGAGAAATGTTGAGTCTTTGAATGAAGATGTATTAATCCTTTAATACAAAACGTTTGATAATTTGACTTTTTATAAAAGTGTAAGTTTGCGGTTAATATTGTACTGCAAACACGAGAAATAATGCACGTTATACACGAATATAGTATTTTGCATTGGTTGTGTTGGAATTATTTTTGTATACGCACATAATACTGTTATTCATCTGCTGATCGAAATGACATCCTTAATTCCATAGGTTTCATTAACTCTACAAGTCATATATGTTTTTAACGTTGCAATTAAAGAGGTTTTACGTGGCGTCCTGTGAAATCCTATAAATACATTCATGTTCTATTCTAATAAGCAATACCATTTCTATTTAATACTACTATCTGAACTTTGACAGGTATATTTTTGCACAACGGCACATCCCTGATAGAGGATTTTTCTTGGTTTTTACGCAGATTTCAATTAGCCAAGTTGTCAGTAAAATAGTATTTTAAGTCGCGCAACTCCACTCGTAAAATTATTATTTGCTTACCACGAATTGAAATAACACTCATTTAATATATTTTAAATTAAGGACTTATTTATTTTCAATATCAACAAGGTATTGACAGTCTTAAAATCACCATTTGGTCCCGCAAAAATGCAAGTTGCATTTAAAGTTAAAGTTCAACTTGCACGTCGAAATGATAGTTAATATTTAATAAATATTAAATAAGTTTATTTCTTTACCTATTTCGATAATTAAAGTCCACATAACATTTAACAATATTTGGTATCCTTAAAACTATTGCAAATGTGTAGGTACTTTAGTAATAAAAGATCATATAAATCGTTGTTCGTTGAACAAGATTGAGTAAGTTTGGTTTTCAAGTAAATGTTACTTGGTCGCCAAATTACTTATTGATGAAAGACAAGAACAACACGAAGTAACATTACTTTATATGACAGTATTTTGCTGCCATGCATACAATTTTGTATCATCTTGTCCAGGTGCAGGGTATTCATAAAAGTGCTATAGTTCATTCATTAACAATCTTATAACAAAGGCAGAAAGTTTTATAATCAACTGTTGTCCTTTATTGAATGAAAATGCACACATGCATTTTATCATATTTCACATCATTGATTGTTCACACTTCATCTCGGAAAAGGCTCAATGTTTAAAACTAACATAATCCGCTTATTTGAACTTTTTGCCCGTGCTGTTAATGTGCATTCTGGGTAACAATGGAACAAGTACAGACAAATGGAGTGTTGCACTTTTGAAGTACACAAAAGTAAACAAAAACGGTCCAGAGTCATGGGGTTCGATTATGACAATCCTAAGTTTGGAAAAGTCAAAATCAGTTGAGAACTATCATTTTCTGTAAGGAAAAATCCCTTAACGATAATCTTCTGATAAGAAATTCTTACTGTCAGTTAACCGACGAGTACAGGTGCAAAATACCTGAAGCTGCACGTTATATATTACCGATAAAAACCATCATTACAGATTATTTTAAATTATTGTAAGAAATGTTTATAACAAATATTAAACGAAATTGTTCTTCAAATCTACAACATAAAACATGCTATGTGTTTTTAAGCAAAGGAATTTAAGACATAGTTTGGATTTGACTAGCTCAATGTAGCTTTACAATATAATACTAATATATAGTCTTATATACTTTTTATGTACTTATTTATTTACTTATGCGTATCTCATATTATACATTGCAATATGTTTTCACTTTATATCTTAAACCAACATCTTATGGTTATAATGTTCATATTGTATTTAACAAGCAATACTTTAGACACACTAGAAGATTGCAGTCAGTAAAAACCAACATATTGCACGAAATGATTTGTACTACTGGTTACTTCTCTTTTATTTTTATCTTAATTCCATTACATTGACATCTTTGCAGAATAACCCAAGGTTGCATATAATCGTGGTTTTATGTCTTTTATGAAAGAAAAATGCTACTTAAATATTGTCAACAAATCTGCACGTTCCCTTATAAATCATGTAAGTTTCTTTTCAATTACTGGACAATTTTATATGTTATTAAATATCTTTAGTTTTATGGATGACAAACCATTATTATAAAATTTGAAATATAAAATAGCCCAAGAAATACCATGATATACAATATATTCTAAATAATCTTAAAAATGTGAATAACTTTTATTTCACCAACAAGCCCGAATATTCTCTATATCGTTTCTTTTTGTAGAATGTTACTTGTTGTAGCGAATAAATGTAGGTTTCAGGAAACACCACACTGCTTTCTGCTTACCTATGGGAAAATATTGAATATTTATGGCCGGGAGCCAAAGTGTTTTATGAAACCTTAACGACAACTCGTGGCATGGTATTTTTTTCACATCTATTTTTATTTTGTAAGGTTAAGTAAAGTCACACTTCACCACCTCCTTTAGTAAGATAGTGGCATGTTTATGGATTACATGGCATATCGAAATAAATTATTAACGTCTTGTTACGTTTTTGTGTTTTCAAGTTACTGCCAAATAGATTTTACAATGTTAAAGTTGTCATTTATACGGCGTACATATTTTACTTTGTCCCGAAGGTATACTAATCTATTGTTTTCCCTCCAAGTGAAAACGAAATCGAATCAAGGTCGGATCAATGTCTTACTAAAAGCCATGTTTTACGTCGGTAATCAAATACAGTGCCTGTTGTTTTATCATCATTATCTATGGAGCAAAGTGGAATCGGAATAATGTTATTTGAATCTATATTTGTAGATAATGAATAGTGTTTCCTTCAATGTTTAATAAGATAAGTAACTTTGTGTCTCTTTAACACCAAAATATAATTACCTTTTTGAACTTGAAATAGATAAACCGTACAGAGTCGTCCTTTAGTTGTACCATGGTTATTCGCTATATCCTGAGGTCTTAGTTACTATCCGAATCTTGTCTGGTAATGAGTCGTTTCGTGACCACTGACATCCATAACACCTGATCCGCAAACGGATGTTAAACGGACAAACGTGTACCGGAAAAGTACAGTAAGCAAGCCAAACGAGCAATAAAGGACAATGGACTGAAGAAAACAAGACGGCTAATGGAAAAAAGGAGAATACATTGATGATACACAACGAACCATATCACATCTCGGTAAACACAACTTGTTGGCACTATTTTATTTTATTCATTTTAGTTATGTCGGTACGTTTTCAGACTGTTTAAATATAGATAGATTAATTCTTTCGTGGATTCCTTATGAATAACAGGTACGGTTTATTTATTGTAAAACAATAACAATTTGTTGAGTCATATTTATTATATGTGATGTCCTTAGCACAATGTATTTCGATGGAAAAAAACACTTATAATTAAAAACTTTAATTGTACCTTAAGTTGTATAACATTTCGCTGGTGCATAGGATATATGATCAATGTACAAAAATCCACTGACAAAACAGATTTTGTTCTCCCTTTTCATTTCGGTTACATAAACGAACATCATCTTGTACATGTTGCTCATATCCGGTACTTATACGTTCTTAAGCACCATTCACCACGCAAGCAGTTTGCACTTTTTACATTCATTGGCGTCCGTTTATTGGACGTTCCTTGTCCGGTAAACGTACGGTTCTTGTACGTTCAATACGGTGTATACCTCAACAGCGGGAGCATCAGGGAAAAAGGCGCATGTCATCTTCAACACAAGACAGCTAAAATGTTTGTATCTTTCCGTTACTTGTTCATCATTTATAAAACTGTAATTATACTGTTTAAATATTTTCAAAACTCGGAACGTAAGCTACTTGATAGAGTAGTACACTAAATGTTGGTCCTCAAGTTATTTATATGTCATGTAAATGTAATTAATTGGCTTCTCATGTGGTTCTCTACAAGTAAATTATTTCTTAAAAAACGTAATACTTCTTTTCTCTGCTGAAAACAAAGTCGACATAAGTAAAATAAAATAACGTCACTACTTTTTTTTAATCCCATAACGTCATTACTAAGTTCGCATAACGGTATTACTTAAGTTATTATATAATAAATGTTCTTAGTCTTTATGAAAAGATATAAGCCTTAATTCTTGTGCTTTCTTTTTTGCATAAAGTTCCGTTTGCCTTTTTTGCCACGTTTGCATTAACTTGCATTTTTTTCATTTCTTATGTAAGTATATGGTGAGAGTTCATTTTAAAACACCCCAATGGTTGCTCTTGACCAGTGACAAACTTGCTTGCAACAAAAGCCATGGGTCCTTGTATGCATGTAGAATTTTCTACTTAACATACTATCATAAAATGTGGCCAAACCTTAGTTTAAACCAGTGATATATGTTCCCATGGGTACAAATCTGCACTCTTGATGCAGATTTCGGTTATTCTTCTTTGACTGGTTTACATGTTTGGCATGTTCATTATTGTACCCAATGTCATATTTAAAACCATTCGATTTAAGGTCTCGTTAGCATTACGATAATCTAACTATCAATAATCATTATTTCTATAAAATGATCAACTTTATCTATACACCGGGACTAGTGTTGGGAATTTATCTCTATGAAGTCTTTAAACAAACTGTGAATTTTAATAATTGTATACATATTATATATCGGATGATCACGTAAATATATTTTGTCCCGAAAAAAAGTTGTCTTTTGAATTGTCTCTGCTAAAGACATCTGTAATTTATTTGTATCATGTTTAAACAGTCATGACATACTTATCAAACATTAACAGATTATCAGACTTGGTCCTGATAGTATCTACCTTTAAGTTAGACATACGTGCTTGTGTTAAATAAAGACAACAGCGTTTATATTATTTTACCGGTGTATAAAACATTATTTAAACAGAATATTACTATGTGCTTTATATAAGATTTCTATCGATTGTTTATATTAATTTATTCTTATAAAAGTAAATAAATGTCCCGTTGACATAAGACACACAATACAAAGAGCAAATGTTTGTCTTTCAGAATGCATGTTTAATTTTCTTGCTGGGGGTAGAGGCCGTGGGGCGGTGTCCAGAGTTATGAGAAAGCTGGATTTCAGAAGCTAACAGAATTGGCCCTGCATGACCGTGACTAAACTTGGACCCGAACTCATTTTTTCTAACTACATACAAGTGAGCAACCTACCATTTCTGTCGAAATTATTTGAAAAGGCAGTATTTTTCTACCTTAACAAACATGCAAATGAACACAATCTCCTTCCAAAGAACCAATCAGCGTACCGACAAAATCATTCGAGTGAATCAGCGTTACTTCGTCTTGTCAATGACAGTCTTGCTGCCATGGAAAATCAAGAAGTAACAATTAATAGCATTGGACTTAAGTGCAGCTTTTGATACCGTCGATCATGGCATCCTTCTCGGCGTTCTCAATCGTCAGTATGGTATCTGTGGAGTAGCACTCGACTGGTTAGACTCGTACCTAAGACCCAGGAGTTGTCGCGTAAGTGTGAACAATATAATGACGTCAGCACGCGATCTTACGTGCAGTGTCCCCCAAGGAAGCTCTACCTCGCGTATGCAGGGACCATATTTGACATTGTTCCGCCTACCATCTCCGTGAACGGCTTCGCCGACGATCATACTGCCAGCAAATGTTTCAAACCTACACCCGCTCTCGAGGCAAATTCCATTGCGGAACTAGAAGAGTTCGCAACACAAGCAAATGATTGGATGAACAGTAATAAACTGAAAATGAATTCTTCAAAAACTGAACACATAATTTTCAAAAGTGCTCCTCAGTTGCGTAAACTGTCTAAAGATGAAATTAATATTTGTGGTGATAAGATCAAACGACAAAATACAATCAGATATTTAGGGGCATTTTGGACGAAAGTCTGACTTTCAAACATCACATCAAGATAAAGTGTCGAACAGCTATGTTGAGCTTTTTTTCGCATAAAAAAATATTCACAAATTCCTCACCCAAGATGCAACAGAAACTCTCGTACTTCACTCATTATTTCTCACTTAGACTTGCAACGCGATTTTGTACGGTATTTCAAACTGTGATATTGCAAAACTACAGCGAAATCAAAACATGTGTGCCAAACAAGTATTTAATCGCAGGAAAAGTGGCAGTTCTAAGCAGGCACTATACAATCTACACTGGCTGCCCATCAAGGCCAGAATAAATTTCAAGATTCTTGTATACATGTACAACTGTCGCGTTGGAAATGCACCAACGTATTTGAATGACCTGCTTACACCTAAAGTTCAAAAGCGTCCCCTGAGATCATCCTCATTTTCGGTTGACAGTTATGAAGTGCTATTTAATAAGTGTAAAACTTTCAACGACAGAAGTTTCAGTACAATCGGCCCAAAACTCTGAATGATCTTCCATTAAATATCAGACAATGCTCATCAGTTGATAGTTTCAAGAAACACTTGAAGACTCATTTCTTTAGAGACTATTTTAATCTTTTCTAGTCAAGGTCAGTAAAGGATAGAAACACTAAGCAGTGAACTAAGAGACCATGTTTTTCTGCGCAATAATTCTGTGATGAATATCTGATTTTACAATTTCTTTATTATCCAAGTAACATTTTCATGTCTTTTATCATGTCCGTTAATTATATAGCCATATTTGTAATTATTTTAAATAACATTACTTTCTTTTACTTTTGATATCATGTTTTAGATCTAGAATTAATTGTTTTATCATTCTTAAACTACATTTATTTTTTATTTTTAATGTTCTGATATAATATTGTACAACGCCATTGAATATGTATTATATGTAGAAATAGGCGTTAAAGCAAATAAAACAGTTTCAGTGTTAGTTTCAGTGACTACTCGAGGTCAGTTTTCATGCCTGGGAATACGTAGTGCGTACAAATATGTATGTCTAAGGAGACTAGACGCGTAAATTGTGTCCGGACATACTTCAAATGCTAGCATTAATATTGCTTTCTGTTCAACTGGAAGTTCATTAGATTGCATAATTCAGGTTTAGGAATGAACAATGCCGAGTACGATTATCACTTATTGACAAGAGGAAAGGTGTAATGGGGAGCGAACAGCTATTAGAACGAGTGTTCCTCTGATTATGCATTATCTACAAGGCCGAGATATTTCCGATATCCAGCGCGGGGTCTCACTGCTCTCTACGGCTTTGAACCAGATTATGCTATGACATAAGTCAACATATCATATCAGCATGTCAGACTTAAGCTACCACATGCGTTCTGGGTTGAATGTGATTTCTAGGTTCAGATCACAGAGGTGCCAGAGGTAGTAGTTAATTTCAAACTCGGTTTATTTTGGCCGAATCCGGTAGCATACATGTATGAGCATTCACTTTAGACCTAACTTAAGTTAAAATACATTAGCAGCGCAAAATAGAAAGTATTGAATGTTTCATAAAATGTTTTTTTCTATCGGATGTTAGTTACTCTGATGTAACTTTTGTCCAAATATATATTCTGTATTTTGGAGGAGGTGTTTATTCTGTCGCTGAAGACATGTCTGCTTTCCAAATTTCAATGCGTTGTACATTTAATTTACTATGAAATAATTTTGACCATTGTTTGCACACATGCATTCGCGTACAGGGCCAAATGTTCACCGCCAAAACAGCACTTATGAGCGCTTTGATTTATGTAAGCTTTGATTTCATGGCTGATTTTGTCAGTCTTTGCAAGGCCAGTCATCCATATATCCGGTTTGAGGGTATATATTTAAAGAATCGATTAAAAGTGCCATCTGTCGATCTTCTTGTCTTAAATAAGCTATTACATTTATTAAAGCATATCACTTTCCACCTACTTATCTATGCTCTTTGTAATATTTACTAGACCACATAACGAGTAAATTGTCATTTTGGCAATTTATATGGGGGAATATAGATGGTTAGAAACCGTGTATACCCCTTGGCGGTAAACTAGTTAATAGATGCCTTTTGTAACTTGCAAAGAAATGCCCATTGTAGTTACGCTACGCCACAAACACGACTGAAATTTGTCTTTATAACAAAACCATGAACATGCAGCAGTATCTTTTAAAGTCGAAAATGCATTTCTACTGCATTGAAGACAGCAGTTTAATATTGTCTGTTTATATGAATTTTTCTTGGCAAAAGTATGAGCACAATTTTGTGCATTATGACGGAAAGATTTTACCTAACGCGTTAGCAAAAGTACATAGAAATTATAAAATCAGATATCACTGCCTGTGCTGTTTCATGCTTGCTATAACAGTAGCAATGATCAAAACTAATCATAGACCTAACGTGTAAATAAGTTCATATCATGCCAGTATATCCAAATTACGTTATTAAATCCAATTGCTGTACACCTTCTAGAGTACAAAATTCAAAAAGCGAAATCAATTATTATTTCTTAGGAGTCCTATTATCTTTATAGGACGCAATAACTTCTAAGAAAATTAATTTCCATGCTTATTGATAGCCATAAACCAAAAAGCTTTAGATGCATTACATCTGAAGAGTTCAATGTCTTTGATTTGGCATACAGACGAAAGCCACGGTAATGGCATTAAAATAAGTTTTGAAATCGACTGGGTGTCAACTTGATTCCTATGATATCTTACTATTGTATATAATTAAAACACATGCTATATCCGTGGCAGTAGCATTAGGAATCTTTAATCGTAATCGTAGCGACTTTTATTGGCTAAATCTAAGAGTTCACTGCAATTGTGAGGTTTTAATGGCTACCAAGTGAATTTTGCCTGTTTTGACAGATCTGAATCATTTCTGTTTCGAAGCTCAAACATTAAAGAAGCAATCCGATAATTGGAATCTTGCCAAGCGCTAATTGATATAATTACATGCCTTTAACCTTGAATTTTCCAATTAATGAAAGGGAGAAGATGCTGAGTTTAAAAATTAAATAATTGCGGCATTTTGTACTTGTATAATGTTATGTACTTTTGACCGAACGTATTTACCAAAAAGAAATTGCTTTAATAACATGTTGTTTACTACTCTCTTTATTAAAAGTAGGAATTTGGTTAGCAACATGGCTTGTAAAGAAATGCTATGGTAGCACAAATAAAGATTACAGTTTGATCATCACTATTAAAATGAATACACGATTTATAATTACAAGAAACATTCGCACATTACATTACTAAAACATGCTACAACATCTGAAATCCACTAACACCATTTCCTTATTAAAACTGGTCGCCATTGTTGTCAACATGTATGATGGGGGGTAAAGCGTAAACTGTATCCCAATTGTTGATTAGGCAACACTTTTCAGGACGTACTAACGGAGCAAGTGTCACACTCTCGAAAAATACACAAAGGTAAAACAATCCCGGTTCATTAAGTCATTAAGGTCTGTCTATTGTAATCCGTCTTGGGCATAGAAAGTGGGTTTATGTTTATTAGGTGTATCGTCTCATCACCAGTATTTCAGTTATCTGAAGACCGTGTCCACTTGAAGTAGATACAGTGCTGCTTTCACTGTGTATAACATGCCGTGAACACCTGGCATGATATCAAACCCAGTCACACTATCCGGAACTACCCCGATATTTGCTTGAACTATACCACTACCTTTTTAACGACTTTGGTATGTCGCGACCCGGGATCGAACCCGGGGCCTCCCGTACCTGGAGCCGACGCTTTACCGATTGCACTACCAGGTCCGATGAGCTTAAGCAGACATACTCAGTAAAGAACTATAATTTTCTTTAGGGCGAATTTTCATACGACATTCTACAAATAAAAGAAATATTGACTGTCTACTAACTAAATACACGTGAAACACATGGAATCTGTATACGGGTGAGCTTCATTTATGATTTAACAAGTACTTTTTGAGAAGAAATGTTTAATTATTGTAAAAGGTGTATAAAGAATATAACATTTAAACATTGATGTGTGCTTATTGCTTTGACGCCTAGAGATAAAAAAGGTTAGATTTAACTGGATCAATTTATTATCAAAAAAACAATATGTCTTAAAAATTTGAACTCGATATGGTGCATTTGTTTGGCAGTATCTTATAAAAATTAAGACCTTTTTCTACTTATTTTTTAACTTATATTGTCTCAAAAATACGTTGCATGGTGTTTACATTTCAAGTCTTTAATTGTTTTCATTCATATTAGTGAACTTAGCAAGTTGCTGTGTTATAATATGTATACATAACCTTTTACTGGACCCCTTAAACTATTTTCAGTTCACGTATTGTACGCCAATATTTCGCTCGCGGAATCTGTCGAGAGGGGCGCCCGTTATGTCGCCACAGGATTACTTTTAAGAATAGACGTTTTCTAATCTGTTATTTGTCCATTCCTACCCGTTCATGGTATTAGATATAATGTATACATACCAATTAAATATGGCAAATTCTTGGAACATATACTACCGGATAGCGTTATCCGTCAAATATTGGTTCTCGATGTGTTCTATACCTGTCCGACAGACTCCCACTGATGCCAAGTAGACATCGAAAATGAACAGGCACTAACTTGAAACAACATTGTTCCGAATTGTATAATTTTATTTATTGTGCGTTGTGGAGCTACAGACAGCCTTTAAAGTGTATGACAATTGATATATTTGCTATTTATGCTAAATATGACAAAATCATTCTTCAGTTTAGATTGGTTAAAACATTGACTCCAAGATAACTTAAAAAACAACAACACATTGCTTCTATTTTAATTTTAGCATGTGTTTGTGTTTGCAATTAAATCCTTTAGCATGTTTTCATTTGATCACGTATGTATAAGCTTTAAAGCAAAAATTACAATTACTTAGAATTTCAATTTAATTTGTATAACAGTGTTCTGCATAATGCTTACATTGTGATTAGGCTATACTGATCATTACCTGTTTTGACTGCCCTGCTGTAATCCAATCTGATTGTTTTGTCCTCATTTCACAAAATAAAAAATGAATAATTGCCCGTATCACTATTTACATTTGTATTAACAAAGAGATAAACTCATTTATTTTAGCTCATACGTTACATGTATGCAATGTCAAAGATATACACGTATCTTCCTAATCAAAGAATGAATAAAAAAATCCTATACCTCATTTCCGTTTATTTGAGTTAAAGTGATATAATTATATTGTTCAACATCGCAATATTTAACCTTATGAGCGCTGCAAAGTGTCTGGTTAAATCCAAGTTATCCCTCGACTTAAAATGGAATCAATAACACTAAACTTTCATTTATATGCTTAATGTGCTCTTTCTAAAAGGGAATACATCATCTGTTATAGTTTTGATCTTATCTGCTTCTTCAAACTAATCTTTCAGTTGACGTGTAACATAATTTATTACTTGTCCGTATTGGCATTTTTTCTTCTTATGGTAGTTTGTAAGTTTGAATTAGTTTGATTTAAAAAGTAGCAAACATGTTATCATTCATGAAACACACCTCAACAAAAATGTTAATCTAATCTTTCCTAACTTTGCGTAAACTTTTGGGTAATTTTCACGGGACTACATATTCTTTGATGACATGATAACATACTTCTTACCAAGCCAATATTATTCCAGTTTCTGTGCTGTGATCCCATATTGAACTACCTTTTAACAACCCCTGGTAGCTAATGACATGTGGCGGGGTTTTCATCAGCGCCTGGACATTTTGTATTCAAATAGATCGTTTTTTTTTCATTGCTTGCATTTGAGAAATACATCAGGAAGTGCGAGGTTAGAGCTATGTAACACCGGTTTAAGCACCCAAGTCGGCCCATATTGCCACCTGACTGTTCCGAGTGGTAACTGTCGGGTTTGCTCCCTTCGTTATTAAATGCCTCATCACAAATTTGTTCTTGCTTTTCACTTGGCTTGCATGTGAAATATCTTTGTCCTGTGCCATGTCGGAGTTTGGTATATGTTGCAATGCTCATAGGACTTTTTTATATGTTCTTAAAGAATAAATAAATCCTCGGCTTTTTATGAACTGGTTCTTTTTATCTTATTAGATGTTAACAATACTACATTTTATTTTGTTGTTAGGTTGTTTTCTAAAATTCGATGTTTCCTTTTATATTTTTTACATTTCACTATTGGCATATGGTGTCCTGGCATTATATACCATATTTAAATTGACCTTATTATATATCAACGCTTGGGCTGTTTTATTTGTTCTTAAAATATATCAGCGCTTGGGCTGTTTTATTTGTTCTTATAATATATCAGCGCTTGTGCTGTTTTATTTCAAACTAATCTCTCGTTTGGAATTTTTATTTTTACGTTGGCGAGGCTTTTATCTACTGTACATACTGTACATATGTTTATGGTTTATATTATTACTAGTGATTATGTATGTATATAAATTCATTGTATCTGTTTTAACTCCCGATGCAGGTGCTCACTATAAGTTGTTTCACTTGAATGGGATATTGTTATTTACACTGTTTGTTTGCTAGAAAAACCTTTAGGAAGTGCGAGGTTGGAGCGCTCCACAAACCAGGTTTAAGCACCCCAGTCGGCCCTTTTGCCGATTGACCGTTCCAAGGCGATAACTGATGGTTTTTCTTCATGTGTGTTATGTCTCGTCTCTGTGTTTTTGCCACATTTACATTTACCTTGCTTGCCTTTGTCTACTGGTAGATACATGTAAAATTTAAATATCTGTGGAAGTTTTGATTGGACCTTTTCTTATTTACTTTTTCTTACCTAGACTCTTAATACTGTAATAGTGTGACATCCAATTATTGAAACTCGCCACAAACACCGTCGTGCAGGGAACGAATGCGGATGGATCAATCTCAATCCGCGACATACTGAGGTTTAAAACATGGAAGCCGTACAAAGCTTTAAATAACGTTTTAGTTTAAGCTTTTAACTCTAACGATGGTTTCCTCTTTCTATGTAATGTAACATTATAGAAAGTTTCCTTGACTTGTTATACAGAATGAGCATTTCACTTTTTAATGAATTGTCATTTCTATTAATTGGTACTTATATTAAATCCTCGTGTCTTTTTGTATAATCAACACTCTTCGTACACTACAATTTGCACGTCATATGACGTGTAACCCAAGTCATTTATTAGTTCGAAAAGTTGGCACATTTTGAATTTCTAGTATAATATATTCTTCAACTCTCCATTTTTGGAATGCTAATTAAATTCTTGTAAGTCTAAAAATATCTTGCTTCGCCTTTTTATATTTTGATTATATCATCATGTAATTAGAGCTCTAGATGAAACGATAAAAAAACTTTGCTGCTGCTCTGTCATGAGAATTACTTAAAATGTTTTTACATTTTTACCTATATTGACCCATTTAAAATTCTGCAAGGAGAGAACGAGATATAAAGAGAGATTTTATAGTATTTTTCCAAACTCAGTTGACTCAACTAATGCGATGGTATTGCTCACAAAAAATACCATCACAACTATTTATTTATTATTGTTAATAGACAAATTGATATATAATGGCCAGAGATACAAGAGCTCCAAAAAGGCATGCTAATGTTGTAATTAATCATGGAGCACAATACTTGCTTCACTCTTGTTTGATGACAAGTATTTCTCACCCTATTGTATAATTCATGCTCATGGATCCAGCAGCTTATTAAAAGGGAACACATCTTTTCACCGAAATAATTATAGATCCAGCATTGAAAGACACCAATTAACAAATTGGTTGATGATACGTGATGAAACACAATGTTTTCATGTTTTGCATGACCTTCAGAACATCAATCCCCATAACAAAGCATACATCTTTCCTGTGGAGCATACGTTAGTCGTGATCTTTGTTACGAGCTGTTAATTTTGTTCCTATTTTACAATCACAGTCTTCCCGTTTACATATCGTCATTACTTCCTTTTAAATGTATATTTGTTCAAACGGGTTGTCTAGTTATTTTAACAATGTTAGTACACGTTTTTGAAACTGCGTTTTTTGGCATTACGTGTGCTCATTTCTAAATAATGATAAGAAATAACAAAACGAATTTGTGACTTTTCTAAAAGTAATTTTAACTTTCGAGTTGGGGAAATCTACCTAGCACTTGTTAGACAATAAATGAAATTTTATGTTTGGTTGTGTATAACTTTTTCGGTTGTAAAACTATATTTAATTTAACTTTTCTTATATCATTTTTATCTTTCTATGAAGGAGAACCTTTGTATTTAGTGAGTTGAGTAATTGCTATCAGTAGGTATATTTCTCATTTCTATGCATAAGCTCACTTATAGCAGATGCATTTATTAGTTCCCGGCTAACTGTTAAAATATATTGACTTTTTGACATTTCTGTTTGTGTATTTTCGCCAAAGTAAGTTTTAAAAGCGATACATATTAATAAAGATAAAAAGCGATAATATAAATATTATAAAGAGAAATATTATTAAAGAAAGGCAAACCGCAGCAACACGTTTTCGTGACATAAAATTGATATCAAATCATATGCAATTTATTATTCTATTTATTATATAATATGTACCATATTAGCAATTAAATACATTAATATTGATAATAGCAGATAGAGATACAAGTAGATGCAGAACATAAACCACGCCCCATGCAAACATATATGTCAAGTTTAAAAAAAGCAACTATAGTTTACAAGTACATGCGGATTTAGTTATCTTGCAGTGATCCTTGAAAGTGGATATTCAAGTCGTGTTAGGAAAATAAATTTAATTGGAGGAGGCATAGATCGAGGAAGAGTTAATGATGTCATTATTTAATATAATTGAAATCTTGAATAAGTAACGAGTTTATCTTAGATCATGTCATTTTCAAACAATAACGTTAAGTATTGCAGTGATTTACACGTAGCTCATGAAATGTTGTGTAGAACCTTTTTTGTTGTTCCGGCAACCAAAGTTGGTGGAAAGGAGATTTTTGTGACAGAAAGTAAAATATTGCCTGGAAGAAGCTGAATCTGAATAATGTTTACTTGCTTCTTTTACAGGGTGAATGTTACTTTTCTCTTATATCATCATGACAAATGGGCATGTGCCATTTTTCTTGAAATGCCTAAAACGATTAACACACACTGGGGATTTTTTTAAATTAAAAATAAGGTAAAATATTTGCCAAAATATCCGCGCATTTATCTGGTTGAAGTTTAGTAATGTCCATTTGAGATGAACACAGATGCAAACATGTCTTATTCACTAGTGATGATAACAATAGTGACAATATCAAAATTATTTCACTGATAAATCCCAGTAACTTACTGTTTGATACATGAAAATATTTGTACTTTATTATTTTTTTTTTGTGATTTGCTGATTAATTATTTGTTTTGTTGATTTCAGCGCTAATTGTATGCAGAATGTAGCTGTCTATGGTGATTCGATTAACAAACGAATCTGCGATAAAGTCTGAAGTTTTCAACTATACAGCCCTTATCATTTTTCGATTTTCAAACTACTTTTGAAAGTCTTCTTAAGAGAAACAATTGTTATGCTACCCATGTTCCCTATCTTCTGTTTGTATTCCACCAGATGATAGCTATCATATACATATTCCACTGTATTATTGTGACTTTCCAAGATTATATTGTTTAGAATATTCTATATAACCAAAGTGCTGATTCCTGGCAAATAACAAGAGCTATAATCTGATATTTATGCCAAGAAGCTGTGTTATTTCAATAATTCAGAAAATGGCAACTCGGTAAATTTGCGGCCTTTTATTCACTTTATCTTTTGTGTCATTAGTCAAGTAAATTGCGTTAAGCTTACATGCTTTACGAGTATTGCATATAGCAAATGGCCCTTCAGAATATTCATACTGCAAGACCATAAACGCAATTGTTATAGCTCGAATACACTGCATATGAGTTTTCAGTATACACCCATTCCTTTTTGGCTCCGTTCGTCTCAAGATAATTAAGATCTATTTCCTCTGTACAAAAAAGACAAAAAGGAAAACGATGTCATAGATAGGAAGTTGTCTTTGTTAAGGCTATAGCTTAAAGATAAACAAGTGTTTCCTTTATTACATGAAGCTTTAAGAACATATTAACAATTATAGAGATGCAAGTTTTTTTCGACAAACATGTATAAATCGCAGAAATAAAAGAAAGTGAAGACCACAACGATGGTATCTGTTGATTGTTATCTATCTTCCTTGTTTCATCCGGACCTTTATGCCTTACACAATAGCACACACTGTAAGAAAATAATAAAATCGCAATGAAAATACCAAATGAAAAGGCCCTTTGAGAATGACTACATGTGGTAAATGCAACGAAATGACCAGTCGGCAAAAGGACCGTGTTGGTGTTGCAATCATGTAAACAAGTAAGAGCGAGGATGTGAGACATCCAATGTGCCGTATAGTGTACGCGCTTTATACAAGAAGATGACTTGGGATCTAAACACTCTCTTACATTGTTGATTAATTACATAATTATTTGACAGGAGCGAACCACAACTCTGACACAAAGTAGATTATTTGCTACTTTGTTATCCTTGTTTTCTGCAATATCTGTATTTACAAGCTGCACTGCTATCGTAGTTGTACTCGGTTTCCTTTGTTGAACAATACGACCCCCCCCCCCCAATTAGTTGCGAATTCCTATACATGCCAGATACTGTTTATAATTGCTAGCTACACATTATTGTTGCAAGCTACAATGTTTCTTTAAAGATTGTCTCACAGAGCAGCTGCGATTTCATGTTTTTTGCTAACTACACTATAAAAATGCATTCAAAAGGAGGCAGCGCTTTTCAGAGCGGCGCCAAAAATACTCAATCAAAGTGATACAAAATGAAAATGTTTGTAATATACGCAGTTTTAAAAGGAATTACAAGAACACTGAATGTTTGAAATGGTATGTCATCGTCAAAAGCAGGATTAAATTCGGTCTTAAGTATTATAACACAAGAAAACAACATAGGTAACCATATTTTATGAAAAGAAAGTATGCTAACCAAGATAGGAAGAAGATACAAAAACTGTGCAAATGAGACATAATTATTTACATATCCTGTATTGTCTCTAAAGATACTGTCATAAATGTCTGCCATTTTAGAACCGTATTTAAGATATAGGAAAATGTAGAAATAATAATATGTGAATTTTAAAATATCCTGGATATTTTGAGGAAAAAAAACAACAAATCAATAATAGCTCTCTGATTCTTGCGCAGTAAAATGGAAACACGATATCAATATAGATGTTGTTCACCTAGTTGTAAATGTGAACACCTTTTACCCGTGCCTCTTTAAAATTTAACATATGTTGCAAAGTTCAAAGGACAGTGCCATATATTCTTGTTGCTACAATGTTCATGTGATATCGATTGCTTTATATCCCAGGACGTTTTTGCGCATTGCATTTAGAAATTTGCTTTCAGAGAAATAATAAACAGGCAAGTGCGTTTCATTTATCTGGTATTAAGAAATATATAATTACATGTTAATTTTATGTCAGTATTTTGAATTGCATAAGCATCAAGAACATCTGGTTTAGCGAGAGCATCGACTACATATACGAAACACTCCGCTCAAACATGGGCGGCGACATTTTAAAGTCGTAAACAATAGCCTTTGTATATATGTTTTGCTTTTGCTCAAGCATGTATAAAGTAGTTTAACGACTGGTTAATATAATTCGACTTTATGCTTCAATTTGTTTATGACAATTGTAACAATTCAAATATGGGTGTTAAACCTGTTTTCATATAATATTAAATGAAACATTGGAACATTAACTGAACGTTTGGATTAACTTACAAATGTTGGAAATGGACCCTTATCGATTAAAGGCAAGTAAGCGTATATTATTTCTCCGTGTTAATTAATGGAAACGACACAAACAGCTGATCTTGAACAAGTTTCTGGACTGTTATAAACACTTCCTCACTCAATGAATTAAATACAAATTTGGGAGATGATGGCCCATATACTCGCCCGCACAAAGGTCACAAATATATTGTTTGCAACTCTTATTTCTAAACTATTTTTGATTTTTCTGTTTAATTGTCATTGACTTTTTTATGAAGTGATATTCTTATTTATACACGGCACCCCGACATAAGCTTTCGAATAAGCTACTATTTAATTTGTCTTATAGAAAAAAAAGTTTAATACTAGTATGATGATGATGTTTAAAAACTAATGAAAAATATTAACGATATACATGTAAATAGTTTAAAGCTAACTCAAGTCTGTTCATTAGATGTAGGGCTTATCATAGAGAATAAATTATATCTGTTTCTTATAATTAATTAATTTCCGCTTGTACTTCTGTTCATGAGACCAAAACCAATCATCAGCCCAAGGTCTCTGCTTTTCCACATACTGCCAAGGCTTCCTATTATTTTAGTAGCCGAAGTGACATATGTGTATGTCTTAGACATTTGCTGACATGCTTGCCTCAAATCGGAATGAAGTAATTAATAAGGGAGTAAACCATAGCTCTTTTATGAAAAGAGTAGTACTCTTCGAAATTTGTTGAAAAGTTTTGCTACTAAAGCTTTAAAGGAATCGAGCAATGTCAGTATACATTTACATATGTGTGTTAATATAGTTTTAGCTTCATTTAGCAATTTTTGTTCTGATTTCCTGTCAATGGTTATCATTTTCTTGCACTTTGTAGTTTAAATCGTCTCCCCAATACAATTTCATTTTTGACGAAGCTTATACAGCTTTAGTAATCTTAGCATAGGCATGACACATCAACGCGAATCTAAGCATTCAAATATATCTTATTCAGCATGAGGCATATGCTTTCACATTTGAGATTATCAGCAGAATAATATTCATCATATTAAGTCCAGAAATCAATAAAACTTCCACGCCGTCTATTTAAAATAAACATGTTTTTTTGAAAGTATTTGTAACACTATCACCATTCCATCTAACGTATTAAGTAAGAAATTGTATCAAGTTGATTTATTGTCTCGCCTAAAATTAACATTTGAAGTACATAATGCAGGTCTGGAAATGTTGAAATTTACATATGGAGACAAAATTATTGCTGTGTCAAATGTGAATTGGCCGCGAAATGTAAGTGTAGGCGCAATGTGTCTCAATTTGGATAGAAAGTTGGAGACAATGCACGCAGATGTTGAAATGTAATACCTATCAAGCAGAATTTATAAATAAAAGATACGCTTTAACATTTATTGCAAGGCCGCTATTCTATTACTATATTCTGCAGTCATTTATATATACTGATGATCCAAGTTAATCTTTAATCAAATAACTGTTTTCCGAGCATTCCGTTTTCCATTTTATTAAGTAATATTTTGAACACCAAACCTTTTCTTCTTAACCTTTGTTATGAACGGCTCTATGTATAAGGTGTCATCCCGATTTCGGGTATAAGTATAACCCGTCGCTGCTTACCTGCCTGCTGATGCTTGCTAATAAGTCCCCTACCGGTGTTTACACCTGAGGGGACTATAGGTTTACCCTCCGTCCGTCATTCCGTCTGTCTGTCTGTCTGTCCGCTAAAAATCTGGATCCTTTGATAACTTAAAAACTATTAAAGCTAGGCGCATGAAACTTGGTATGTTAATAGGTAGCAAGGTGTACAATATGCACGCACAAGATTTGGGTCGCTACCTTGAAGGTCAAGGTCACAGCATGACCTTGAAGCAAAATCGTGTCCGGCCCGTAACTTTTTAAGGGACCGGTAGGGGACTACTGTATTGCCCGCAATACTATCAAATGCTTGTTAGCTATTATTTTATATCTGGGGCAACTTTGACACCTTTTTCTCTGGAGGATGAGCAAATGTCTTCGCCAATCTGTAGATTAAACTGCATGATCACCAGCATATTCGAACCGGCCGCAATAGCTCAGATGGCAGAGCGTCGGCTTGCGGATCGGGAGGTCGTGGGTTCAAACCCCGGCTGGGTCAAATCAGAGACATTACAGTTGATAGTAATGGCCTCCCTCCTAACGCTCGGGGCTAAGGGGACAGCATTACGCCTGACTCGTCGGTGTCTGTAAAATGGATCGGCCGGGTTCAGTCCCTGGGCACATCATAAGTGCCCCTGTGCTATAATGATGGAAATGTCGCTGCACAGTATCGGCAAAAATGCCGGCTAATCCTATCCCAGCCAATCGGAACACCTCGGGTAATTTCGTCCTCGGGACAATCATCCCTCGGATGTTTGTTTGTTTGTTTATTGGGTTTATCGTCCCACCAACAGTATTTCAGTTATCTGGAGACGGTGTCTACTTGAAGCAGATATAGTGCTGCCATCACTGTGTATAGCATGCCGTGAACACCTGGCATGATACCACACCCAGTCACATTATCCTGACACCGGGCCAACCAGTCGTGGAACTACCCTTATATTTGCTTGAGCAAGGGAGCTATGCCGCTACCATTTTAACGACTTTGGTATGTCGCGGCCCGGGATCGAACCTTGGGACTCCCGTACCTTCCCTCGGATGTATCTGGTGCAATGATACGTGCTCAAATCACGATCGTTTTGTTCGCCGGAAGTCGGAAGAAGATGCTTAAAATTTAGTTCGCATAAAACATAAACAATACCGTCCTTTGACAGCTGTGTCTATGCTGTGCCGGGTAAATTGACCTTAAATGATTTAAATATGAAGCAGCCACAAGGTGGAGATTTACAGGCATCGTACTGTAGTGAGCTGTCATTCTTGCTGCCATCTTTGTTTTGACGTCTGTCACAAAAAAAAAGTCCCATTTTGGGAAGTGGCCGAGGTAATACGACTACCTATATACATCCGAGAGATGATTCGTGAATTATCTGAGGTGTTCCGATTGCCATCCCAGCTTGTTAGACTCACTCCATTACGGCCTACTGTCAATTGCACGCTTTCTTTCCGCAGCTGCGAGATGACTTTCGCAGGTCTCCGGGGCGGTTAACACGTGTAAACTGTGAATAACCTCGTGACATGATCGATAACTCTAGAAGTTTAAGAGCGCAGTACTATCCCTTGATAAAATAGTGAGATAATGAGGCATATTATTATTAACGTACGTGCATTTGTTACTGACATAAAAAAGACATCAAAACAACAAAAAAGAACAATAAAAGAAACAAACAAAACACAAAGAAGAAAAAAGCAAACAACAACAAGCAAAACAAAACAAAACACTTCCACACAAAAGACAAAAATAACAAACGTTTACATCGTAGTAAATGTTGTTTTATTTTACTCCTGATTCATTAAAATTAAAATCTTAAAAAAGAGCACTTTGTCACAAATTAACAACTGGCGACCTATTTTTAAAAAATATTTTTAAAGATATATTTTGAGGTAGATTACATACATGCATACATGCATACATACATACATACATACATACATACATACATACATACATACATACATACATACATACATACATACATACATACATACATACATGCATGCATGCATACATACATACGTACATACGTACGTACATACGTACATACATACGTACATACGTACATACGTACATACATACATACGTACATACGTACATACGTACGTACGTACGTACATACGTACATATGTACGTACGTACATACGTACATACGTACGTACGTACATACGTACATACGTACATACGTACATACATACGTACATACATACATACATACACACACACATACATACATACATACATACATACATACATACATACATACATACATACGTACGTACAAACATACACACATACATACATACATACACACACACACACACACACACACACACACACACACACACACACACACACACACACACACACACACACACACACACACACACACACACACACATACATACACACACACACACACACACACACACACACACACACACACACACACACACACATACAGTGCGATGGTTAATATGTTACACTTATATACATTTCTAAAAATTTGATAAAACTAAACCATCCTGAAAATTAACATCTCTCTCTTACTCTCTCTCTCTCTCTCTCTCTCTCTCTCTCTCTTTCTTTCTTTCTTTCTATCTATATCTTGCAAGTACATTTGAAGTATGAATTAGCATATTTTCGCATTTATTCTGGCTGAGCGTAAGCCACAACGGAAATCCGCGTTTATATAAATCAAACGTTGAATGAAAGCTTATATTGAAATGAAATGGAAAATAAATCCTTTAATCCTAGAAAGGAGATTATAAAAAAAATATGTATGGTTCTGGATATAGCCTTAAAATTACAAAACAATTCGTTATTGTTTCTAAAAATTAAAAACATATCTGATGCAATAAGACGATAAAGTATCAAACTTATTACAGTCCAACAATATAATTAAGTTTATTCTAAAGCATTTTTTATTTGTTATTTCTCTTTAAAATAATAAACCGTTTAATATATTTTAAGTATTGGCATTGATTTCAGTTTCTCTGAAATCAGTTGAGGATTTAGATATTCAAATGTATCTCAAACATAGCTTTGGAATTTAGGCATACATTTCTTAAGAAATATTTTTGTACTGCTCGATGGAGATCTCGCGATCATCTGATATTCCATACATGTGTCATTTTATTTAAAAAAAATACAGGTTAAGTGCAATAATAACGCAAAACCGCTGAACAATAATTGACTTACCTTCTTGGCAAAATACATTGTTATGCTTTTGTTGTTGAGTAGGATCGAACAATTTTATAGATCAACCTAATACCCAGCTTTACATACACAACGTCGGCTTTGAAAGCAACAACAACAACAACAATATTATAAAATAAAAATAAAATAGTAATAGTAATAATAATAATAAAAATAATAATAATAATAATAATAATAATAATAACACGACAACATAACAACAACGACAAAAGGTTTTACATCTTGTAAGCCCCAGTTGCTATAAACCCAATAAACAAAATAAATGAATGTCGTCTTGACAGTTTTGCCGAAATCAGATTTCGATCAGTCAATTTATGTTACAAGCGATGTATCTGTGATAGCAAATGCAATATTTGATAGAAACAACTATAGTAGTATATTAGATATAATGTATTTTAAATTGTTTGGATTGCATGCATCGTTTCCAACTTTCTTTCAGTTGGAAGAAACACTGCATTTATATTAGCGTGCCTCTTCCATTTGTTATGTGACACAAAGATGGTTTTCATGAATACGCAAATAACAAATATATCCGATCAAATTATATAAAATCTCTTAATATGCAAAACAACATGGTTACTTCGTTGTATATACTTAAATGTTGATTATGAAAGAATTAATTACATGACAGATGCATATAAAAAGCACGTAGGTTTCCATATTAAGCGCAAGTTTTATATAAAAAAACTCAACTTGTTTATAGACTATCTTTGTGTCAGTGTCAACCAATTTACCAAAATACAAAATGGTCAAAAGGCCTGATTCAGGTTCATAATTAAAGATGCACACTTTGCACTTTACATTTCGCACTTTGTTTACCTTACAAACACATACACAACCAAGATCAATCTTAAGACATTGTCTTGAAGTAAATTCTCATTGGGTGGAGTAAATAGACGACCTGAAACATTCGCAAACTACCATTTAGGCAAAAATTAATATCTTACAAGTCAAGGTAAAATTACAATTTATTCAATAATGTTTTGTTAATTGCATATATTTAGGTAAATATTGATTAATAAGGACTAGATGTGTACACATTTATATAAACCCATTTCAATGTCAACAAGACTGGGACTATTATAATACTATTTTAAACTTAAGCTGACCGTACAAAAATCATTATTTTTAAAAAGAAACTGAGATTTGGGCAGAAAAGAGATGTAAGGGAATGTTATTTAATAATAACATGGTATGTATTTCAATAAAAAGGGTCACAAAATGGTAAGTCCTTTAACAGACCCCGAAGAGCATAACATGTATAAATATTGAGAGTAAGGGATAAGTGATAGCAAAGGATAGATAGACAAAAGGCCTAGCGAGTTTTAAGTTAAAGAGATATATATGGAGCATGGGAAAAAGAGGCCGAGAGGGAGAGAGAGAGAGAGAGAGAGAGAGAGAGAGAGAGAGAGAGAGAGAGAGAGAGAGAAAGAAAGAAAGATAGAGAGAGAGAAAGACAGATAGAGAGATGGGTAAAGAGAGAGAGAGCGCGTGAATAAAGTGACAGTAAAAGAAAGAACATTGAATACACTTTCATAGCCAAGATCTAAGCAAACTATCCTTCTACATATTACTTATCTAGTAATTGAAAGTATGTCTAGTGTAGAAAGAAGAATGGTCCATATTGCCGACAGACCGTTCTAAGGTGGTTACTGTCGGGTTTGCTCTTTACGTTAAACGACCCATCCCAGAATTAGTCTTACTTTTACGTTTGGCTTGCATGTGATTACCTTTGTCTTGTGCCTTTCCAAATGTTGGTATATGTTGAAATGCTCATAGGACTTTGTCATATATTTTTTATTCATAGAAAGCATAACGAACAGCGACTTATATGATAAAACATTCAAATATTGACATGAAAGTTATTTCTATTTATTCCTTACATAGATCTGTTATTGTTTGTCAAAGAAATTCTTATTTGAGCAAAACTGCAATTTATGGTAGACAGTTCATAAGTGCATTATCAAATTTTACTGTGTTGATCTAATAGAAATATTACTCAAAGAATCTACTTCACAAAGTGGACAAATCAAAGCATTTTTACAATCATTCCCGCGCATTACTTCTACTTAACAACACCTGTAGATCGAGCACTTTTTCTAAGATCCAAGCGTATTCCTTCATCATTACAATACGCACATAGAACGGGATATCAAGAATGCAGTCGTATCGACATAAGTTCAAAACGAACAAATATCAAAGCACTTCTCGGTAAATTCAAAAATAAAACTTCAAATTTCCAAAGCACAAATACTTAAACACGAATCGAGAATTCAGTCGTTTTCGCTACATAACCACACTGAATTAAACAGGAAAATAAATGACTTCACAAAAATAAAACATTAGTTATGAAAGTAATTGAAGCCATTTTCATAGGTTATTCACTGAGATCGGCAGTTAGTGAAATTAGAACATTAGTCTAAGGAACAATGGCCCCAAATTCAAGAAAATTATATCCTTTTCCCACGTGCAATATGAGAATTATCCTACATCATGTAAACAAAGAAAAACTAATATTTTTTACCATCTTTGAAGTTTACAAATTGGTTTTTGGCATGTTTGCACCCAATTCATCTTGAACGAGGACGACATTTACTTAATTTGGAACCTTAATATCAGGTTTCTTAAAAGAATAATTACTTTCTGGTAACTTAATACATTAATACATTAACCTTATTACCATATTTAACTCCTTACGTTAATGTGAAGCAAAAATATGTCAAGACAAAACCGTTCGACTAATAATAATTATATAAATAATGATTTAACCAGAAATTTAAGACCTTGATACAACTATTATAGTATTATATCGATAATTAAAAGTAACAACAACGATTATGGGTCTATTTCCATATGGAAATGTATCACATATATGATAGCTAATTAAGAATAAGAAATTAATAGCAATTATAAAATCGTTAATACTTTTCTTGGCAAGTTTTGCAATTATTGTTCAATAATGCTTTTTCTATGTTTTCATATAATTCATCCTATAAAGATTGCTAAGTGTATTTAATTGGATTGACAATGGTTCGTCAATTTCATCTTCACATGAACAGGACGCTACAATCATTTACTATTCACTAGTCATTTTCTTTCTTGATTCAGAAAGTTAATTCTATTTGAAATCAACAATTTTGTGTAGTTCTTCTAATCGAAAGTATACCTTTCTCCCTTCTAAACACGATGCGGACATAATTTTTCAATGACGTCATAACTTTCGTCATAACTTATCAAAGAAAACGTCAGCATTTGGACACTTTAATTTTAAATAATTCGCGTTTCTTTTCATTGCTTGCCTTTGAGAAATCCACCAGGAAGTGCGAGGTTAGAGCTCTGTAAAACCAGTTTAAGCACCCCAGTTTGTCCATATTGCTGACTGACCGTTCCAACTAACCGTTCCAAGGCGCTAACTATCGGGTTTGCTCTTGTTGTAAAATGACTCATCACAGATTTGTTCTTACTTTTATATGTGGCTTGCATGTGAGTACGTTTTTCCTATGCCTATTTAGTTTTTGGTTTATTTTGCAGTCATAGGACTTTGTCATATATTCCTATTTATAACTTTTTGAAATTGAAAACGAATTATAGGCATATCATTGTAAAGTTCGGTGCGTTAACAGTTAAATTGAAAAAAACCAACAACAACACAACAACAACATGAATACAATAATAAAAAATACATTTTCCTACTTTATTAGTATATAAACATAATTGTTCATTGGACGTTCAAAGAGTATCATGTTCATTTGGAGTCTACCATAACTTCAAATGTAATAGAACGAAATCAGCTGCACGATGATAAATGTCTAGCATTTCACCTGTATCGTTGTTGTATCTACACCTAACGCCAATTGGATGTCTGTCGTTATTCACAGCACTGACATAAACGATTTTTTTCAGTCTGAATTAGTTATTGAAAGAAGTGAACACCAGTAATCAAGCACAATTGCATTCCTCTGTTTAAAAAATGCTGTTAATGTTGTCAGTTTCAACAGCATACACGCACTTGTATTATTGTTCATAAAGCACATACTGCATGAAATTACAAACTTTTCCATACGGGAAGTCAAATATGAATAATTGGCAATTAAATATGCATGACTAAGCTGTGAGTTACTAAACATGTGCAGTACAATGTCATAGGCGCACGTCGCGTCTTTATTTGCAAAACTATTTCTGCACAAAATTCCCTTCATTCGACCGACGTCGTCACTTTTAACTATGATTCTGCGTGATTCATGAGTTTGTTATGGAAAATGTCCTAGCGCCCAAACAACATCGAGCTTAAATAAGAAGTTAAATGACCATTTTATCTAAATTTTTCCTTATGTTTGAAGGCTAGTCGTCTAGAAAGTGTTTATACGGAGTGGGTATAGTAACCATTGTGATGAAAGACATGTATTTACAAAAACAAAACAAAACAATTATCCTATTTGTTCTGTTTCAAGGTAAACAAAATAAACATTTCTCTCTCATATAAAGCATGCGCATAGAGAGATAAGGAAGAAAGATTTTCTTCGTCTGTTTATCAAGATAAAAACATAAGCATTCTCTCCTTGATATCACCAGACCAATCGTCCTGTTAACATAAACCTACTTCACCTATGGTGTTTCTGTTGATGAAGTAGAATAGATAGGACCTTATAAGAATGACCACACATGTTTAAATCTGAACTACATCTAGTCAACGGTAAGCATAGGTAAATGAGAAAAGGTCCTATCAAAATTTCCACAGATATTTAAATTTTATCTTCCTGTAGACAAAGGCAAACAAGGTAAATGTAAATGTGACCAAAACACAGAGACGAGACATAACACACACAAGAATAAAAATATATGAAAAAGTCCTATGAGTATTGCAACATATACCAAACTCCGAAAAGGCACAGAACTAAGGTATTTCACATACAAGCCAAGCGAAAAGTAAGAACAAATTTGTGATGAGTCATTTAAGGAAAAGAGCAAACCCACCAATTACCACCTTGGAACGGTCAGTCGGCAAAAGGACCGACTGGAATGCTTAAACCTTGTTTGTGGAGCGATTCAACCTCGTTCTTCCTAACATGCCTTTCTTACAAGCAAACGGTGCAAGATAATATTCCACCAGAGTAAGACACTTAACATTATGCATCTGCAATTGGAGCTAAATCTGGTAAAATTGTATTATATACAAACAAGATAACTCTCACCATATCAATTAACTTAATTATCAACATATGTACAATATGTACAGCCGATAAAATCCGCGGCAACCTTGCAGTGTCTAACTTTTTTCGTCTAAAGGGATAACAGTTGCATTGTTGACACTATTTTCGTAAATAAATAAATAAATGAATAAATAAATAAATACATAAATGTAATAATTATTCTTATTACATATACTAAACATTAAAAAACCCGAATAAAATCGTTAACCGAATAATTCTACAACACCCTCATATAGTTGAACCAGGGCGTTTTTGCCTTAAATACCTTCGAAAACAATAAATACTATATTAATCTATATTGGAAAATTAAAATAGGCCCTCGTGTAGATTTACATTTTGATATTTATCCGACAGTTTCTGCATGCTTGTAGAAGGTTGTATAAGGGGCTTATGTGTGTGTTTGTGTGTATACGCTCCAATGAGTTGTCAGAAGGCAGCCTGATGGTGGTCTGCACAAGAATGCTTGGAATCATTACATCATACAATGGTTTTCACCGGGCAGACATTGTGTTCGTAAAGGCACTATATAGGTAACGTTACATGTACTTGTACACTATCATAACCGCTCATCTTCAAATCCAGGAAGCATATAAATCCTGGACATTTCATTTTGTACTTATACCAAAGAAGTAATTCTAGTGAGGTTATGTCTTTGTTGAGTTTACAAAGGCTGAGTTTGTTAGCATTATGCTCAATGATATTGCTGTTGATTTTGTTGTTGTGGTGGCGGTGGTAGGCTGGCAAATTTTGCTTTGGTGGCAACGGCGGTAGCTAATATGCTGGTGGAAGAAATTCCATATAATGAGAAATTATGTAGTGATAATGATATTTTGGTCAAAATACTTCTGGTATTAATGATAATAATGATGCTTTATGATGAAGGTAATGATAGTGATGAGGAATTAAAGAATAAACTATGGACAGAGAAAAGTAAAAGTAGTGCAAAGTGCAGAGGGGCGAAGAAGGAATAAACAATCGTTACGTTAGAAACAAGGAGAAGCAATGAAATAAACACCATTTATAACAATAAAAGTACAGTTTATTAACCTTGTTTCATATTGAATAGATATGTTTACGAACGTTTGTCGGAGTCATTTTTCTGCGGGTCGACAATTATTGCTTATATACATAACATAACATAACATCGTAATATGTATGCTAGCATCTGCTTATGGGGCTCTTTACGAGATATTTTATTGTTGTGTTAGGATAATGATTCATTATTGGTGATGACTTGACTTATGCCATTGCATTTACATAACTTTTACCCAACTGAAACCACTATTAATGCTATTGATACACTATTGATACAGAGAAAACCTTACAAGGTCACATGTATGTCATTAAATGTACAAAAAATCAAGAGAATAACGTTTAAAATAAGGTTATCTTCTTGAACTTTGCCGTTGAAATTACAAAAATTTGAAAAGTATTCTGTGTTAGTCAAACGTATGATGAAAGGTGTTTAAACTACTATCAATAAGTGACAATGTGAAACAAAGGAAGAAATCATGTTACTATTTATTAATTTGATTCTCTGTTGATTTGCACAACGTAAAAACAACACAATACAAAAGATTTGCATTAGAAGAACATGCTGTGACCATTGAAATGATCTAACAGATAAGGTATCATGCATTTCTGCAACCTGTGACGATATTTTAACATAGATTGTCATAAGTAGCAAATAAAGACAGAAAACGTAGTAACCTACGTTGTATAAATCATGTAGCATCAAAAGGCGATGAATAACAGCTATACAGGAGGGTCGGTACATTGTTTTTACACATATTAGTGACTGTTTAAAGTCACAAAGTATGTTTGCCAGTTTAACTGATAAGAATGGCATCACTGGGGTAAAAATGCATACGAAACATGTACGGTGCGGCCGTTTTCGACAAGGATTTACCTTAGTACCAACAGGTTGCTGACTACACGGAATACCACCAAATGCCGACTTGTAACCTGTGTTTTATTTGGGAAAAGTAGTGAAAGGATAGACAGGTTTGTTTACTTTGGCTATGGAAGCATATATAACATAACACGAATATGCAACATGAAACAAAATTTTACATTTGAAAACATTACTGCACCATTTTAAAATATAATGGCATAACATGCATCCCGCACCAAAGATGAATCTTTAGTATCATTACAAATCTGGTGGGATTTTGCTTTTTGGACGAAATGAACCTGCTTAAGTGCTGCCTTACATCATGCACCCATATATACGATACATTATCACAGCTTGTTAATATTGGGCTTCTTACAATTTGTATTTTGTATTTTTGTTACCTAAAGAGTATGTTTATCAATTTCCGCTAAAGTTTATATTACGAAAGAAAATGCTTCTTAAAACGTTTTTTGAATGCTTGACGATTAAGATAACATTAACACAAACAAATATGGTATTGCTCGTTGATCAATAGCTCAGTCTTTTTATTTACAGTTTGCAATGATTTTGTTTCCGGTTGTATATGCATGAGTTTTAGCTCAATATACCGAAATACTTTATTGACATATGTAGCATTGTCAGCAGTCAGACATTTATTAGGTTTCCTTATTTTTTACAAGTAATTAGCTCGGGGAGTTCTTCACCTAGGACTCTCTATGAAACATTGTCCTGTCACAGTAAGTCAAATAAAATGCATGTTTTTGTTATATGCCAGTTTTGTTACATATTAATAATGTATATAAATATATTTTTGTTACAGTAGGAATGGAGTCTGCGGATGTTTTATCTCTTTATAATATTGTATCCAGCACTTGTCAATTGTCTGTATTTGCTTTAAGAGACTCTATCAGATATGGTTTTTTTGCATTTGTAAACAGGAGACAATGTCTTTTTATCCATAAAACCAGAAAAGGTTCCTTATGTAGTATATTCAATGGTATTTGAAATGACGTTGTTCTGAGACATTTATTTAAATGCAAACTCTTAACAGGGAGAGGCTTAAGCAGATGAAATCCATAGTTCTAGATTAAGAGTTATTGAAATTTCGAACACTGTATGAATTGTTTCATATTGCTCTAAGGAGTAGACTATAGGCAGAGTACATTTAAAAATTACACAAGTGTTATTTTAAATTTAAGATTTAAATTAAGGAAATGAATCGTTTACAAACACAACAAATTTAAATAAGCTTTAATAGCTTTATGTCATATGCGCATTGAAAATAGTATACTATACCAATAGTCATGAGTACGGCATTGATTTGATATTTATACCAGTGTTTAATAACACATTTCGTACTACGTAACATGTCGTATACAATGTCTTGCTATAACAAGCATTTTGAACACACACAGCATACCTGTCAATTGCATATTTTGCATATGCAAGGCTACCTTTTGACTTTGTATCATAAGAACTGGCAAAAATATAAATATAGTTGCAATGTTTGTAATCTATGACAGAATGCTGGTGAATGCTTGTGACACTGCGTGTCTTTGATGTGATGCTGTCATATCAAAGGTTACATATCGACATTTAGGTATTGTTCCTTAAAACTTGTAGAAATGACGTAGGGTAATTTTGAAATTGAACGAAGTATTCTGCTTCCATATTACCTTGTTTCTTTCCGTCATCAAAATACTGTTACAATATACATGTACTTTTTGCGTCGCATTTGATGCTTCGCCTCAACGACTTTTCTTGTTAATTAATTAAAATGACGAAGATGGTTTCCGTATGATCCATGATCTAAATGTAGTCACATTTAATGATAGTCAAATCTACCTTGAACTTGTATTGTCTTCGTAGTCATTCTGAGGAGGTCAATTTTGTTTAAATAAAAATCTTCTAACAAATAATAAGGAAAATAACATACGTTAATATAAGCGTCATTTTCATCAGTTAAACAATGGAATTTGTAGGTATAATTTAAAGGACTAAACCTATTTAAAAAATCAGCAAATGCCATGGAAATATCACCAATTATTGATACGTTGTAAACGGAACCTGCCGGGGGTTGACAAATTACTGACATATAATATGTTTCCTGTCGTAGTTTCAGTAAATAGATGATATATACCTCATTGATGTCTCATTACATTGCCTGATATTTTACCACATAGGTAATACAACGCTCGTCATAAGAGAACATTCAATTATGAGAGGAAGAAGAGCATAATCTATAAAGCAAAATTTGATATGTTTCCCCTGATAGGCTCCTCTGTCACGTCATTAATTTACCTGAATGTTCATCGTATATTTAAGTTCATAACACAATCACAGTACTGTCATAACACTGCAGGTTGGAAAGCAGAATAATATGTTTTGAATGTTGTTGTCAAAAAATGTGAAATATTCGAATGCTGTACAGTGTCTTCTTTTCTAAAAAAATGTAATTTTTTATTATAATTATACAATTAGAGCAGGGTGCAGAAAGAGTCGTTGTGAATTAATCCAATATCAGCGCAAGATGCGGACACACATGTGTGGGTAAACTCAAAATATAAGTTTTGTATGTGGACAAACATGTGTGGGTAAACTCAAAATATCAGTGCAGGATGCGGGGAAAAACTTTGTGAATAAATCCAATATCAGTGCAGGATGCGGACAAACATCTCTAAATTATAGCTCAAAATACCAGCGCAGGATACGAACAAACCAGTGTTAACTAAAACATATCAGTGCAGGATGCGGGGAAAAACTTTGTGATAAATCAAAATATCAGCACAGGATGAGGACAAACCTCTGTAAGTTAATTTAGAATGCAAGCGCATTATGCAGACAAACCTGTGTGGTTAAACTCAAAATATAAGCATTGTATGCAGACAAACCTGTGTAAGTTAACTCAAATAATCATCGCAGGATGCGGACCATACTTTGTGAGTTAATTCAAATTATCATCGCAGTTTGCGGACAAGAAATTTTGCATTTTATCACGTAAAATATCTAAGTTACAAACTGTTTACATTTCCAGTATAAGAACACAAACCTTCCTTATTTATGTGTAGTAAATAATTTATAATTATGGAAAACGAAACTGTATTAGATATATTAACTACTGGACTGAACTGTAACGACAAAAGTTCATGGGAATGTTATTGTGCTTTGTCCATCTGGATCATCGTTCCACCAGCACTTCTATTCATCGGCATTTGTGGCAACGTCATTAACATTTTGGTTCTGTCTAGAAAATCACTTAGAAAACACTCCACGTCGATTTTCTTGCTTTTTCTGTCCATCTCCGACATGACGTTCTTATGCACGTCAGTTATACGCAGTACAGTTCTTCGTGTATTTGATTTTGACATTAAAAATGCTTCATCTTTTACCTGCATAGTCACGAACTGGTTATCCTTTACGACAGCCGGGTCTTCCTGCTGGCTAGTAGTTTGTGTGACCGTAGAACGGGTCATTATGGTTCGATTTCCGACATATTCCCACAATCTTTTCACAAGAAGGAAAGCAACCATTGCAAGTATTATTATCGTGGTGTCCATCTCTCTCGTTTCTGGACATTTTTTATTCGGATACAATTTGATTAAAACCGATAACAGTACAGACTATCTATGCGTTACTCTTTCCGATGATTACAAGAAGTTTCGACAAAGTTTCTGGAACATAATTGTGCTTGTGCTCCTGAACTTTACTCCTTTGACGATCATTTTTGTTGGAAACGTTCTTATATTTCAAAGCATGGTCAGGAGGAATAGAATTATGCCGCAGTCATCGGTTCAGATCAACAGATACAAACAGTCTCACTCGGTTTCAAAAATGTTGGTGCTCTTAACGACATTTTTTCTTTGCACTACCATACCGTATACAATTTTTGCTGTCTGCGTGGGAATGATGTCCTCTAACATTCACTCGAAAAGGCAGTCGCAAATTCGAATTATAGAGGCAATAATGTTTTCTTTATTGTATGCTAACTTTACCTTTAACTTTTTATTTTATTTCCACTTTGGAGAATTGTTTAAGAAAGGGTTCCAAGAGCTTATGACGTCCATACGTGCATGGTTTCGGCAGCGGCCTGTACCAGTAAGCCATTCTGATGCTCGGCCAGCGATTAGGACATCATCTCTATAAAGGAGCTAACTTCATAGCCCCGCTTGCTTAAATAATATCTTTATTCTGTCTTAAATATATTTTGTCAGCTCGGTCGAGATTTTCTTTAAAATATGTTTTAGCAAGTAATTTGAGAAGATTGTCGAGTAAATTGCGAACAATTTCAAATTTGAACTGAGCTGTCAGTTGGGAAATGTTTTTGCAAGCAGGGAATGATTTATTTCTAATACAGAAAACCTGTTTAAACTGTTTATTGTTACGTGTGTTTCCTTTGATGGACATTGGACTTTGGTTCTTCTATTCTATTTTCACATGAAAAGGATGCTACAACCATTAATTCGTCTCTGTTCATGTGTGTTCATGATTCAGAAAGTTATTATTTATAGTCAACCATTTTTGTGTAGTTAGTTAAATCGAAATAATACCATATTCTTTTTTAATCACTATGTGGACATTCTTTCTTTCGATGACGTCACTGCTTTCGTCGTAGCTTATAGAAAATATCAGCGCTTGAACATTTTGTATTCAAATAGATCCATTTTTCTTTTCATTGCTTGCATTTGAGAAACTCGTCAGGAAGTGCGATGTTAGAGCTCTGTAAAATCGGTTTAAGCACCCCAGTCGGTCCATATTGCCGACTGACCGTTCCAAGGCGGTAACTGTCAGGTTTGCTCTTTTCGTTAAATGACTCATCACAAATTTGTTCTTACTTTTCGCGTGGCTTGCATGTGAAATACCTTTGTTCTTTGCCTTTTCGGAGTTTGCTATATGTTACAATGCTCATAGGACTTTGTCATATATTCTTATTAATAAGATTTCACAACGACGTGTTCTTTCTTAAATGTTCGCTATCCACAGTTCACCACAGGAACATTGTGGATATTGAAAATAATGTCAATATAATTTGGCAAATACAGTGCAGCGTATGTTAGTTTGGTGGGTAACTTGTGACTTTGGTTTTGCAGCCGGTGCCGTTTATCTGTAAAAACAAGTTTTAAGTTTTAATAAAGTGACATAATAATGATAAAAGTCTGTCACTTATGACTTACTATCAATAAGCTTGTCAGATTTGTTAGAGAACACACTTTATTATTATTACATTCTGCAGTCAGTTTAACTCTGGTTATCTTCTTACAACTTGTTGACCTAGCTTGCTTATAAGTAATCCAATGATGTGAGTATCTATTTGAGTAATGATAGGTAACCCGAATATTTAATCAATATTTAAATTATAAATATACCTAAATATTAAATAAATATAATCTATACTTTTAATTTTAACCAAAATTGAATTAACCAAAAATATATATGTGTGTGTGTGTGTGGTGTGTGTGTGTATGTGTGTGTGTGTGTGTGTGTGTATATCCTTTTGTAACAAAGAAAAAGCAATGTTTGCCATATTCATCCTATTTATGACTATTGACCTTTACTCTCCTTTTTCATGTTGTATTCTGTTTCATAAGTACATTTTCAAGAAGATTATATTCAATATTCAAATCTCACTGCCCACACGTATGATCATACTGTGCTAGTTAACATAAGGGATCAAATTAAGAACAGTAATTAGCTACTTTGAACTAAGTGTTGTATCATGTTTCTTTTTAATTAGGAGATAATGACTATCAGCTTTTTGTATGACTTTAATGATTAACTCAATTGTAGTTTGTTAATGTTTCGTTGCTGGAGAAATACCTAGAGGAAAAAGCTGATTGTATGTTATATAATTATGTACAAGTTTTTGTTTTGGTTCTCTACGAATCTAACGTGTTTTGTTTTAGAATATAAACGCATTAATAAAACAACTTAGTTGTGAATATTGTGATACTGTTGTTGGTGTTGTTAATTTAGTTATACATGTATTTGCTGTGGACTCTGTATGTGTAGATTAAATGAAATTTTGAATTTGAACTTTTATTGAAAGATTACAAGAAACAAAACATTTTTGTTTGTGTGAAGCGGCTTATGAATTGTTTGTTTATTTAACTAAATGTTGAAATTAATTCTCTTATTTTCAATAGACAGAAAATGACTTACTCGTGATCGCTGTAGAGACGCAATACTACAGCTTAACGAAGAAATAAGAAATGGAAAAGTAGTGTAATTTAATCGTCCATTCCCTCTCTTGGGATTCATAAATTTTGTTCAATGATCTTTTTGTTTCAATATCCAATTTGATAACCAATCATTGCAATCGGTACGCACCACGTGATCATAAGGTACACGGTTGTATTAGACAATACACCGTCCAACTATATTACGATATTTGACAGTAATCGCAACATCCTGGACAACAAAAGCACCGAACATTATATTGCGATAGGTATCACACAAAATTCAAAACCTATATCAATTTTACACGTTGTCTTGACTATGGTTGTAATGGTTGTAAATTTGTTGGTTATTTTGTGTCCAACTCTGTTTACTTTACTTGTTTTCATGGAGTCAAATTTTGTTGATTATAAAAGTCTTTTTAGTCGTTCAAATGTTTATATCTGTGGTAATTCAGTCCATATTGCAGAAAAAATAAACACATTTACACTTTGCTCATTTTTGCTTTTTAAATTTATTTTTAATTTTCTAGCAACAATTTTGTTTAGTTCTTTTAATGGAAATGATACTTGCCTCTCTTCAAGGTATCATGTGGATATTATTGGATATTATTATGTGGTTTATTAATTTGTCGTTGAATATCCTTTTCTCCGTTGTTATGTACTTATTAATTAGAAATGTTACCTTACATTTTGGTATAGTTTACAATGCTCATAGGACTTTGTCATCCGAAGCGTTCCGAACGTATCATTTTTAATGGCTGCGCCCATTTACAAAGAAATGTTAACATACACACTCCGCGCAAGACTTACGTCACTGAAGACAGGTGCGTTGTATACGCTATCCAATTTGTTTCAACATCAGTAACATTTTCAGGTCGATAGTTTACTAACAAGCAGTTGCAAAACAAACTTAAACTGAGTGACTTTTCTACTGCATAATCCGTAGCTGCCATTTTGCGACTTTTACCTAAAGCGTTATACATTACGCTTTCTGATCGGTTGTTCTAAAAATAATATGACAATAGGTGCTACCTAATTCGGGGAAAGCCTAATAATTGTTTGAATACAATAAACTTTATAGTCATTAATAAATCACATATCAATGAGAGCATATTTGGAGCCCTTTCACGGCTTACGTTTTACAATGTGGTCATTTTCAACAAAAGTAATAGTTTACGAGTTTTTTAAACGTAAGAATGTAGTTTAAAACTAATATTCCTTTAATGAAATTCCTTTATGTATCCGAAGGTGAAGCGTAAAAAGTGAGCATCTACCAGATTTCGAATATAAGACCTACCCAATACTACCGACTGAGCTATAGCTATATCTGTGTAACTGCTACACTCATCCCTTCTTACACAATTAGATTTCACCCTGAATGTCATTTATTGTTCTACTCTATAGCACCGTTGAATATCGCAACACAAATAGAATACTGCAGTAGGCAATGGCACCAAATGTAAAAGAGAGAAAAAGGTGAGCCTACCCAAGTTTCTAAACACAGGCACGATGTGAATTAACTACAAGTGAAATTGCTTCTTTATACTGAGATTTTAGGGCTTTATCTCCATCCCTGGTGGATATCAATTATTTCGTCTCACTAAAAAGCATTAAAACAAAAAAAGGAACAGAAATTATATACGTATTATAAGTACTTTTAAAAAGCAGGCAATACAGTGTGTATGTAAGAATATAAATATGTTCTCTAACATTACAATGGCTTGCCTTGCGACAAAAGATTAGTTCTTAAATAATACATGTCATAACTTTAATTCATGCGTTATTTAATGCTATATTTACTTTTATTTACATGTAAATATACCAGTAAGTCACAAATCAAACATCTATTTGGTAACTCCACGCATTTCATCACTGATGAATGTTGCTAAATCATTTTTGCTCAAGTATTGAGTTGAAACTATTTGAAGATATATTTTTTCATCATTTTTTAATGTTTTTCTTTTGTTATAAATGTCTCTTTTTATTGGATTCAGTACTTCTTCGCATAACAGATTTGTTAAGAGAGATTGATACATAATTTGTCCATTTCAGTATGCACTTTGATTTCAGCAGGCTTTAAACATAAGTTTAGATCCAGAGAAAATGTAACCTTTATTCACTCTCAAAATGATCAGAAATAAATAATATCTCCTTTCATATAAGGTATTCACCAATATGTGTAGGGTTGTCTCCTTTCTTTGTATAGAAACATGACACCCCATGAGATTTTGGGTCTTCCAGGGATATTTCAGCAACATTGAGTTCTGGTTGTTTCAAAGATATGAAACTATCCTGCTTTCAGCAAAACACGATTTTTTTTAGAAGCAAAGTTCTTAATCTAGATATCAGATTTTAAAAAAACCCTATTTAAATACACTTTATTAGCTATTATATAAACAAACTACTAGTTTATATAGATTAGAATAATCACACATTTATGCTGTATTTCAGCAGATGGATAATGTAAACATATTTTCGATTTTTACAATTTCTCGATAAATAGCTACTGTTGGTATGGCAAAAAATATATAAACATGATTTTTATGTCTGTATATTAACACTTTTTTTTCAAAAAGGAATTGAGAAAAAATCAAAAACAGGAAACACTTTCTCTTATACGTTTTACCAGATTGGACCTTTGTCTTAATGAACACAAATATCATCTTGTACTTGTATCATTGTTGTCAAAATGTGGAAAGATGCAAAATGTCACTGAAAGTGATTTCAATAAAGATAATTATGCTTTATTGAATTAAGCTAATATGTAATGTCAAAAATTAGTTAAAAACAACACACACATAAACAATATTTTATACATTTTAAACTAAAGCAACATCAAATACAATTAATAAAATGGCACTTTAAGACAAATAAGTTAAGGCATTTAGTTATAGAACACAGACTACAACATTTCATCTTAATCGAACATGAGATTGTATTAGTGAATGTTCAGTCCTAATATAAATGGTATATACATTTTTATTTAATGAAGGTGATGTAACCTAGTTTGAACAAATATTTTGTCTTAATTAAAGCAGAATGGTCACAATATATGTTAACTATATCTTTAGTCCACAGAGTAGCTGATGTCTATTTGTTAAATAAACACCACTTGTACACAATGTTATATTATTGTTTTGAAATATATATTTATTTTATTATTTTTTAATATATTTTCAGAGAAATGTGCAAAAAACAACAATTTCCTTAACTGTTTAATTGTTACAAAAGGGTGGGGTCCTGAGAACACACTGTGTTATATAAAGTTTTTCATTCTTGTTCTATCTCGTATATGCATTACCTTACACTGTTATTCTTGTTGCCAATTGGGGTGTGTGCGTTTCTGAATTGCTATACAATTACTCCACTTTAAACAGTACACATCCTAATTATCATTCAGTTTAAGAAAGAAAGGGGGAAGAAAGAAGGAGGGAAATCAACCCAGCCATCATTAAAATCTCATGTACTATATTGGAGGAGATCACGGTGCTTAGGGAGGAGAGGACAGACATTTGAGAGAACGCTGGTTATATCCATAAAAGCACAGGCAAGAATGTTGTTTTACCTTATTAGTTATCAATTGCGAATGGTCTCTAAAGAATTTTAACATGTGCTTATCAGAAATGTTGACGAGTTATTATCTAAAATAATGCAAAACCCAACAGTTACTACACTGGAACGGTAAGCAAGCAAAACCGTTCTTAAACCGGATTTACCAAGGTATAACTTCTCATTTTTGAGGAGTTACTCCAATCCAAGCAGTCAAATGCAATCAGGATATTTGGAACAAACATGTCCAGTTGATGACGTATTCTTAGGGCATAGCCCTAGATTGAAACAGATATTAAATATATAATCTAAGTACGTAATGACCAGAAAAGAAGTGTTAATTGTTGTAGGATGCTATTCATATGTCGTACTTAAAAAAATGTAACATTAACTTCTTGCGGAAGATTTATCACCAACGTTGATACTCATTTCGTTGTGGTTATTGTATACAGATACAGATAGAAAAGGTGTGTCTCCCCTCTTGCTTTTGCTACTTTGCACGCATATTTGAACTTAATCATCGAAGTTGACAATTATCGTTGTCACGCTTAAACATGCGTATGTCTTTCATACATTTCTATCATTCTTAATTTATTTCATGTAGCTGTAGCCGGGCGATAGGGAGAAAATGTGTTAGCCGCCCGATTGATCATTCGCCCTGTCAACGAAGTGTCCGGGGTACGAGCACTACATCTGAAAGCGAATATTTAACGTTGTTGTCTTTGTAAAGTACATCTAAAAATAAAAGAATAATAATAACATACAGAGTAAACACACGCTCTTTTTGTCTAGGAAATTAGGCAGTTTTTAATTAGACAAGCTGAATACAAGTTTTCAAACTAAGAAATAAACATAAAATAATTGTTCAAATATTCGCGTTCATGAAGGTGTGTATAGTTTTGTGCTAGAGCATCACCTGAGAGAACCCACATTTAAATAAATAAATAGATATGCTCTTACATTTGATGTCATCAAAATATTTGAATGAATTCAGTCAGTTCAATCCATTCAGGTATCATTTTACGGCAGAAAATGTCTATAAGAGAAGTACAGCACTATTAAATCAACCCAGCCAGATATAAATTATTTATGTGGTTTTTATTTTTTATGCAATGTATTTTTTTCTGTGACTTTCACCAATTAAAATAATGTCCAGTCTCTGTGGCTTTTTTCTATTTTATGCAATGTCTAGTCTCCATTTTCTATTTCATGGCCATGTTTATATCTTTGTTTGAAGCCGTTTAGTTGTTTACATGTTTTAATGCTAATATGACCTTGTCAAATCTTTCTTGATGCATTGTCATATACTAGACACATATCATAGATTTGTGCTGGGATTTCAGACTAGAATAGTATTGACATTTTACATGGAGAACTGATATGCAATATGTTTGCAGATCAATTTTGCTTGAGATGCATTGAATCTAGACAGTGTTTGAGCAATAAGAAAGCGATCCGACAATAAATGTCACAACATATATACGAGAAGACATGCCAATTCAGCAAATGGCAGGAGTAACCAACTATGCCATTTTTAAGTCCTGGGATGTATTCAAATACCATTGATAGCGGGCATCTACTCCTGACTTCTGTAGAATGACAGACACATTGCACTTACGTCTATTTGCATGTCTCTGTCATATGGTTGTCTTGAATATGTAAATTATAGATATTCTAGATCCACACAATTGATGTAAAATGGAAATGTTATGCGAAACTATAATTGAAATCGATATACCCATTACATAGGCAAAGTGAAGCACACACGTTTAAACGATATATATTGAGACAATATGACATTTATGTCTTAATATGTAGCCGCAGGTATTGTGCGTGAATATTATTTGTAGTCCGTTGGAAGCGGCAAAGTTTGATATTTGTTATTTTTTCAATAAAACTTATTCTCAAGCTAGAAAGGGTTCCCTTATAAAATCGTATTTCAAAATTTTAAAAACATCATCATAAACAGACAATAATTCAGTTTCAAGTATCAAATGCAAATAAGACATAATTAAAACACACATAAAGGATTTGTTTATTCGGTTTATCGTCCCACCAACAGTATGTCAGTTATCTGGAGACGGTACACATAAAGGAGCTTGGTATAATAGGTTATATAAGTTATGCTTCTTGTCTTTTGTACTTAAGTTTTATGCACTTCCAAGAAGTTTCTGCAGCGATCAGTGGTAACTCTATTAGAGATACAAGGCGTTAGTAGCAAGTTTTGTCAAGAGGCAATATTCGAATTACGTATGTTTAATGCGGCAAAAGCCTTGGTTAAAAACATCACATGTCATCACAGGCCATGACCATTGTCCTTATAGAGAACCGATCTATTTGATAAGGCAATGTGTTGATCACGGATTTGATTTTTCTTTTTCACACAACACAAAATATCTATCTATAAGTGTCATTTATTCCTTTACCATCACCTTTCAAACACGAATAATATTCTCAAATATGACACATCTTTAGAGCTAACGAATCAATGGTAATGTTGTATTTGCGTCTTATTGTCTATGGGCGACATTGAGCAATTTGTGAATTACAATTTGTAATCTAAGATCACCCTGAACAGGCCCGTGTGCACTTATTAAAACGTTACTTAAATTATTAAGAAAGCATCTTCCACAATATATAGATAACACGTTTAAAATAGTATTTATAAAAATAAATTAAACATGAAAGGGCTTTCTAATGTTCCTTACAAAGTTCGAGAAATGTAATAATATAACAATTAATAAAATATTTGTTATGAAACGGGATAAACAAATGACATGTTTCTTTTCAATGTCTCCGGGTCTAATATAGGAGTTCGTGAAATAAAAACAATGTGTGATGTTTGTTTGTTTTCTTAGGTTTAATGTCCCACCAACAGTATATTAGTGTTCTGGAGACGGTGTCCACATGAAGCCAATATATATAGTGCTGCCTTTACTGTGTATTGCATGCCGTGAACGATTATCAGGATAACACACCCAGTCACATTATCCTGAAACCGGGTCAACCAATCGTGGAACGATTTTTTTATTTGCTTGAGCGTCAGCAAGGAAACTATAGCATGACCATTTTAATGGCTTAGGTATGTAGCGGTCCGGAATCGAACCCCAAGCATCCCGTACTTGGAGCCGTCGTTTTACTGATTGCGCTATCAGGTCCGGTCAATTTGTAATGTAATTTGTTCTATGATTCTTTTTTTGCCTTTTAATCTTGTAAATATTTTCCTTTATTGAATGCGATTGCCTATTCTTCAACAAATAAGCATGATTATGAAAAAATGGATTTCATCCCTTTTTTATAATAACAAAGTGTTTCAATGACGTATGATGCATGATGCATGATGCACCTTTATAAGATTAACTATCTGTTGATATTATATTTTATATGCGAATTTGAGTAAGACAGACAGAACATGTTTCATATAATTGAACACATCATTAATGGTTTCAATCAGACATTGTGTTAGATGTCAAAACTTTAACTTGGAAAGTTTCATTTCAAAACCCATGCAATATCGTGTCGTCTTTTAGTTATTTTCTTTTTCAAATCATTACATACAATATAATCATTAATCGCATCAGAGGAATTAATATGCATTTTAAAGCTTTGTGAATTTTAAAAAATATAAAAAAATACTTAAATGAAACTTAAAAGAATCGTTAATGTTATAGAGTATACTAAAGAATATATTGCTGAACGAATGCAACAGAATATGAACTGAAAATGTATTGTCAGTTAATAAGTCAGTAAATAATACAACGGCTCATTTATTTATCAAAACACCGAAATGATGATTTCCGCGTTTTTACAAAGATTTTTATATCACAGAAATTATTAGCCCAAAAGCAGTATATTGGTCTGATGACAAGTAAATATGGTAAAAAATCCTATATCCCCGAGGTTTCATTTTTTTTTCATAATATATTAATGTTCTTAGCAGTAATATTACATTAGGTCTTCTAGCTATTTTTATTTACAATGCTTGTACTTCAGAGAAACAACAAAATCAACAGAACAACTTTACGATGTGCGACGTGGAGAGCCAAATAATACAGGTTAAATTGTCCCAGTTGGTCCTATTACCAAATAAGCACTCAAAGGCGGAAAATTTGGTTTATATTTGAGCAATTTTGTGATTTTCATAAATTGATAATATTTTAGTGTTTTGTAAATTATTATAATAAACTAGTCTCTTTCTTTTTAATATTATGCTGCCTTCTCAGGAAGTGTGAGGTTAAGACCCGCTTTTATAAGAAGCCCGGTTTTAGAAACCCAGTTGTAGCAAGTAAGTCGTTCTTTGTGTGTGCCGAATAATCCTTAATTGCAGTAACCGTTGTTGTTTTCTGTAGGTGTTGAAAGTCTCGTCTCGATTTTGTTTGGTATTTGTGCATTGCCGAGTGTATTTGCCTTTGTCTCATGGTACTTCAAGTTGAATATATGTGGACAATTTCATAGAACCTTTATATATTTCCTATTCAAGCAAGTTGGCAAATATTGTTTTCGGTTCTTGGTTGTGTCGCGGCCAGTTACTCATGTCTGAGAGGAAATTGTGCGTTTATAGAAAAACATGTGTATTTCTACCAGACGCGTCGATTGTCTCCAGGCATGCTTCAAATGTTAACATTAATATTGTTATCTTTTTGAACAGGAAGCCTATTAACAATGCCGAGTAAGAATATCACTCATTGACTGGGGGAAAGGCTCAGCGAACTATGCATTATCGACTTGGCAGAGATATTAACGACATCCCTTCTTGGGATTGCTGCCTTATGCTGCTCTGAACCAGGTTATGAAATGACAGAGGTCAATAGTATCATCTCAGTTTCTCAGTCTAAAGCTACCGCACTCGTTCGGAGAGGAATGGCGCACTCGATATTTTTAGATTCAGATCACAGGGTGTAAGAGGTAGTGGTGAATTTCAAACTCAGTTTATTTTGATTTAATCTGGAAGCAAGTACAAGCTTTTATTTTAAATCTAACTTAAGTGAAAAACCAGAATCGCATAGAAAGTGTTGAAGGTTTAATTAAATAGTTTCTATTATCTGATGTTAGTGGCTCTGGTGTAACCTTTGTCCCAACGTACATTCTGTATTTTAAAAGTGTTGTTTATTTACTGCCGAAGCCATTCTATTTTTCCTGTGCCTCGACATTTTACCTACAACAGAATTAATTTTAACATTGGTTGCACCCGTAATCGCGCACATTTTCGTTTTCATGAAACGTTCACCGCCCAAATGGCGCTTCTAAGCATTTTGATTTGGCCTTGATGTAAAAAATAAGTAAATTAAAAGTCGCAATAATTACGAAACGAATATACATCTGCAGTTTAAGGAAGAACAAAGCAAATTTAAACTTAAAATATTTATTAATTCTATTAAGGTTTTAGCATTGTTCTTATATGCGGTCGTTGATTATGATGACGATGGTTGTTTGTACGAATTGTGGTTATGGTGATTTTGTTTCTGTTGTAGTTGTAGTTCATGTTAGTTAAAAACGTTTACATTAAATCATATATTGTGTTGCTGTTGTTTATGGTTTTGTAGCCATTGTTTTAATATTTATGAAACTGATGGCGGTTGAATATATTGTGCAAAGGAAGAAAAAAGTAAAACTGGAGAACTTTAGTAATGACATATCGCAAAAAAAAGACATATGCGTGTTGTAAACTGTGTGGATCTTTTTTATTGTGCACACTTGTTATTTTATCTACGAAATATTGTCCACATCACAAACAAAATATTTAAAGATTATTTTAAGAATAAACTGACCTTATTTGGTGTAATTTATTCATCAATGTCAATAAAGAATAATTTTGCCTTGATAAAATCTACGCCAAATAGCATACTTTATTTCTAAGTTCCTCCTACTTTTTCTTACATATAAGTTTGAAAAGGTTAACATAGGAATATTTCCTTCAAATGCGCCTAGTACGATATAAAAATGCAAGCCATGAGATTAAATAGCCTTTGAACGTATCCTACTACTTTCTAAAACAGCAATTGGAGAAATACCAATGAGCTAAACGTGCCAAATTTATCCGTAGTCTATTACATGTGCACATTGTTGACAAATAATCATACCATTCACAATGATAAAAGATAATTAAAGCTGCATTTTAACGATAAAAAGCTTGACCTTTTAGCAAAATAAGATAAGTAGGCAGGGACGACAGGTGGTGTTCCATCTGTCTTTGAGTAAAAGTTCAAAAGCCAAATTGCGCTTTGATCAAAGTTCGTTTCCGCTATACAAAATGTCATGATAACGCTTTCCATTTCTCTGTGTACATTGAACAAAGAACGGGTATTAAGCCGTAATTGTTGCCAAGCGGGTTTTTTTAATTATTGCATAAAGGTTAAACTTGATTGGCTTGATAGGCGGGACAAACACTTTCTACTTTGGTGTCTAAACTAGCTATTCTTTGTGGTACGGAAACCACATTTGCTAATCACGCTTGCCAATTTAGGTCTCTAATTCCACTTAAAACAATCCATTTTAGACACTTACCCATAACTTACAATTTGAACGCAAAAAAGATTGCACAAAGGGACGGTAAAGCGTTACAATTGTTTTAACATTGTAAATGAATAAGAATAACAATGATAATGGTAATGAATAAGAATGACAGAGTCCTTTGAGCATTGCAACATATACCAAACTCCGAAAAGGCACAGAACAAAGGTATTTCACATGCAAGCCAAGCGAAAAGTAATAACAAATTTGTGATAAGTCATTTAACGAAAAAAGTAAACCAGACAGTTACCGCCTTGGAACGGTCAGTCGGCAATATGGACTAACTGGGGTGCTTTAACCGGTTTTACAGAGCTCTAACATCGTACTTTCTGATGAGTTTCTTAAATGCAAGCAACGAAAAGTAAAACGATCTATTTGAATACAAAAGGCATTTAATACGAAACTGATCGGTGCTTATAGCTATTTCCCTGTCTATATGTGCGTTTTTGTTGCGTTTGTCTTTCTACCATTAATGTTTGTGCTTTCCGGACACTGTTTTCACATTGAAGCAGATATATTGTTGTCAAAAATAAGATAAAAATGTCGTCAAAGTATGGTAAGATTCCACACAAGTTACATTGTCTTCAACGACCTTATAATACATATTAAATACTTCAAAATTGGGAATTATCAAATAAATCAGAATTACATGTGAATGGCAAACAGAACCAGCATATAAATGCATAGTCGCTCCCTTTGCGGATTGGAATTACTCTTAAGGCCAGATGTCTCTTGTGTGGATATGTTCCTATGACTAAGGTTCCTCATTTTGCTATTTATTTGTATCACTAACAACGACAAACAAAATCTTACGTTTTTTGAAACAACAACGTTAATGTTACAGAGTGTGAGTAGATGTAGATAAAAGTGCCTGTATATATCTTAAACACCTTTACAACAACAACAACAACAATAACAACAACAACAACAACAACAACAAATGCGCATACATGTTAAATCAACAGATCTTAATCTCTTTGATATAGATATATATATGTATGCGCATTTGTTGTTGTTATTGTTGTATATATATATATATATATATATATATATATATATATATATATATATATATATATATATATATATATATATATATATAACAATTACAACAACAACAAATGCGCAAAGTCCTTAGGGCAGAATTATATAACATATAAAAGTTAAAATGCTCAAATTGAGCAAAGTTATTTACAATCAAACTCAGTAGATATACTTACAAAACACAAAAAGTGTGAGAGAAAGTAGAATAAAAAATACGAATTTACTAATATTAAATCTAGTTATTGTTAAGTTTTGCAATGTCTTTGCAAACCTGCTCTCTGCACGTTGTAAGAATGATTATGCTTTATTAAAGACGATGGCAATGTACGTTTGATAACTGAATAAGAGAAGTAACATATATTTTCTGTCTACAATTTGTTAATGATGAATATTAGAATATAAAACAAGTATATGTGCCATGTCTTATTCTTTCAATTTTTGTTTGGAAGATTTTTGTTCGAATTGAGAAATGTTAATATCGTGTTGTTCAATTTTTTTTTTTTGCTTATATAAGTACTGAAGGAAATTAATTTTGTATGTATTGACATAAATAACAAAAAAATAATTTATAGCAAGTCCCTTGTTCTCTTTTAAGAAAATAAGAAATAAAACAACTGTAATATAATAATTTTGCCCTTCATCAGTGAGGTGTCAAACATTTTATTGATAACAATTCGAAGTCAACATTAAATAGTGTTCGCAGCAGCCGGGAATGGTACCGCGACATCTTAATCTTGCTTCTCTTCTATTTCACACAATACTACATCCAGGGTATTTTTATTGAAAGTTTAACGAGTAAATAAAGTCAGAGTGGAGATAATAAATACGCATTTTACTTTTTCTTTGACATTTTCATATTATTTAAAAGCTAATGCTGATTTTTATCTAATAAATAGAAGCTATGCTGTATTCTGTGAATTTGTTTTATTCTTAACCGTTAATTGTGATATTATTTATATACACCTAACATTGAACTATTGTAACTAAGTCTAACATTACAAACCCTACAAAATTCATTTAAGTTTTATTTAGTGTCAATTTGAAAAGAATTTATGACAATGTCGCTATTTTACATAATACCTTTCGCTTACTGGGCAAATCCAGTACTCACGTGGAAACAATGTGCTAGAAAATGGAAAAAGCTTACATCACTAACATCCGGGCGCGAACTCATATTGCACTAGTCTGGAGTCTTACGACTTAATATCTAGATCACAAAATGTCTGAAAGATATAGTGCAAAAACTGTGACATTTAAAGCTGAGATATAGCTTACGTGTAGCTGTGATAGTCACATTGAAAGGTCTTGTGCATAAAATTCTATTTAGAGCTTACTGAATTGCGTATATTGTCATGCTTATATATTATATGATGTGTTGTTTCCGACTAGCAAATCCTTAACTTTCATTGTCTCTGCATGTACTCTGAAATGAACCGTAATCAGCCTTGCTTTTAGTGCATCCCAAACTATACAAATATTTAAAACTGCTCCTCTGAAGCACAAGGAATCTAACCCCTCTTACACGTTAACGAGCTTACCTGCTATAAACAAAACAATTTAGTTAGTGGAAACATGACCCCATAACACCCCGGATAAAAAAAATGTCTGTTTTAATGTTTAGTGTTCTGGTTTAGATAACTAATATTTGCTGCTTTAAAGGCATGCCCACCATAACTTGTCACTGGCGTTTAGTCATCTCCGATATTTCTCTGATAAATGCTAGGTTCAGATAATCAAAACAGCGTTATTCATTAAAGTCCGTTAATTTGACCAGAATTAACAGATGAAAATATAAGCCGTTAATTTGAGTCTAAGCTTGTGTTTAAAATTTTCATATTATTAAAACGGGTTATGCTAGGCTAGCTTGACAGAACTATACGTTTACATAAAGCTGGTAACATAGACTATGCCCTGTGAATATAAATACATATATTGAATTTTGTTGTCTGGTTTTGTCAATCTTTTTTATAAATGAACAGCAACACATTTAATAAAAAACATAAAAGCATTGAACATGGAATGGTTTAGATAGGTTAATTTTTGGCCTTATCAAAATAAATCATGTTCCATAGAAAAGGTCATTCGCATAATGATAGCTATTTTTAATCGGTAAAACCTCATGTCGGCATTCTATATCAGAAGAGGCATACCCATTACCAGAAGTGACCTGTTTTGCATTTACGATCAATAAAAGGTAAATGGGCCCAACTACGCCATGTCATAATTTTCTTCACCTACATTATACATAACGTATTTTTGTTGCTATTCACTTGTTGTATGGTATTGTTATCAGTTCCCTTCTGACATTGCATCCTGATGAAGATATTATTGATAAATATATATAGTATACTGACAAGTGAAACAAACAAGAGAACAGTTTGTACAACAATGGCAATTGAAACATAATCGTTTAACAGAAGGAATATTCTTACCTTTGCTTCTTTCGGTTTGCAATAAATACTTGGACAGAATTAAGTGGCACAATAGAAATTATATCCTGTATTGATAAACAACTACTTTGATGCAACAATTGGCTTTAAAACATGTTATTTACATATCCTTAGGTTTTGGCATTTCACAGTTAAGCCGTAAATACTTGATACATTGACGTACAAGCTAGATATTGATACATCTCTCTCTCTCTCTCCCTCCCTCTCTCTCTCTCTCTCTCTCTCTCTCTCTCTCTCTCTCTCTCTCTCTCTCTCTCTCTCTCTCTCTCTCTCTCTCTCTCTATATATATATATATTGTGCGAAGCATGAGTCAACTCTGTTTGCCCAGTTGTGTCTCTCGAGACAATTCGTCGACAGTGCTTTTAGAGACACAGCTTTTTACGTTTATACATAATTAAACCTACAGATATTCGTCGTTTTCCTAGTGTGGGTAATACGTATGTTATCCACCGTAAGTTATCAATGGATTCCTAACGAAGTTTATCAAGGAATGTGTCACTGATTAACGTTAAATTATAAGAACGGACATAATTTCAATAAGGTTTTAGAGGTCAACTGTACCAGATTGTGAGCGATTTTCGGATATAGATTTGACAATTGTTTCAATAACGGCCTCTCATCAGTATATTGCTCATTTTACAGTATATAGCAAGCGAACGCTTGCTGTGTAGATAAATACTTTAAATTGCATGCATCTTTATGATGCCATAGAAATTGCTTTGCTTCTGTATTTCTCTTGTCAGGAACATCATATATCATTCAGTCAGTTATATTTTTACTTTTGTGCAAATAGTTGCGTCGTTACTGTTAATAGAAATGTGTAATGGACTTCTAATCTATTGCCATTTGCATATTTTCTATTTTCTTTTTGCAATTGCGGAGGATATTATTAATACTAGGTATTTGTCATTCTCCTTTACTATTTGCATTATGCATAACATTCATTTACATTTAATGACTGGTTTATATCAACTTCCCGTCACAATTTTGACATCCGTTACTGACATAACGCGATTTAGCGTTCTACAAGGACATTTTTATGTCTGTAACATGCTATAAATTTTTGTTAAAAAAATGCCTTTCTAGAGAAAGCTGATGTTTTAAAATACGACTTAAAAAAACTGGGAAATCAACGATCTAGTCATTGCTTGACTGTGAAGCCATACTTTCTAATGCTCTTTTCATGTTCAAGTCTGTTCTTTGTAAACGACATACTAGTTGTTTTTAATAATTGTAGCGAAGTTCAGTTGTTCTGGCTATGTAAGATTATTGAAAAAATGTCAGGCAAGAGCCACTGGCGCACCGCAGGCCAGCTTGAAAAAATGCCGACCTGACAAAAGCATGAAGAATAATCGCTGAGTCTGCCCGATCAGCACTGGAAGTTCAATAATATTTTATTGCTTCATAAAATTATATAGACAAAAACAACAAAACAACAACGCAACAACAACAACAAAAACAAAAACAACAACACATTAAGAACACATCAACAAAAATGAAACAAAACAACAACAAAATAGCAACAAACAAAACAACAACAAGAATTAAATAATAAAAGCGCACACAAGAAAACGTTGAACATTCGTTTTGCTCTAATATGTACATTTACTGTAACATATAATAAGATCATATTTATATTGTTATCAACCAAAACTGTGCACGGTGTTGCTTTTCTCGCTCTCTGGCATCACCGTGAATGACATGTACACAGCTTGTAGACTGCTTTTTTGTAAAATCGGTATTTTACTGTAATTTGAAACGAATCTTCGAATGAAAACTCTTTTATTGGTTTTACAATATATGCTAGGTTGTTTGCATTTTATACATTAAACACAGAAGTATCTCATAAGTAAAAAATGTTAGCAATTACTTATCGGAACTTGGGACCTATAGTACATCCAACCGTAGCAATGTTATAGCATGAAGGGGGAGTTACCCAAAACAAAATATCTAGACAAAGTCTACATATTGCCGATAGTCGCGATGTTCAAATAAAAATTATGCCGATGTACGCGTCAGGGTCGGCATAAACGGTTTACAAACAATTTGTCTTTCTCTTATTCAATCAGTTCTCTGGGTTTATTATAGAAAGCTTACCGTTTTGTAGTACTGACACTTTTTCATTACACGCTTCTAGTTAATTTGTTAACACCTTTACATTATTTTCTCGTTTTTTCCAAGCACAGTTTGAAAGAAATTTCAGGCAAAACCGAGCAAATACCACAAAAAGATCATGTCTAAAACATTAACATATCATAACAAATTAATCTTAATTGTAACATTCGCCTAGTAAAGGTGTACCCTTTTTAATTTTTTTTTCTAAGAAATGATTTATATATATGTTTCCTTATGTTTAGGACATAAACAGTGGGAAGACAAAGATAAATATAAATCGGAAAGCAACGTGCCTTTTTCCATACTTGATCTCAGAATATAATCAACAAAGTATGTAAATCAACATGAGTAAATATCTAATTCTTTCTTAAAGGAAAAATGTATTTAACCTTTTAGAACGTTTTATCCTACCTTTGATTATGCCAAACAAATAATAAGCCATTAGAAATCAAAATATGTCTATCAAGCCTTTGTCATACGTTTTTAATTTGTGCTTCTAGAGATTAGCGATTTAAAAACTACACACACAATTATTAAGGTTTAGGTCAATTACACTGGACTTTAATATTTAAAATAAACCAACATTTGAAATATATTGTTCGGTTCGTCGCATTCTATTAAAACCCTAAGTTAAAAGTGAAAATTAATGTCAGCTTTGAATCGCGAGAGACGTATATGTTGATATAAGGCTGACTGAATTTCCCAAAATCTGATGAAAATATCCTTGGTTCATTGAAATACCTGACTATGTTTTTGAAACTTCCAGTTCTAGTTCAAATGACAATTTAAATTGAGACCTTTTAAGGACATTGACACATTAGATATAAAGCGGAATTTAAAATAACTTAATATTTATTTAAAAAATTGGTGTCAGTCCTGATGTGAAAAGATAAAGACTGATCTTTCATCCATCATGGAAATTCACACATATACGCGTACATTAATATCATTCTCAATATCTAGGATAAGATTAACTTACATAAAACAACAACACTCCTTCATGACTGTCTTGTTGGTTGCTTTATTGCGACACTCAGAGGATCCTGCCATCTATCAATGTACGTCTCGTTTCCTTGGCTACTAGTGTATCTAATGTGAATTCCCTTGTAGCTATGTGAGATCTCACTTCGCACTTTCCTGGATGGTTTTTTACAAAGAAATCATTGTAAATAAAAAGCACATAAACATGAGACAAGTAACAGTAAACACCTGCCTCCGGCGTAAGTTATTGAAGGAAATAAATATGTGACAGTATATGGAAAAACTGATTTGAAGAATGTAAAATCTTTAAACTACACTTTTATCACACGAAGAGAAAACTCTCAGGAGAACAAGGAAACAAGGGGAGTTGAAAACAGAAAACAAACGAAACAAATTTTTGTATTAAAAGGTTAGTAATAGCACAAGTTACTTAAATAAACATATCAACAGTAGAGGATATGTCTGAAATAATATAGATATAGTATAAATGTATATGCATATATTATACATTTGTAAATATACAGTTAAACTTTATTCTATATAATATCTCCTTACGTTAAAACTTGTGTGCACTATATGTTCAGGGTGTGGTAATGGCTTAAGCTGCCTCACTTTACAAGGGGATTTCATACTGGATTGCTTTTCTTTAATGTCTCTGCTCAACTCCATTTTCAGCCATGTTCTAGATCAGTTAGAGGACAATCTAAAGGGCTATTTTATTCGATAAGGTTAACCGGGATTTATTTAAACGATGCACTTATATATCCAGAAAGTATGTGCCATAAACTAACCGAGCTACAATGACAAAGATGTAAGGATAATCGCAGATTAGGCACGGCACGGCTATCTTAAAGGGGCAATACATTTGGTTTTGTATAATATTTTCTTAATAAGTTTGCCCATTGGACTGGTTTGCCATAGTCAACCCTTTTTTTCTGGGTTTTCTCAAAGACAAAAAGTGTAGATAAAATTTGCTTATCACTGTTAGTCAACTTACAGTAAGCACCTGCGTCGGGAGCGAATAAGTGAGAGTGAACAAAGAATACAATTTATAATATATATATTAAAATTAAAAAAAAAGCATAGGACAAAATAATTTACAGGCTTGCCAATTAAACGAAATTGATTAAATACTGAGTCGAGGCATTGCGTTCTTTAGAATAACCACAAAAGTTACTAAATTGATACGCTCTGTCAATAAAAAGGGACGACTGGGCGGCTTAAACAGGTTTACAAAGGTTTACCCTCATGCTTTCTGAGGCGTTTCTTAAATACAAGCAGGATTTTTGTCTCATCATCTCTCCAGTCGTGAGATGAGGCAATTTATGTAGTTCTCATGATCTTTAAATAAAATTGCACAGCAGATATAATGGCGGGATTTGGCTTGCTTTAGTATAGATACTTTGCCTACAATATTTTCACTTTTTTCACATCTTTATATTCAACTGCCGAGCAGAACCTTTGTTATTTCGTTGCTTAGGATTGTTCTTCAAAATAAAATATTCTCCTTTGTGGTGGGTCATTTATTTTTGACATATAACTTCATTGTGTTATTATCGATGGCGCCATTAACAAATTCATATTAAACATCGCATGGACTGTCATATTACAAACCTTTATCGCGTAAGGAACTGTTATCGCAGTATTAAATGCAAAGATATGAAGTAAGTTTCAATGGTATTAGTCTGGAACGTTTAGACCTAATGTTTAAGTGTTGATGCAGACATAAGGTCACAGGCCCGAAGTCTGAAACGAATCTGATTTATTGAAAAACCTTTCTATGTCTCTGAAACGTGCAGAAATAAATTTAGTATTGTTTCTGAAATAAAAAGGAAATTCAACAGCTTCTCTCTCACCGCTTTCAAGTCGTTTCCTTCATTAGCACTGGAATAAGATTTCTTTACATTTTGCCAGTATTAACAGTTATTATCGTCTAGTCTAAGCATTGAACTGTTAAATTTTTGCGATAAACAGACAATAAGCAGTGCTTTATTTTTATGTATATAGCGCAATATAAAAAGCTAAATTTAGGACGTTACATATGTATTGTCTTTTTTCTGTTGTAGATAAAATTTACATTGTTGACGAAATAATGTAAGCAATCAATTTAGGAAGCTTCCAAAGTCTTTTCTTATTGTAAAAAACAAATAGCAATACATTTACGTATTTAGCTTCATGCAGTATCGTTATTGAAATATCAGAAAATACTAACACTATTTACATCACTTTTAAGGAATCGACAACCCATTTTACGTCATTGGTCAAAATCAGGAACTTGTTGTAGAGAATAACATTCCAATGCCAGTGATATGCGATTTGACGAAAAGCAACCTGAAAAAAATGCTACTTAGGTGGATCAATGTGGTGAGTCGTTGAATAAAAACTTAATGAAAAATAAAACACGCACTCATTATCATTACCATGATGCCAATTTATCTCATTTTCGCATCTGATGGAAACAAGCGAATGTATGTCATTAAAGGGTAACATATTTAAATGTAATGATAAATAGGTAAATGCCTTTTAAATAAACGGAAGAGAACTAATAAAAATACAGACACGCCATTTTAAGGTAATCATTCAAACATCATATAGACAACTTATTGGCATATAATTGGCAATGGTATGTTAAAAATAAATTAGAATAAAGGGAATTAAAGGTTAATGTTAAAGCACTTCATTAGCTTGTTCTTAAAACAATAAAACAATAATACTAATTTAAATATAAAGACTTTAAAATACGGTTCTAAATAGTTCAAGTCATAATTTGTAAACGAAATACCTAATGATTATATAATATGTGGTTTATCCTTTATATTATTGCAAACGTGTCTATATAAATTGCTTGCATTATATTTAAACATATTAAAACAATCTACTTGTTGGTACCTTTATTTCACATAAACAAGAACAGAATGCTACAATCATGTACAGTCATTCACACTTCTGTTTTAATGAATGTCGTCATTGCTTAAAATATTTAATTCACTTGAAAATCTAAAATTATATTTGATTTTTGGTATGTGAATGACTGCCTAATCGATATCCTGGTATGCTCTAAGAAAACAAAAAATTGAAAAAAAAAGTAATTGACATACACATTTTAATTGTACATTTCCACCCATTGAGTTTGAGTGTTGACGACGAGCATAAGCTAGAAAGTGTCATTTATACTCAAATAACATCTTACATTTATTTTAATTCTAATTCATTGTGATCAAAGTGCTGCCTGGAAGCGCTCTTTTATAAGGCTTATATGTTGCTTTTGTGTACGTTTTGAATTTAGTTCCTTATATGAAATTGGTTAAAAACCCCACACATCAAACAACTAGAAATATGCCCAATGACACGAAGAACGTCATTGCTCTTAAACTTTAATAGGGATCCACTTTTCTATAAGAAGACAAAATACAGTTACCAAATAAACATAGCTTTTTAGCAAGAAACAATTTTTTATACCTGCTAAAGGCGAAGACAATTGGTCAAAGAGTTCCAGATTAGCAATCTTCATCAGTTTCGAAACTGTTAAATAGGTATTGTGTCTCTTGTTAAAATAGGTAAATATATAACCAGACCACAAACACCTACTCAATATGCAAGTTAAATTACAAGCAGTGCACTTACAATCAAAGTGTTCAATTTAACTTAAACTTTTTTAAAAATGAGAGGTTGCTCAATTGTGGTTTTGGCCGAGGCCATCATCCGCTTAAACAGCCACATTATCAATGTATAAATCGGAAATAGCTGATTTTGACTCAAGGCGAAATGTAGACCTATGGCGCCTTTTCTACCACCACTCCAAACAAGTCGCAACAGAGTTCTTATATTGCATTTCTAGTTATAAAAATAGCATTTCCTTTCAATAAACGATTGGCAGTTAAACCAATTTACGCGAGTGGTTAAGAGTGCCAGACAATCAGACAATCAAAGCGAACCAACGTCCTAAATAGCATAATCTCTGGTTATTTCTTTGAAAACCGCTTTTTAGTTATCAAGTATAGACGTTTATCTCGGGCCGATTTCAGCTCTGCCAGAAAAGGGGTTATAAATCTTCTACTTGAACCTTATTTAAATAAATAGTGTTTTGCATCCAAACGAATGTTGATCCACAGACAAGAAAAGTAGTGCGTGGGCGTTCATTGGATAGCTGTAGACAAGTGTTGGACGAAAAGAAAGAATTTCTGTAGATACAAACATTCAATTGAAAGCACATACCTCGATCGATTGGGTAAACATAAAATAAATTTTAAGCCAACTAATTTCGGTCGAAAAAGTTTAAATAAAAAAGTCAATTGCAAGCCAATACCTCCCGATCGATTGGGTTTACATAAAAATCAACTGCAAACCTTTCGATCGATCGAGTTTACATAAAAAAACTCGATTGCAAGCAAAACCTCCCGATTGATTGAGTTTATATTAAAACTCAATTGCATGCCAATATCTCCAGATCGATTGGGTTTATATAAAAATTCAAATGCAAGCCAATACCTCCCCATCGATTGGGTTTATATAAAAATTCGATTGCAAGCCAATACTTGTCGATCGATTGAGTTTACATAAAAACACAATTTGCCAGCCAATACCTTCCGATTGATTGGGTTTATATACAAACTCAATTGCAAGCCAATACCTCCCGATCGGTTGGGTCTCTTTCGACTTAATGCTCGACTTATTATATAATGTATAGAACTCACTCGAGAGCCAAGATACTGCCCCTTTGAGATTCAATGCCGACCGTTTTAAACTCTGTGATTAACACGACTTTATGCAATTGCGACTGAGTTTATGCTATTAATGTATCCTACTATTGCCAGATTTAAATAGGGAATTAGAGTCTAAGCTACCTTGACAGAACTTCATCTGCAAATTACTGCGACTTGCTTGCTGAAAACAAACACAATGATAATGTAATCCGCTGTCAACATGTAACAGCATCGAACTTGACATAAAAATCTTGGAATGACGACGATGTCGTTCTCAAAGGTGGAAATACATTATAAGTGTATGTTTTATACTTACGATGTTATTATATTATTTCCATGTTTTGTGTGTTTTTTTACATCAGAAAATCTAAACATACCATTTTTTCCGGCAAAATCGACAGTACGAATGATGAGACAGTCTGTCACATGGGCCTATTCTCCTGATACTGTCCTGATGTTATAAGCTTGCTATAGAGACCATACTCCTCACTGTAAACTGTCCTGATGTTATAAGCTGACTATAGAGACGATACTTCTCACTGTAAAGTGTCCTGATGTTGTAAGCTGGCTAGAGACACCATTCCCCTTACTGTAAACTGTCCTGGTGTTGTAAGCTGGCTAGAGAGACCATACTCCTCACTGTAAACTGTCCTGATGTTATAAGCTGGCTAGAGACACCATACTCCTCACTGTCAACTGTCCTGATGTTATAACCTGGCTATAGAGACCATACTCCTTACTGAAAACTGCCTTGGTGTTGTAAACTGGCAAGAGAGACCATACTCCTCACTGTAAACTGTCCTGATGTTATAAGCTGGCTATAGACACCATACTCCTCACTGTAAACTGTCCTGATGTTATAAGCTTGCTACAGAGACCATACTCCTGATTGTCAATTGTCCTGATGTTATTGGCTTGCAATAAAGACCATAACCTTACTGTAAATTGTCCTGATGTAATAAGCTTGCAATAGGAGACCATACTCCTCGCTTTAAACTGTCCTGCTGTTATAAGATTGCAATAGAGACCATACCCTCATTGTAAATTGTCCTAATGTTATAAGCTTGTAATAGAGACCATACCCCACACTGTAAACTGTCCTGATGTTATAAGCTTGCTACAGAGTCCATACTCCTCACTGTAAACAGTCCTGGTGTTTTTATGAAGCATTATAACATTGTCAAATCATTTTTAATTGTTCTAAGTCATTATATTTACTCGAAACTCATGTTGTATCCAGCCTGGATGCGATCAATTGTATAATGTATTTTTAATTGAGAGTAAAATCTATATTTCAGCGTGGACATACTTTTACATGAACAACGTAAGGTCAATCCCACTACCAATGTCTTTTGAACATGCTAACCTGATATCAGTTTGTAATCTATGTTTCTATCTGTACAAAAACAGGATGCTACAACTATTTTATTCTTCTCTGATCATTTTTGCTTGATTCAAAGTTAATTTCACTTATAATCAACCATTTTTGTGTAGTTTTTATAATAGAAATTATATCCTTTCTTTTCTAAACACTGTAAGGACATTTTCTTTCAATGACGTCACTAGTTTCGTCATAACTTATCAAAGAAAACATCAGCGCATATACATTTTGTATTGAAAGAGAACGGTTTTCTTTTCATTGCTTGCATTTGCGAAACCCGCCAGGAAGTGCGAGGTAGAGCTCTGTTTAACCGTTTTAAGCATCCCAGTCGGCCCAATATTGCCGGCTGACCGTTCCAGGGATGTAAATATTCTGTTTGCTTTTTTTTGTTAAATGACTCGTCACAAATTCTGTCTTGTTTTTCACTTGGCTTGCGTGTGAATTTGTCCTGTGCCTTTTCGGAGTATGGTATATGTTGCAATGCTCATGGGACTTTTCACATACACGTATTAATAATTTGCCTTCTAAATAATAATTATCCAGTGGTTCTACTCTACAGCTTATGAAAATTATTTCTAATATTTTACTTTAATGACATTATTCCTGAACCTGGATCTAAATATTCGTCATTACATGTATATTTAGAAAATGATCCGTTCTCTTAAAGGCGTTTTCATGAGAAACCAATGCGCATCTTTATTGCATGCATCATTCAGATTTAGGCATCTTTTTCCCATTGATACCGCATTTTCCTTAGATAACTAGCAAAGCATTCGGATATATACTCATGTATCCAACTTCGAAGATGTTAACTCATTATTAATATGTTTTCATTGACTGAGGAGATATGGACACAATGATGTCCTAAACATAAGACACGCTCCAAACATAAGACACGCTCCAGTAAACATAAGCTACTAATTTATTATTTCACCTACAAAATCATGCAAAGAACCGCGACATTCCTACTTCGACCGCCGTGTATAGAACTGTATAGAAATCGTTTCTGAATGTTTTCGAGTTTCTCCTTACAAATTGTCAGTGTCCTATACAAAATGTAAATTAAGGAAGTTTTCTGAGTTCCATTTTATATATCCAATTTATATTCCAATTGATAACTAATTTCGTAGTGTTTACTAGATGATTATTAACCCCCCCCCCAACCATTTCAATTCTTAATTGGACCTAAACGAAAACAATGATCTTTGCTAATTGTGTAGTTCAGGATTAATTATAATGGTAATTACTACATGAACGTGAACAGTGTCTTTTACTATTATGTAGAACATTGGGACAAGGTACAAAACATGACGGTCTTGTATTTTATCGCATTTAATGTGTCACAGCAATATAACTTTAGCGTGGATATCGGTTACATGTAACCAGTTATTTATGTTATAATTATATTGATCCTTTTTGGATTGTTACATGCACGTGCTTGAAAATTATTTTATTTAGCTACTTTCATTGCAACCTACCATGAATAGGCTACAACACTCCGTTTATATCTTACCCAACAAATACATTTAACGTACATTTGTATAATTGCTGCGAATATCTTTTCCCAAAGATGCTGCTATTATTTGTTTAGCTATTTAATAACAATCTACATGCGATGTGTTTTGTCTAATTAAGGTTACAAATTTCAGTTTGCCAATCAAGTCTTTTACGTTACCTTACTAAGAAGAGAAATAAAACCCCATCAGTTAAGACACAAACAAAAATAGTTCTATTTTAAAAGACACAACTGCTTTTAATTTCGTGCCTGTCGTCAATAATTACTTTAATTTATAAACTTTTTTTAAAATTGATGTGATGCATTTAAATTTTGATAAGACAAGCTAAATATTATTATGATTAATCTTCATGTGCCCTAAATAGCTTAGTAAAATGTGTTGGAAAATGCAATTGAATGAAACTGTGTATCTACGTATATTTCATTATGCCTTTTTCAAAAAGGTGTTGGTAAGACGATAACCTTTATGAAAAACACACAAAAATTATCATGAATTATTAAGGGACATACTCAAAATGTTTTGTTGAATGAATGCAACCGAATTGAAATATTTTGCCGTTTAATTTAAGTCAGTATTAACATTAGTAAAGCGGGTTATTTATTTATAAAAAAAGTAAAATAATGTTTTTCAAGTTCCACGAATAATCTCATCACATACATTGTTCGCCGTGATCAATATATTGGTCTGAGGGCATGAAAATAAATGTGGTAAAAGATTCTATATTCCCTGAGTTTTCATTAACTTTGCATGTTGATATTCCTGGCTGTCAAATTATATAAGTTCTTATGTATATTATTATCATCAACGTTTGTCCTTCAAGAAATCATCAATAAGTCGAGGTTAGAGCTTTTGTTTTTATTATTATGCAGACTACCTTGGAGAATAACCTTCAGGAAGTGTGAGCTTTAGAGCACTTCGCAAACTGTGTTTTAGCAACCAGTTCTTATGCCGACTGAGCGTTCCCTGGCGGTAACTGTTTTTAGGTACTTCATGTCTTAGCTCGAAGTTTGTGTTACTTTACATTATATTGTGTCTTTTTGCAGTGGATCTTCAAGTTTAAAGATATATGTGCTAAATGTCATAGTTCCTTCACATTCTTGCTTTTTCAAGCTAATTGGCAAACCAACTTGCTGTGTTTAGCCGACTTGTTAAGAATAGGTCCTTTAAAAGATGCATAGATTTAAAAATAAATATAATTTATTGGCGCTTTTAATTGCTAGCTTCTTTGTCATTAGAGCGCTGAAAGCGTTTCATTTCCTTGCTAGATTTGGGTCTCTGTATTTCAAAGGCCGATCAGAACTTTTATCAATACAAAGAGTACAACATTAGACATTGGATAACATGATTAATCATGCTTGTATGAACTCTGTTGTGATTGTAATCATTTATTAGATAAGCGTATTGCAACACATGAGTATTTTGTTACACTGTTAATTATACATAATTTTTATGGTCATTTTATTGTATATTTATTTTAACTATGTTGATCTATGTTAACTATTCACACATGCTTGCTTTTCTACCTCCTTTTATTGTCAAAATATTATTTCCATGACAAACACATTTCTTTTGAAAACAATAACCTTAAAGAAAGTACAAAACTAAATTGTAGATTGATGGACTTTTACCTCCAAAACAAAGTAACATTTTGAGCTGGTACCACCACGTTGTTTTCTTTGTTTTTTCCCTATTTTTATTTCAAGTTCTTCCTAGAACCATATTTTGAAAATATATAAATAATATAGTCGATTATTGATCGAAATACGGCGGACTTAATAGTGACAAACATAAATTAATTAATTTTACCTTTTTTGTTCGGACACGAAAAAGATAATAAAATAATAAAAGTTACAACAGACAGTTTAATTTTATATATATTTAACCAGATATGTAAATTAAATAATGCAACATTGAAAGTAAAATAAAAGAAGAAAACATATACACGAATGACTCTCATTTAAATTTGTGATGTCATAACTGGTAATGCGACAATGGTGATTGAATTTATGCCCATTTGCCCTGGAAATCGTGATATATTTGGCGTTAGTTCACTTAAAATTTCAGAAGCATGTCTTTACATACAAAAAAGTATTATTTATATGTGTTTTTTATGTCTAAGCAAAGCGATAATTTAAGAATGTTATGTACACATTTTTTTCATTTGTCTTCAATGGGAAATACAATTTCCCTCAAAAGTAAAACTACACTTTAAAAGATTAACAACTCATAAACAATTTTACAATCAGTCTTGTCACCGATATTCTGAAAAACATTGTTGAACATTTCAAGTGCATTTTTCTTAATTTCAGTGGATAGGAAAGAAACATAGAAGGAAAGACATGGTTTAACCAGCCTTTGAAAGGATTCATATACTTACTAAACGGCAATAGCTTGTATAGGTATTTGAGAAAAGATCCAATAATAATTACCACAGATATTTAAACTACATTTAGACAAAGACGAACAGGGTAAACGTAAACCAATTAGCTTAACTGCTAAATTTGTCCTTAGTCCATTTAATGTGCAAACAGTGTACATGTGAGCACAAAATACACGATGATAAGAGATGATTACAGCTGCATTTTAGATAAAGGGATTGATTTTGGGCTAAATCTAAGACAGCAGGGGACGGCAGTTGGGTTCTATTTGTCTCTTAGTACAAATTCAAATGCCAATTTGCTCCTTGAACAAATTTCATTTCCGTTATAGAAAAGATAATAATTACACTCTTCATTTCTCGATGTAAATTTCACGAAGTACGGGACACACACACACATACACGCACGCACGCACCCACACAAACACGCACACACACGCACGCTCGCACAAGCACGCACGCGCGCACGCACTCAGGCACGCGCGCGCTACCATGCTTGACGTCTTTGGTTTAGACTTCAACTTATCAACTTCCCATTTCTATACTTACCTATAATTACAACTGCAATTGAGGAATATTACCTGAACACATATATGTGTTCATGTTTTATAAAGTAACATACAGCAAATATGTGTCTACCCTCAGGCGTATTATACTAAATAATTACTTACCTCCACTGGTCTAAAGGGCTCGAGTTACTCTGTGCGCCATTTTAAGCAATGCATTAATGCTAAATATATATTCACATACCAATGCCCTTAGACTTTAAAGATGTATATTAGGGAGTATCTGCAACTTGTAAATAGTTTGTGATTTCGCCCATGAGGGGATGAAAATAATGAAGTAGTTAAAAAGACATTGATGATCCAAATACTAGTATAAAACACTCTGGTCGGTTCTTTAGCCGACTAACCGTTTCAAAGCGGTACCAGACGGTATTTTCTAGTATTATAACACGTGGTGTCATTTGTGTTGAATGGTTATATACATATTTTATGCTTATCAAAGACAAACTTGACATACTCCTAAATTCAGCAGGGCACCTGTCACATGTACAAATAAAACATTTGTTTTGTCATGCGGCAAGGTAACGAATCATTTATCCATGCAAGCCGTTTATTCATGATAAGCTGTAAAATTCTGAAGTTATTTGATATGTATTCTACCAAATGGATGAAGTTAAGTTTTTCATTGACAGAAGTTGACAACCTTTATACTAATGTCGTCACGCAGAATTCATCCAAGTTGTCTTCATGAAATCAAAGTTTGCATATTGTAGCAAAAGAAAAGGAGTCTTTTCCGATTCGCGAAATGATACATTGATGCAGGGACTATAATATTTATAACCACAAAAGTTAAAGCTGATGTTTAATTTTAAACTTTTGACTTAAAATGGATAATTAGATATATATAATTAATGCAACAGCTCTTAATGTCTAATTTTAAAACTCTGTGAACTATGTTTTGATCTTACCTCACTTTCAATTGGCTGCAAAAAATGAAACAAACTTAAATATTTTTCTGTTCTATGAAATACTGAAACGAACAATATTACTAAATCACGTTGCGTACATAATTTAATCACTTACAAAAAGGTTTTGCAATGATTCGATAAATCTCTGTAGCTTACATACTTTATTTAAGGACTTTGAATCGCTGTATGAAAAGAAAAAATGGCAAACTAAATTCAAGTTGTCTGACTTTTAAAAAGTAAATGAAGTGAAATATGTGAACTTGAAAGCATATCAGAACTTCACAAATAAGACAGATAGGTTTTCTTTTGTCATTTATTGTGTTATAAATGCTACAATTTAGAATTCCCTGACTGGTCACACACTGTTTAACTGTCTAAAAGCAAAGCATTTTATATGAACTAATCTGTACCATAGCTGCCTTGTCTAAGTTTAAGTTTGTTTTTTGCTTTTGCCGTCGTAACAGAATTATTGTGCTATCTCTAACTACAAAATCTTGAAAGACACTACACCGTGGTGGCAAGACACCACCACATTAGTCTGACCGATCTTAACGTCCTTAAGTGTATAAATAAAACAAAACTAAGATTAAAACATCAACAACATCAGCTACTACAAAATTATTTTAATATCAAAATAAATAAAGAAAAAATAATAATTAACTAAGCCGATAAATTAATCACTCAGTCAGATAAATGAATTAGAATCAATATGAAAATGCAACATTTAAGAGAGGTGATCCGGAAATAACCTGCTAGCCTTTTTTTCACACATTCTGAATAGAATAATAAGATTTCCTAGAAATTTTAATATTTAATTGACACTTCACAAAAAGTCTCAACAGTACAATAAACATTAAAAAGGATACAAATGGTAGAAATGTAGCTGTACTAACCAATCAGGGCACAACATAAGAATAACGTTATAAGATGTTACGTCCCTGTCACTTTACATACCAGTTTCTGTCCAGACATGAAACAATTCGACGTATATCAACGTGCTAGCTCCTTATATTAATTGAATCTGTGTCCTTTAAATACAGACTGTACGGTCGACAAAATCCGAATGTCCACTGTAGCGCGACAAATCGAATAAGGCTTCAACCATTTGAATACCGATTACATTGATCTGAAAGCTGTGTGGAATGGAGCATGATCGTGATGCAGTATGACATCATGAAGGATGACATCAGGCCTCATCAGCTGTAATGCGAGAGTGGGATCTCGGCGTAAAATCTGAAAACAATAAGGAATAAGTTAATATGGAGAATTATGTTCTAAAATATATAAGCGTATCCCACGTATCTAAGTATTGTATTTGCGGTATATATAGAAAAAAAAATGACTGATTCGTTTAACACAATTTCGAACTGCACATTATTCGAGTGTGAATAAAAGGAAAGTAAAAAATCACCTTTCCGTGATAAGCTGCAGCCAAAATCAACGACTTTCTGAATTATCATCCTTAGAATATATACGTCTACTTACCACTCGTTTTCGTCACCCTTACATTCTTAACACTTGGCGATTCCGGTGCTTTCCGACTGTTTTTATCCTGGATAATAATACAACCAGATCTTACCAGCGGTTATAAGGCGGTCCAAAATGTCTACAACTTTCACCAACTCAGGAACTTGGGCGAGGTTGCTACACACGCATCCGTTTATGTTCTTCAGCGAGAGGACGATGAATCCAACGAAAGCTGATCTTTTTCAAGTTCAGTTTGTTAATCAAAACACGCTGCACTATATCGTAGCTATATCCTGTATCGTCGCAAATATCACGAATCGTGAAGCGTTCGTCCCTACTCACGACATCCTTGACCAGCCAACGTCGCATCCAACGATAATTGATATGGTATTCGCATGATTCACGCCTGAAGTAATACCAAATAAAATAATCAAAGATGCTTAAAACATTACGGCCTTCCTCAGCGGTGATTTATTTTCTTCTTAATTAAAAAAACACACCAGAAATGACATTTTTCATGTTCTGCCCTGGCGCCAATTCTTAGTACGTTACATCATATATTTGTGTTGATTGCGTACGGCTTGCACGTGCATAGCTTGGTCTTTCACAATTAATTCATTGTTTTCCGGTACTCCTCCGATCCGCGTAGTTTCGTCAGCCACTTTAAACAGACGTCATGATCATCCGAATTCCGGATTAAAGAGTGCAGCCATTGGGTCCTGGAAAGGTGTAGAAGCTGTAACATGTATAGCGTGTCCCCTGTTTCGTCGACTTATATAACGAACTGGCAGCGTGAACAATGGATCCCGCAAACTACATTTCTTGACATGCCGTTAATGTTTTTCTTCACGTTGTATACCATTCCACTTAGGTCATTAACACTATCTGCATTCCATGTCGCGCATGCATGGTCTGCAAAAATTCTGTACTTTGAAGAATCGACTTTTGCGCCTTTTGTGTATGAGCATGTCGTGCAAGTTGCTGTCTAGTCTGTATGCAACTATTGGCGGCTCCGTTAATACTTTCTCTAATCTGTCAGATGCCCATGCGTTTTCGTAGAATCAGATAAATATCTGAAAGACCATTAAAATAGGTCAATACCAAAGGCACCTAGAAGTAGAATAAAACTACGAAATTATATTCTTCGTCTACGTTCGCTATATATAATCGCATATTATCGTCATTTTTGTCACGTCTTTGCAAACGTGCTCCGTGCAAGTCGTAAGCATGACTATACGTGATTAAGGAAGATGTCAATACAAGTTTAATAGCTTAATACGATAGATAACAAGTTTTCTTTTTACCATTTTTTGAAGAATTTCAGAACAAAATTTAGTTCATTTGGTTTATCGCTCTACGAGCAGTATTTCAGTTATTTGGAGACGGCTAAAGAATATATGTCATGTTCTACGGTTTAAATCTTTGTTTGGACTATATTTTGTTTGAATTAAAAACATGACGAAATAATAAACAACATTTCAAATACATTTTGTTTCTTTTGGTTTGCAGGAAGCAATTCAATGAGTTTATTCTAAAACCTTAATTGTGACTTTCTTTAAATAAGTATATATATTAAATAAATTAATGTCAAAAGATGAAGCACTGAAGCAAATTCAAGGCGTGTGATTAATACAAAAAATCGTTAGCATTAACATAAATAACACAATAATACTTTTACTTATCGTAACTAAACAATCTTTTCCTTGCTGACCATCAATAAGTTCTCGAAATTGTTCGAAATTCATAAACAATCGAAAATCAACATGAAATATTGATCGCAGCAGCCACGCCTCGAATCGCAAATCTCTTGATAACCAGCCAAGAACGCTACCATCACATCACAGCGGCTTCACCAAATATACATTATATATAGTCTCATTAAACATTCAGTCAGGCTGAAATTCAATGCGTGTTTAATTATTTTTATGGTAACATTTCCATGCTATTTAAACGAACATGTTGTTTTTATCTCTAATGAAGAAAAGTATGCAATAGTCTGTGAATACATATTATTCTTAACCGTTAAATGTGCTATGGTTTGCACATACAAAACATGAGCTTTTGTAACTAATTGTTACATTGTAGACATTAAACAATTATTTAAGTTTATTTTTTATTTATTGTCGAAAAGTAAGACGTTAATTCTTACTGAAATAATCGCTACCTACAGCATATGATATTGAGGAATATTGTCGATAGCGACTTTACCTGTTGGTGATGGTGCAGCTGTTGTTAATACACCACAAGCAATAAGTTAGGAAAAAAAGCACCAACACACCAGTGTGAACCCGCTGTAAGTTAAGTGTTTTTATTTAGATAACTAATATTTGCAGTTAAATGGAAAGCCTATCCCATCATAGGTAAATAAGAAAAGGTCCTATCAAAGTTTTCACAGATATTTAAATTTTTATCTACCAGTAGACAAATGCAAACAAGGTAAATGTAAATGTGACAAAAAACACAGAGACGAAACATAACACACAAAAAGAAAAACCATCAGTTACCGCCTTGGAACGGTCAGTCGGCAAAAGGGCCAACTGGGGTGCTTAAACCTGGTTTGTGGAGCGCTCCAACCTCGCACTTCCTGAAGGTTTTTCTATCAAACAAACAGTGTAAATAAAAATATCCCGTCAAAGTGACACATATTTGTATTAAGATATTTCTAACACTAGATATTTACAGTAACTTGTCACTGGAGTTTAGTCATCTCCGATATGAGTATCTCTGATAAATGCTAGGTTCATATCACCAATGTAGCGTTATGCATTAAATATCGTTATTTTGTTAAAAAATGTAATAGCTGTTAGATAAAAAAACATCTAAATTGATAGTTTGATTCTGAGAATGCGTTTAAAATTTGCATATTTTAGTCAACTTTGACAGAACATCGCAAGATTTACATAAAGCAGGAAACACAGACTATGCCCTGTGAATATAAATACATAAAATGCATTTTGTTGTCTGGTTTTGTCAATTTTTCTATGAATGCATAATGTACCAGCAATTTATAATATCTTAAAATTAACAGGTAAAGGAAATTGAATCACGTAGACAGGTTCATACAAATTACAGACAAGTCCGACATTTAGTCAATGAACACGGAATGGAGCTATTTTTTTTTGCTTTGGAAAATTGGTAGCTAAAATCGGATTGCGGCATTCTATATCACGAGTTACATATCCTTATTTGCATAAACAGACTTGACATGTTGTGAAGTTAAGATCAATTATATTTCCTGAAAGGTTCACTTAGAAATACCAGCCAAATCTTAATTCAATTAAATTTAACTTACCATGCGTAAAAAATTACATTAGAAAACAATGTTTATTTGTACTTGGAAACCTTCTATATTGCATTTAATATTGCTTAATATCGTCTTCATTGCCTATAGAAACGCTATTTATACCGTATTTTGTGTTTTACGGCACACTGACACTTGATAGGTCATGCGATGCCGAAGGTTTATAACGAAATTTCCTTAAGGTGCTATACAATCATGTTAAACCATTATTAGAAACTTGTTGTTACATTCAAGCATTTTCTTCCCCTTCAATAAACTTCATTTTTGTACGTAAATGTTCTTGTTAGTTTCTTGATGTATGCAATTGTCAAAAGTGCTTTCCTAAGTTTGCAATACAGATGCTATTGATTAAGAGACCTTTCATATACTGACACCTGAAACAAACAAGAGAACAATTGGTATAATATGGGACGTATAACTATAGTTGTTACAGAAAGACAGATTATTTTTGCCGCAGTTACTTTCAGTTTGCAATAAAAGTGCATACATGATGACAGATTTTTTTTTATCCTGTATTAATTAGTAATCACTACTACCCAAGCATTTGCTTTTACACATAATTCACATTATCCTTAGGTTTTGCTTTTGCACAGTTAAGCCCTAAGAACGTTTTTCATTATTTATGTACAAGTTTTGCTAGATGGTGATACATATTGAATAAATGATCTTTATGAAAGTCTTCCTGTTGTTTTGTGAGAAGCATGAATCAAATCTCGTAATCCAATTATCTCTTTCGGGACAATCGGTCTACATTGCTTTTAGCGACTCGAATTAGTATAACCGCGGAAAACAGCGTTTCGCTATTTTAGAAGTATCACGTATATCATCAACTGTCCGTTATCAATGAGATCCTAACGAAAATTATAAATGAATTTGTCACTGACCATATACTTATATAAAGGAATCTGTTAAGACGAAAAATAATAGCAGTAGAAAGATATTCACATGGGTTCACCATCGCAATATTTTGAATATGGGGTGGAAAATAAAATTATTCAACTAAGGATTTAGAGGTTAAGAGTGGCATATAGTGAATAGGTAGAAGTGATTGTCAGATGTAAGTTGTGACCACCTTATCTAAGCTATAGATAATTGCCTCTCATCAGTATATTGCTCATTTAAATATATATTTAGCAAAAGGACGCTTATTTTGCAGATCCTTTACATTGCATGCATCTTCGAGTTACCATAGACAATGCTGTGTTATTCTTGACATTGTCATCAGCTATCATTCAGACAGTTATATTTAAACTCGCTGTCAGTGAAAAAATAATCATTATGCAAATTAATGCATCGTTACTGTCAATAACGAATGTGTTAACCGAGTTGAAGTTACTAAACTATTTCCATTTGCCAATTTTCTATTTTCTATTCAATTTGCATCTGTAGAAGATATTTTTAACACTAGATATTTACAACTTTCGTCGTTCTTCTAAACCATTTGCATAATGCATTTCGTACATTCTCATCTAATGGCTGGTTTAGATCCACGTCCTCCACAATATATTGTGTTTCTTTGTCAGTCTCTGACATAACACGATTGAGCTTTCAGAAGATGCAGCTATAAGGACTTTTTATTTTTCAGCCTGCAACACGCTATTATGTTGATTGATGATAGAGTATAACTTGAACAACGAAATGTCGAGTACTTCGGGTAAATTATTTGATTGTGAGGGTATACTTGTCAGCCTACTGTTTGATTGTACTAAAGTAGATGAGCTTCTTTTCAAAATATATAATATTAATCACTGGTTAACACAGCGAAGCTCAACATTTCAGGCGAAGACATATTTAAGAAAACTGCCATGAAAGGGCTACCGGTGAATCGATGGCCTGTTTTCTTTTAATCTCCCAACTCTACGAAAATATTAGAACTGAACGCTGACACAACACAATAGGCAACGTGTGTCCTATTCGTAATTACATATACAACAGTAACCACATTAGAAAGGTCAGTCTATGAAAGGACAGACTGGGTCGTTTTAACCGGTTTACAGAGCTTTAATCTCGTACTTTCTGAGGGTTTCTTAAAGGCAAGCAGTAGAAAGAAAGCATAAAAACATGCAACAGGCCAAAATTCATCCTTCATTTTGTTGAAATGTTCTTTTATATAAGATTAACAAAATCAAGGGTCTCAATAACTTTTGTTGTCGCCTTTTTACAAAACGTATTACAAAAAAGTACCGCTGTGCCTGCAAGTGACCCTTTTATCGGCAAGCACTTGCATTGTATTTAAACCATGACCTGAGAGGCTGTTGAGACTAGGTTAATACAGTGACTTAATGTCAATACTCGGGACTATCACAGTGACCCTGACTTTTAAATGAGATCGCACAGTAGGTATAACTTCGGGATTTTGTTTGCCTGTACTTTTATTTAACATCCGGTTTTTGGATTAATCGTCGGCCTATTATATTTGCACTTTTTGGTCACATTACGTGCAATCGCTTCAGGGAATACGATTTTGATTTTGATTCCTCTTTAAAATTTCTCTTTTGTGTAAGTGAAGTAAGTGTTTTACATATGACTTCACAGTACTATTATCTATGGCGCCATTAACGAGGTCTTATTAAACGTCGCCCTGAATGATTTATTTCAATCTTATATCTCGTTATGAGCTGTTTCATGTTTTTAAATGCAAAGCTGCGAATTAAGTTTTAATTGCATTACTCTAGAACGCTTTGGATTTATTATTTAAATGTTGAGACACAAGGTCACAGATGGTATTTCCGTAGTGTCTTTGTAACGAATCTGATTTATTGACAAATAGAAATAAAATGGGTATTGTTTCTGCAATAGCAACGGAATTTAATAACTTATACACCACAACCTTCAAATCGTTACCTTCATTAGAGATGTAGTTAGGTTTATATATACACTTAGCCACTATTAACCATTAATGTCGTCTAACCTAAGGATTTAAATATTGAAATTCATTAAAAAGAGACAATGAGCTTTGCTTTATTTTTTATGTTTATATCGCTATACGAAAGGCTAAAGGTAAGCTGATATATATGTATAGAATATTGTTTTATTGCAGCTTACATTTCAATTAATGTCAAAAGGGGGCTTTGCTCCTACGGTAATATCTTTTGCTTTGTTTCTCTTGGCCGCAACCTAGAGAATAGGCACGTCGATTGTGTACAGGCAAGCGTCAAGCTTTAATATCAATTTTGTTATCTGTTTAAACCGGAAGTTCAGTATATTGTGTAATTCAGACATTTATGAAATGCAGATTTATGAATGAATAATACCGCGAACGAGTATCACTAATTGACTTACACCACCCAAACGGCGCTTCTAAGCGCTTTGATTAAGAACCGGAGCGCAAAGAACATTTATTATCAAGTTCTTTAGTGTTATTTAAGTGAAGCTATAACATTAAAAAATGACATTGACATACACTCTTAAAATTGATATTAAAGTGAAGAACATATTTACAATAATTTAACAGCAGTAATAATGATTTTTTAATATCACGAATATATAAAACAGAAGTAAAACGATAATCAGTCATGGGTTGGTGCCTTTTTTGTTGGACATTATTTATAGTAAGGCCCCTTTTTTAATCTTATTCTGAGTTACTGTTTCTTTAAAGCGTACCTGTACAATGGATGATCCTTAACCATTCGGTCAAGTCTGTTTAAATAGACCGTTTAATACAATTATCAACACTTTACACAACAGAATTGATGATTTCTTAAAATCGGCATTCTAAAGGACCAGTGTTGTTAGTAATAAAATTAAGACTTGTTTGTAAATAAAAACGTGCACCTAAGAAACCATGATGTGAACAAAACACCGCGCATTATAATGCGATATATCACGCAACACCATTATCTCCTTCCACTCTTATAGATTAACATGACTGTTAATTTATAATTAGGGATACATAATTTGCAGTTTATGTTATTACGATTTGATTGAGTTACATCCTTTGTTTTCACGACGTCATCAAACGATATATGAGGTCACTTGTTGTTGTATTAGTTGTTATGAAACGTCTTAAAAATAAATATCGTATTCGGTTTATGGGAAAATACGGAGAAATGATGAGTCTTTGAATAAAGATGTATTAATCCTTCAATACAAAACGTTCGATAATTTGACTTTTTATAAAAGCGTATGTTTGCGGTTTATATTGTACTGCAAACACGAAAAATAATGCACGTTATACACGAATATAGTATTTTGCATTGGTTGTGTTGGAATTATTTTCTTTATACGCACATAATACTGTTATTCAACTGCTGATCGAAAGGATGTCCTTCATTCCATAGGTTTCATTAACTCTACAAGTCATATATGTTTTTAACGTTGCAATCAAAGAGGTTTTACGTGGCGTCCTGTGAATCCCTATAAATACATTCATGTTTTATTCTAATAAGCAATACCATTTCTATTTAATACTACTATCTGAACTTTGACAGGTATATTTTTGCACAACGGCACATCCCTGATAGAGGATTCTTCATGGTTTTTATGCAGATTTCAATTAGCCAAGTTGTCAGTAAAATAGTATTTTAAGTCGCGCAAATCCACTCGTAAAATTATTATTTGTTTACCACGAATTGAAATAACACTCATATATATTTTAAATTAAGGACTTATTTATTTTCAATATCAACAAGGTATTGACAGTCTTAAAATCACCATTTGGTCCCGCAAAAATGCAAGTTGCATTTAAAGTTAAAGTTCAACATGTCAAGTCGAAATAATAGTTAAAATTTAATAAATATTAAATAAGTTTATTTCTTTACCTATTTCGATAATTAAAGTCCACATAATATTAAACAATATTTGGTATCCTTAAAACTATTGCAAATGTGTAGGTACTTTAGTAAAAAAAGTTCATATAAATCATTGTTCGTTGAAGAACAAGATTGAGTAAGTTTGGTTTTCAAGTAAATGTTACTTGGTCGCCATTTTGCTTATTGATGAAAGACAAGAACAACACGGAGTAACATCACTTTATATGACAGTATTTTGCTGCCATGCATACAATTTTGTATCTTCTTGTCCAGGTGCAGGGTATTCATAAAAGTGCTATAGTTCATTCATCAATATTCTTATAACAAAGGCAGAAAGTTTTAAAATCAACTGTTGTCCTTTATTGAATGAAAATGCACACATTCATTTTATCATATTTCACATCATTACGTTTGCTTGTTCACACTTCATCTTGGAAAATGCTCAATGTTTAAAACTAACATAATCCGCTTATTTGAACTTTTTGCCCGTGCTGTTAATGTGCATTCTGGGTAACAATGGAACAAGTACAGACAAATAGAGTGTTACATTTTTGAAGTACACAAAAGTAAACAAAAACGGTCCAGAGTCATGGGGTTCCATTATGACAATCCAGAGTTCAGAAAAAGTCATAAACAGTTGAGAACTGTCATTTTTTTTGAAAGGAAAAATCCTTTAATGATAATCTTCTGATAAGAAATTCTTACTGTCAGTTAACCGACTAGTACAGGTGCAAAATACCTGAAGCTGCACGTTATATATTACCGATTAAAACCATAATTACAGATTATTTTTAATTATTGTAAGAAATGTTTATAACAAATATTAAACGAAATTGTTCTTCAAATCTACAACATAAAACATGCTATGTGTTTTTAAGCAAAGGAATTTAAGACATAGTTTGGATTTGACTAGATCAATGTAGCTTTACATTATCATACTAATATATAGTCTTATATACTTTTTATGTACTTATTTATTTACTTATGCGTATCTCATATAATACATTGCAATATGTTTTCACTTTATATCTTAAACCAACATCTTATGGTTATAATGTTCATATTGTATTTAACAAGCAATACTTTAGACACACTAGAAGATTGCAGTCAGTAAAAACCAACATATTGCACGAAATGATTTGTACTACTGATTACTTCTTTTCTATTTTTATCTTAATTCCATTACATTGACATCTTTGCAAAATAACCCAAGGTTGCATATAATCGTGGTTTTATGTCTTTTATGAAAGAAAAATGCTACTTAAATATTGTCAACAAATCTGCACATTCCCTTATAAATCATGTAAGTTTCTTTTCAATTACTGGACAATTTTATATGTTATTAAATATCTTAAGTTTTATGGATGACAAATCATTATTATGAAATTTGAAATATAAAATAGCCCAAGAAAGACCATGATATACAATATATTCTAAATAATCTTAAAAATGTAAATAACTTTTATTTCTCCAACAAGCCCGAATATTCTCTATATCGTGCCTTTTTGTAGAATGTTACTTGTTGTAGCGAATAAATGTAGGTTTCAGGAAACAGTACACTGCTTTCTGCTTACCTACGGGAAAATATTGAATATTTATGACCGGGAGCCAAAGTATTTTATGAAACCTTAACGACAACTCGTGGCATGGTATTTTTTTCCCATCTATTTTTATTTTGTAAGGTTAAGTAAAGTCACACTTCACCACCTCCTTTAGTAAGATAGTGGCATGTTTATGGATTACATGGCGAATCGAAATAAATTATTAACGTCTTGTTACGTTTTTGTGTTTTCTAGTTACTGCCAAATAGATTTTACAATGTTAAAGTTGTCATTTATACAACGTACATATTTTACTATGTCCCGAAAGTATACTAATCTATTTTTTCCCTCCAAGTGAAAACGAAATCGAATCAAGGTCGGATCAATGTCTTGCTAAAAGCCATGTTTTACGTCGGTAATCAAATACAGTGCCTGTTGTTTTATCATCATTATCTATGGAGCAAAGTGGAATCGGAATAATGTTATTTGAACCTATATTTGTAGATAATGAATAGTGTTTCCTTCAATGTTTAATAAGATAAGTAACTTTGTGTCCCTTTAACACCAAAATATAATCACCTTTTTGAACTTGAAATAGATAAACCGTACAGAGTCGTCCGTTAGTTGTACCATGGTTATTCGCTATATCCTAAGGTCATAGTTACTATTCGAATCTTGTCTGGTAATGAGTCGTTTCGTGACCACTGACATCCATAACACCTGATCCGCAAACGGATGTTAAACGGACAAACGTGTACCGGAAAAGTACAGTAAGCAAGCCAAACGAGCAATTAAGGACACTGGACTGAAGGAAACAAGACGGCTAATGAAAAAAAGGAAAATACATTGATGATACACAACGAACCATATCACATCTCGGTAAACACAACTTGTTGGCATTATTTTATTTTATTCATTTTAGTTATGTCAGTACGTTTTCAGACTGTTTAAATATAGATAGATTAATTCTTTCGTGGATTCCTTATGAATAACAGGTACGGTTTATTTATTTATTGTAAAACAATAACAATTTGTTGAGTCGTATTTATTATATGTGATGTCCTTAGCACAATGTATTTCGATGGAAAAAACACTTATAATTAAAAGCTTGAATTGTACCTTAAGTTGTATAACATTTCGCTGGTGCATAGGATATATGATCAATGTACAAAAATCCACTGACAAAACAGATTTTGTTCTCCCTTTTCATTTCGGTTACATAAACGAACATCATCTTGTACACGTTGCTCATATCCGGTACTTATACGTTATTAAGCACCATTCACCACGCAAGCAGTTTGCACTTTATACATTCATTGGCGTCCGTTTATCGGACGTTCCTTGTCCGGTAAACGTACGGTTCTTGTTCGTTCAATACGGTGTATACCTCGACAGCATCAGGGAAAAAGGCGCATGTCATCTTCAACACAAGACAGCTAAAATGTTTGTATCTTTCCGTTACTTGTTCATCATTTATAAAACTGTAATTATACCGTTTAAATATTTTCAAAACTTGGAACGTAAGCTACTTTATAGAGTAGTACAATAAATGTTGGTCCTCAAGTTATTTATATGTCATGTAAATGTATTTAATTGGCTTCTCATGTAGTTCTCTACAAGTAAATTATTTCTTAAAAAAACGTAATACTTCTTTTCTCTGCTGAAAACAAAGTCAACATAAGTAAAATAAAATAACGTCACTACTTTTTTATCCCATGACGTCATTACTAAGTTCGCATAACGGTATTACTTAAGTTATTATATAATAAATGTTCTTAGTCTTTATGAAAAGATATAAGCCTTAATTCTTGTGCTATCTTTTTTGCATAAAGTTCCGTTTGCCTTTTTTGCCACGTTTGCATTAACTTGCATTTTTTTCATTTCTTATGTAAGTATATGGTGAGAGATCATTTTAAAACACCCCAATGGTTGCTCTTGACCAGTGACAAACTTGCTTGCAACAAAAGCCATGGGTCCTTGTATGCGTGTAGAATTTTCTACTTAACATACTATCATAAAATGTGGCCAAACCTTAGTTTAAACCAGTGATCTATGTTCTAATGGGAACAAATCTGCACTCTTGATCCAGATTTCTGTTATTCTTCTTTGACTTGTTTACATGTTTGGCATGTTCATTATTGTACCCAATGTCATATTTAAAACCATTCGATTTAAGGTCTCGTTAGCATGACGATAATCTAACTATCAATAATCATTATTTCTATAAAATGATCAACTTTATCCAAACACCAGGACTAGTGTTGGGAATTTATCTATATGAAGTCTTAAAACAAACTGTGAATTTTAATAATTGTATACATATTATATATCGGATGATCACGTAAATATATTTTGTCCCGAAAAAAGTTGTCTTTTGAATTGTCTCTGCTAAAGACATCTGTAATTTATTTGTATCATGTTTAAACAGTCATGACATACTTATCAAACATTAACAGATTATCAGACTTGGTCCTGTAAGTATCTACCTTTAAGTTAGACATACGTACTTGTGTTAAAAAAGACAACTTTGTTTTGGCGCGTTTAGATTATTTTACCGGTGTGTAAAACGTTATTTAAACAGAATATTACAATGTGTTTTGTATAAGATTTCTATAGAATGTTTATATTAATTTATTCTTATAAAAGTAAATAAATGTCCCGTTGACATAAGACACACAATACAAAGAGCAAACGTTTGTCTTTCATAATGCATGTTTGATTTTCTTGCTGGGGGTGGAGGCCGTGGGGCGGTGTCCAGAGTTATGAGAAAGCTAGAATTCGGAATTTTACAGAATTGGCCCCGTATGACCGTGACTACTCGAGGTCAGTTTTCATGCCTGGGAATACGTAGTGCGTACAAATATGTATGTCTAAGGAGACTAGACGCGTAAATTGTGTCCGGGCATACTTCAAAAGCTAGCATTAATATTGCTATTTGTTCAACTGGAAATTCATTAGATTGCATAATTCAGATTTATGAATGAACAATGCCGAGTACAAGAGGAAAGGGTCGAAATGGGGAGCGAACAGCAATTAAAACGAGTGTTCCTCTGATTATGCATTATCTACAAGGCCGAGATATTTCCGATATCCAGCGCGGGGTCTCACTGCTCTCTACGGCTTTGAACCAGATTATTGTATGACATAAGTCATCATATCATATCAGCATGTCAGACTAAAGCTACCACACGCGTTCTAGGTTGAATGTGATTTCTAGGTTCAGATCACAGAGGTGCCAGAGGAAGTAGTTAATTTCAAGCTCGGTTTATTTTGGCCGAATCCGGTAGTATACATGTATGAGCATTTACTTTAGACCTAACTTAAGTTAAAATACATTAGCAGCGCAAAATAGAAAGTATAGAATGTTTCATAAAATGGTTTCTTTTATCGGATGTTAATTACTCTGATGTAACTTTTGTCCAAATATATAATCTATATTTTGGAGGAGGTGTTGGAGACATGTCTGCTTTCCAATTTTCAATGCGTTGTACATTTAATTTACTACGGAATAATTTTGACCATTGTTTGCACACATGCATTCGCGTACATGGCCAAATGTTCACCGCCAAAACAGCACTGATGAGCGCTTTGATTTATAGAAGCATTGATTTCATGGCTGTTTTTCTCAATCTTTGCAAGACCAGTCATGCATATACCCGGTTTGAGGGTATATATTTAAAGAATCGATTAAAAGTGCCATCTGTTGATCTTTTTGTCTTAAATATGCTATTACATTTATTAAAGCATATCACCTTTCACTTACTTATCTATGCTTTTTGTAATATTTACTAGACCACATAACGAGTAAATTGTCATTTTGGCAATTTTTATGGGGGAATATAGATGGTTAGAAACCGTGTCTACCCCTTGGCGGTAAACTAGTTAATAGATGCCTTCTGTAACTTGCAAAGAAATGCCCATTGTAGTTACGCTACGCCACAAACACGACTGAAATTTGTCTTTAAAACAAAACCATGAACATGCAGCAGTATCTTTTAAAGTCGAAAATGCATTTCTCCTGCATTGAAGACAACAGTTTAATATTGTCTGTTTATATGTATTTTTCTTGGCAAAATATGAGCACAATTTTGTGCATTATGACAGAAAGATTTTACCTAACGCGTTAGCAAAAGTACATAGAAATGATAAAATCAAATATCACTGCTTGTGCTGTTTCATGCTTGTAATAACAGTAGCAATGATCAAAACTAATCATAGACCAAACGTGTAAATAAGTTCATATCATGCCTGTATATCCAAATTACGTTATTAAATCCAATTGCTGTACACCTTCTAGAGTACAAAATTCAAAAAGCGAAATCAATTATTATTTCTTAGGAGTCCTATTATCTTTAAAGGACGCAATAACTTCTAAGAAAATTAATTTCAATGCTTATTAATAGCCATAAACCAAAAAGCTTTTGATGCATTACATCTGAAGAATTCAATGTTATTGATTTGGCATACAGACGAAAGCCAAGGTAATGGCATTAAAAAAAGTTTTGAAATCGACTGGGTGTCAACTTGATTCCTATGATATCTTACTATTGTATATAATTAAAACACATGCTATATCCGTGGCAGTAGCATTAGGAATCTTTAATCGTAATCGTAACGACTTTTATTGGCTAAATCTAAGAGTTCACTGCAATTGTGAGGTTTTAATGACTACCAAGTGAATTTTGCCTGTTTTGACAGATCTGAATCATTTCTGTTTCGAAGCTCAAACATTAAAGAAGTAATCCGATAATTGGAATCTTGCCAAATGCTGATTGATATAATTGCATGCCTTTAACCTTGAATTTCCCAATTAATGAAAGGGGGGAAGATGATGAGTTTAAAAATTAAATAATTGCGGCATTTTGTACTTGTATAATGTTATGTACTTTTGACCGAACGTATTTACCAAAAAGAAATTGCTTTAATAACATGTTGTTTACAACTTTCTTTATTAAAAGTAGGAATTTGGTTAGCAACATGGCTTGTAAAGAAATGCTATGGTAGCACAAATAAAGACTACAGTTTGAACATCACTATTAAAATGAATACACGATTTATAATTACAAGAGACCCATATACGGGCAACATGTCTTTCCATACGAAATTTTCAATACAAAGGCGCAACTAATGCATTTTAGGATGGTATCACATTTAGCAAGAATTTTTTTTTCCACAATATTTCCTTTGATATGTTTTTTTATTTTGTAAATATACGAAAACATAATTTGTTTCTATTTGCCAAGTTATTTTAACACAATTCGTACATTACATTACTAAAACATGCTACAACACCATTTCCTTATTTAAACTGGTCGCCATTGTTGTCAACATGCATGATGGGGGGTAAAGCATAAACTGTATCCCAATTGTTGATTAGGCAACAACTTTCAGGACGTACTAACGGAGCAATTGTCACACTTTTGAAAAATACACAAAGGTAAAAAAAACCCGGCTCATTAAGTCATTACGGTCTGTCTATTGTAATCCGTCTTGAGCATAGAAAGTGTGTTTATGTTTATTAGGTGTATCGTCTCATCACCAGTATTTCAGTTATCTGGAGACCGTGTCCACTTGAAGTAGATACAGTGCTGCTTTCACTGTGTATAACATGCCGTGAACACATGACATGATATCAAACCCAGTCACACTATCCGGAACTACCCCGATATTTGCTTGAGCTATACCACTACCTTTTAACGACTTTGGTATGTTGCGACCCGGGATCGAACCCGGGGCCTCCAGTACCTGGAGCCGACGCTTTACCGATTTCACTTCCAGGTCCGGTGAGCTTAAACAGACATACTCAGTAAAGAACTATAATTTTCTTTAGGGAGAATTTCCATACGACATTCTACAAATAAAAGAAATCTTGACTGTCCACTAACTAAATACACGTGAAACACATGGAATCTGTATACGGTGAGCTACATTTATGATTAAACAACTACTTTTTTGAGAAGAAATGTTTAATTATTGTAAAAAGTGTATAAAGAATATAACATTTAAACATTGACGTGTGCTTATTGCTTTGACGCCTAGAGATAAAAAAGGTTAGATTTAACTGGATCAATTTATCATCAAAAATAACAATATGTCTTAAAAGTCTTAAAAATTTGAACTCGATATGGTGCATTTGTTTGGCAGTATCTTATATAAATTAAGACCTTTTTCTACTTATTTTTTAACTTATATTGTCTCAAATATACGTTGCATGGTGTTTACATTTCAAATCTTTAATTGTTTTCATTCATATTAGTGAACATAGCAAGTTGCTGTATTATGATATGTATACATAACCTTTTACTGGACCCCTTAAACTATTTTCATTTCACGTATTGTACGCCAATATTTCGCGAGCGAAATCTGTCGAGAGGGGCGCCCGTTATGTCGCCACAGGATTACTTTTAAGAATAGACGTTTTCTAATCTGTTATTTGTCCATTCCTACCCGTTCATGGTATTAGATATAATGTATACATACCAATTAAATATGGCAAATTCTTGGAACATATACTACCGGATAGCGTTATCCGTCAAATATTGGTTCTCGATGTGTTCTGTACCTGTCCGACAGACTCCCACTGATGCCAAGTAGACATCGAAAATGAACAGGCACTAACTTGAAACAACATTGTTCCGAATTGTATAATTTTATTTATTGTGCGTTGTGGAGCTACAGACAGCCTTTAAAGTGTATGACAATTGATATATTTGCTATTTATGCTAAATATGACAAAATCATTCTTCAGTTTAGATTGGTTAAAACATTGACTCCAAGATAACTTAAAAAACAACAACACATTGCTTCTATTTTAATTTTAGCATGTGTTTGTGTTTGCAATTAAATCCTTTAGCATTTTTTCATTTGATCACGTATGTATAAGCTTTAAAGCAAAAATTACAATTACTTAGAATTTCAATTTAATTTGTATAACAGTGTTCTGCATAATGCTTACATTGTGATTAGGCTATACTAATCATTACCTGTTTTGACTGCCCTGCTGTAATCCAATCTGATTGTTTTGTCCTCATTTCACAAAATAAAATATGAATAATTGCCCGTATCACTATTTACATTTGTATTAACAAAGGGATAAACACATTTATTTTAGCTCATACGTTACATGTATGCAATGTCAAAGATATACACGTATCTTCCTAATCAAAGAATGAATAAAAAAATCCTATACCTCATTTCCGTTTATTTGAGTTAAAGTGATATAATTATATTGTTTAACATCGCAATATTTAACCTTATGAGCGCTGCAAAGTGTCTGGTTAAATCCAAGTTATCCCTCGACTTAAAATGGAATCAATAACACTAAACTTTCATTTATATTTATTTAATTTTTTTTTTCATTGAACAAATAATCAAAACTGTAATTTTGTTCAGTCAAGAAGACCTTAACGTTGTATATGCTTAATGTGCTCTTTTTTTAAAGGGAATACATCATCTGTTATAGTTTTGATCTTATCTGCTTCTTCAAACTAATCTTTCAGTTTACGTGTAACATAATTTATCACTTGTCCGTATTGGCATTTTTTCTTCGTAGGGTAGTTTGTAAGTTTGAATTAGTTTGATTTAAAAAGTAGCAAACATGTTATCATTCATGAAAGGCACCTCAAAGTAAATGTTAATCTAACCTATCCTAACTTTACAAAAACTTTTGGGTTATTTTCACAGGACTTCATATTCTTTGATGACATGATGACATACTTATTACCAATCCAATATTAATCCAGTTTCTGTGCTGTGAGCTATGTAAAACCGGTTTAAGCATCCCAGTCGGCCCATATTGCCACCTTACCGTTCCAGGGCGGTAACTGTCGGGTTTGCTCTCTTCGTTAAATGACACAAATTTGTTCTTGCTTTTCACTTGGCTTGCATGTGAAATACCTTTGTTCTATGCCATGTCGGAGTTTGGTATATGTTGCAATGCTCATAGGACTTTTCATATATTCTTATTCTTACCTAAACTCTTACTCTTAATACTGCAATAGTAGTGATATCCAATCCTTGAAACTCACCACAAACAGCGTCGTGCAGGGAACGAATGCGGATGGATCAATCTTAATCCGCGAGATACTGAGGTTTAAATCATGGAAGCCGTGCAAATCTTAAAATAACGTTTCAGTTTTGAGGCTTTTAACTCTAACGATGGTTTCCTCTTTCTATGTAATGTAACATTCTATCAAGTGACGTTGACTTGATATACAGAATGAGCCATTTCTTTTTTTAATGAATTATCATTTTTATTAATTGGTACTTATATTAAATCCTCGTGTCTTTTGTATAATCAACACTCTTTGTACACTACAATTTGCACATCCTATGACGTGTAACCCAAGTCATTTATTAGTTCGTGAAGTTGGCACATTCTGGATTTCTAGTATAATATATTCTTCAACTCTCCATTTTTGGAATGCTAATTGAATTCTTGTAAGTCTAAATATATCTTGCTTTGCCTTTTTTGTATTTTGATTATATCATCATGTAATCAGAGCTCTTGATGAAACGATAAAAAACTTTGCTGCTGCTCTGGAATGAGAAATACTTCAAATGTTTTTTACATTATTACCATTATTCACCCAGTTAAAATTCTGCAAGGAGAGAACGAGATATAAAGAGAGATTTTATAGTATTTTTCCAAACTCAGTTGACTAAACTAATGCGATGGTATTGCTCACACAAAAATACCATCACAACTATTTATTTATTATTGTTAATAGACAAATTGATATATAATGGCTAGAGATACAAGAGCTGCAAAAAGGCATGCTAATGTTGTAATTAATCATGGAGCACAATACTTGCTTCACTCTTGTTTGATGACAAGTATTTCTCACCCTATTGTATAATTCATGCTCATGGATCCAGCAGCTTATTAAAAGGGAACACATCTTTTCACCGAAATAATTATAGATCCAGCATTGAAAGACAACAATTAACAAATTGGTTGATGATACGTGATGAAACACAATGTTTTTATGTTTTGCAAGACCTTCAGAACATCAATCCCCATAACAAAGCATAACATTAGCATACATCTTCCCTGTGGAGCATACGTTAGTCGTGATCTTTATTACGAGCTGTTAATTTTGTTCCTATTTTACAATCACAGTCTTCCCGTTTACAAATCGTCTTTACTTCCTTTTAAATGTATATGTAACATAGGGAGAAAAATGTGAAGCCAGTCCGGGACTCGAACCCGGGACACTTCGCTTAAAGGGCGAATGCTCTACCGACTGAGCTAACCGGACCGCTTACACATTCTCTCCCTATCACCCGGCTACATACACGCCGGGCAACTTGAAATTCGTCCTCGAATTTCCACAGACCGTATGCTCTACAGACAACTCATAACCAACTCAAACTCTTGAGTACCGTAACGACCGCGGGTCGTTAACGTTGGGCGCCAATGTAACATAGGGAGAAAATGTGAAGCCAGTCCGGGACTCGAACCCGGGACACTTCGCTTACAGGGCGAATGCTCTACCGACTGAGCTAACCGGACCGCTTACACATTCTCTCCCTATCACCCGGCTACATACACGCCGGGCAACTTGAAATTCGTTCTCGAATTTCCACAGACCGTATGCTCTACAGACAACTCATAACCAACTCAAACTCTTGAGTACCGTAACGACCGCGGGTCGTTAACGTTGGGCGCCAATGTAACATAGGGAGAAAATGTGAAGCCAGTCCGGGACTCGAACCCGGGACACTTCGCTTACAGGGCGAATGCTCTACCGACTGAGCTAACTGGACCGCTTGCACATTCTTTCCCTATCACCCGGCTACATACAGTTGTTCAAACGGGTTGTCTAGTTATTTTTGAAAATGTAAGTACACGTTTTTGAAACTACGTTTTTGGCATTACGTGTGATTATTTCTAAATAATGATAAGAAATACCAAAACGAATTTGTGACTTTTCTAAAGTAATTTTAACTTTCGAGTTGGGGAAATCTACCTAGCACCAATTTTATGCTTGGTTATGTATTACTTTTTCCGTTGTATTTCTTTAAAACTATATAAACTTTTCTTATATCAATTTTATCTTTCTATGAAAAAGAACCTTTGTATTTAATGCGTTGAATAATTGCTAATAGTAGGTATATTTCTCATTTCTATGCATAAGTACACTTATAGCCGATGCATTTATTAGTTCCCAGCTAACTATTAAAAAATATTGCCTTTTTCACATTTCTGTTTGTGTATTTTCGCCAAATCAAGTTTTAGAAGCGATACATATAAATAAAAGATAAAAATGGCGATAAAAGAAATATTATAAAGAGAAATATTATTAAAGAAAAACGATCCGTAATAACACGTTTTCGTGACATAAAATTGATATCAAATCATATGCAGTTAATTATTCTATTTATTATATAATATGCACCATATTAGCAATTAATACAGAAACATTGATAATAGAAGATAGAGATACAAATAGATGCAGAAAATAAACCACGCCCCATGCAAACATATATGTCAAGTTTAAAAATAGCAACCATAGTTTACAAGTACATGCGGATTTAATTATCTTGCAGTGATCCTTGAAAGTGGATAAAAAAGTAGTGTTAGAAAATAAATTTAATTGGAGGAGGCACAGATCGAGGAAGAGTTAATGATGGCATTATATAATCTTGAAATCTTGAATGAGTAACGAGTTTATCTTAGATCATGTCATTTTCAAACAATAACGTTAAGTATTGCAGTGCTTTACACGTAGCTCATGAAATGTTGTGTAGAACCTTTTTTTTGTTCCGGCAACCAAAGTGGGTGGAAAGGAGATTTTTGTGACAGAAAGTAAAATATTGCCAGAAAGAAGCTGAATGTGAATAATGTTTGCTTGCTTCTTTTACAGGGTGAATGTTACTTTTCTCTAATATCATCATGACAAATGGGCATGTGCCATTTTTCTTGAAACGCCTAAAACGATTAACATACACTGAGGAAAAAGAAATTTTTAAAAAATAAGGTAAAATATTTGCCAAAATATTCGCACATTTATCTGGTTAAAGTTTAGTAGTGTCCATTTGAGATAAACACAGATGTAAACATTTCTTATTCACTAGTGATGATAACAACAGTGACAATATCAAATTCACCTTACTGATAAATCCCAGTAACTTACTGTTTGATGTATAAAAATATTTGTACTTTAGTACTTATTTTTTGTGATTTGTTGATTAATTATTTGTTTTGTTGATTTCAGCGCTTATTGTATGCAGAATGTAGCTGTCTATGGTGATTCGATTAACAAACGAATCTGCGATAAAGTCTAGAGTTTTCAACGATACGGCCCTTATCATTTTTCGATTTTCAAACTACTTTTGAAAGTCTTCGTAAAAGAAACAGTTGTTAAGCTACCTATGTTCCCTATCTTCTGTTTGTATTCCACCAGCTGATAGCTACCATATACATATTCCACTATATTATTGTGAATTTCCAAGATTGTATTTTTTAGAATATTCTATACAACCAAAGTGCTGATTCCTGACAAATTGCAAGAGCTATAATCTGATATTTGTGTCAAGAAGCTTATTTTAATAATTCAGAAAATGGCAACTCGGTGAATTCGCGACCTTTTATTCACTTTATCTTTCGTGTCATTAGCCAAGTAAATTGCTTTCAGCTTACATGCTTTACGAGTACTGCATATAGCAAATGGCCCTTCAGAATATTCATACAGCAAGATCATGAACGCAATTGTTATAGCTCCAATACACTGCAAATGAGATTTCAATATTCACCTATTCCTTTTTCAGCTCAGTTCGTCTCAAGATAATTAAGATCTATTTCATCTGTACAAAAAGACAAAAAGGAAAACGGTGTCATAGATAGGAAGTTGTTTTTGTTAAGGCTGTAACTTAAAGATAAACAATCGTTTCCTTTATTACATGAAGCTTTAAGAACATATTTACAATTATAGAGATGCAAGTTTTTTCGACAAACATGTTTAAATCGCAGAAATAAAAGAAAGTGAAGATCATTACGATGGTATCTGTTGATTGTTTTCTATCTTCCTTGTTTCACTCCGGACCTTTATGCCTTAAACAATAGCACACACTGTAAGAAAATAATGAAATCGCAATGAAAATACCAAATGAAAAGGCCCTTTGAGAATAACTACATGTGGTAAATGCAACGAAATGACCAGTCGGCAAAAGGACCGTGTTGGTGCTGCAATTATATAACCAAGAAAGAGCTAGGATGTGAGACATCCAATGTGCCGTATAGTGTATGCGCTTTTAACAAGAAGATGACTTGGAAACTAAACACTCTCTTACACTGTTGATTAATTACACAATTATTTGACAGGAACGAACCACAACTCTGACACGAAATAGAATATTTGCAGTTTTTTTCTTGTTCTCTGCTACATCTTTATTTACAAGTTGCACTGCTATCGTAGTTATACTAGGTTTCCTTTGTTGAACAATACCCCCTCAATTAACGGCGAATTCCTATACATGCCAGATACTGTTTATTATTGTTAGCTACACATTATTGTTGCAAGCTACAATGTTGAAAAATGGAATACTCAATTCTTTTCTCTAAAGATTGTCTCACAGAGCAGCTGCGATTTCATGTTTTTGCCAGCTACACTATCGTCCCCATAAAATGAGTTTAATACGAGACACCGCTTTTCCGAGCGGCGCCAACAAGATATTCCATCAAAGTGATACGAAATAAAAATTTCTGTAATATACGCAATTTTAAAAGAAAATACAAGAGCACTGAATTTTTTAAAGGGTATGTCATCGTCAAAAGCAGGATTAAATTCGGTTTTAAGTATTATAACACAAGAAAACAACATAGGTAACCAGATTTTCTGAAAAGAAAGTATGCTCACCAAGATAGGAAGAAGATACAAAAACTGTGCAAATAAGACATAATTATTTACACATTTCTGAATTGTCTTTAAAGAAAATGAAAAGATAGCATACTGTCATAAATGTCTGCCATTTTAGAACCGTATTTAAGATATAGGAAAATGTAGAAATAATATTATGTGAGTTTTTAAATATTCTGGATTCTCTGATTCTTGCGCAGTAAAATGGAAACACGCAATCAATATACATGTTGTTCACCTAGTTGTTAATGTGAACACCTTTGACCCGTGCCTATACAAAATTTCATATATGTTGCAAAACTCAAAGGACAGTGCCATATATCCTTGTTGCTACAATGCTCATGTGATATCGATTGCTTAATATCCAAGGACGTTTTTGCGCACTGCATTTAGAAATATGCTGTCAGAGAAAAAATAAACAGGCAAGTGCGTTTCATTTTTCTGGTATTAAGAAATATACAATTACATGGTAATTTTATATCAGTATTTTGAATTGCATAAGCATTAAGAACATCTGGTTTAGCAAGAGCGTTGACTACATATACGAAACACCCCGATTAAACATGGGCGGCGACATTTTTAAAGTCGTAAACAATAGCCTTTGTATATATGTTTTGCTTTTGCTCAAGCATGTATAAAGTAGTTTAACGACTGGTTAATATAATTCGACTATATGCTTCAATTTGTTTATGACATATTATTCACAATGATGGCGGACTTAAATCAAATTTAAGTGAACATCGACACAACAACATATACTTAATAAACATAAATTTACACAACAACGGTGACTGGAAGATAATTTTGATTTTGCTTATGTTATGTTGCCACGTTAAAACGACAACAAAGAAAGTGTATTTCATAATAAAAAAATTCGCAGTAGTAATAATTATAATTTGCCATTTGATTGGTGTATAAGTTTTTGCATTTTTTGCTCGTAAAACTTGAGGGTCAATAAACAAACAATTCGTAACAATTGAAATATGGGTGTTAAACCTGTTTACATAAAATATTAAATAGATGAAAAATTGGAACATTAACGGAACGTTTGGATTAACTTACAAATGTTAGAAATAGACCCTAACCGATTAAAGGCAAGTAAGCGTGTATTATTTCTCTGTGTTAATTAATGGAAACAACACAAACAGCTGATCTTGAACAAGTTTCTGGACTGTTATATACACTTCCTCACTCAATGTGTTAAAAATAAATTTGGAGATGATGGCCCATATACTCGCCCGCACAAAGGTCACAAATATATTGTTTGCAACTCTTATTTCTAAACTATTTTTGATTTTTCTGTTTAATTGTCATTGACTTTTTTATGAAGTGATATTCTTATTTATACACGGCACCCCGACATAAGCTTTCGAATAAGCTACTATTTAATTTGTCTTATAGAAAAAATGTTTAATACTAGTATTTACGTGATGATGTTTAATAACTAATGAAAAATATTAACGATATACATGTAAATCGTTTAAAGCAAACTCATGTCTGTTCATTACATGTAGGGCTTATCATGAAGAATAAATTATATATGTTTCTTATAATTAATTAATTTCCGCTTGCACTTCTGTTCATGAGACATAAACCAATCATCAGCCCAAGGTCTCTGCTTTTCCACATACTGTCAAGGCTTACTATTATCTTAGTAGCCGAAGTGACAAATGTGTTTGTCTTAGACATTTGCTGACATGCTTGCCTCAAATCGGAATGAAGTAATAAATAAGGGCGTAAACCATAGCTCTTTAATGAAAAGAGTAGTACTCTTCGAAATATGTTGAAAAGTTTTGCTACTAAAGCTTTAAAGGAATCGAGCAATGTCAGTATACATTTACATATGTGTGATAATATAATTTTAGCTTCATTTAGCAATTTTTGTTCTGCTTTCCTGTCAATGGTTATCATTTTCTTGCACTTTGTAGTTTAAATCGTCTCCCCAATACAATTTCATTTTTGACGAGGCTTATACAGCTTTAGTAATCTTAGCATAGGCATGACACAACAACGCGAATCTAAACATTCAAATATATCTTATTCAGCATGAGGCATATGCCTTTCAAATTTGAGATTATCAGCAGAATAATTATTCATCATATTAGGTCCAGAAATCAATAAAACTTCCACGCCGTCTATTTAAAATAAACATGTATTTTTGAAAGTATTTGTAACACTATCACCATTCCATCTAACGTATTAAGTAAGAAATTGTATCAAGTTGATTTATTGTCTCGCCTAAAATTAACATTTGAAGTACATAATGCAGGTCTGGAAATGTTGAAATTTACATATGGAGACAAAATTATTGCTGTGTCAAATGTGAATTGGCCGCGAAATGTAAGTGTAGGCGCAATGTGTCTCAATTTGGATAGAAAGTTGGAGACAATGCACGCATATGTTGAAATGTAATACATATCAGGCAGAATTTATAAATAAAAGATACGCTTTAACATTTATTGCAAGGCCGCTATTCTATTTCTGTATTCTTCAGTCAGTTATATATACTGATGATCCAAGTTAATCCTTAATCAAATAACTGTTTTCCGAGCATTCCGTTTTCCATTTTATTAAGTAATATATTGAACACAAAACCTTTTCTTCTTAACCTTTGTTATGAATGGCTCTATGTATAAGGTGTCATCCCGATTTCGGGTATAAGTATAACCCGTCGCTGCTTACCTGCCTGCTGATGCTTGCTAATTAGTCCCCTACCGGTGTTTACACCGGAGGGTACTATAGGTTTACCCTCCGTACGTCATTCCGTCTGTCTGTCTCTCTGTCCGCTAAAAATCTGGATCCTTTGATAACTTAAATACTATTAAAGATAGGCGCATGAAACTTGGTATGTTAATAGGTAGCAATGTGTACAATATGCACAAGATTTGGGTCGCTACCTTGAAGGTCAAGGTCACAGCATGACCTTGAAGCAAAATCATGTCCGGCCCATAACTTAGTTATTTGAAGTCGGATTTTAAAACTATTTCACAGAAATGATCCCCATATTGAGATGACTTGTCGCGAGCAAGATTTGGGTCGCTACCTTGAAGGTCAAGGTCACAGCATGACATTGAAGCAAAATCGTGTCCGGCCTATAACTTTTTGAGGGACCGGTAGGGGACTACTGTATTGCCCGAAATACTATCAAATGCTTGTTAGCTATTATTTTATATCTGAGGCAACTTTGACACCTTTTTCTCTGGAGGATGAGCAAATGCCTTCGCCAATCTATAGATTAAACTGCATGATCACCAGCATATTCGAACCGGCCGTAATAGCTCTGGTGGTAGAGCGTCGGCTTGCGGATCGGAAGGTCGTGGGTTCACCCCGGCCTGGTCAAATCAAAGACATTACAGTTGATAGAAGTGGCCTCCCTCCTAATGCTCGGGGCTAAGGGGACAGCATTACGCCTGACTCGTCGGTGTCAGTAAAATGGACTGGCCGGGTTCAGTCCCTGGGCACCTTATAAGTGCCCCTGTGCTATAATGATGGAAATGTCGCTGCACAGTATCGGCAAAAATGCCGGCTAATCCTATCCCAGCCAATCGGAACTCCTCGGGTAATTTCGTCCTCGGGACAATCATCCCTCGGATGTTTGTTTGTTTGTTTGTTTGTTTATTGGGTTTATCGTCCCACGAACAGTATTTCAGTTATCTGGAGACTTGAAGCAGATATAGTGCTGCCATCACTGTGTATAGCATGCCGTGAACACCTGGCATGATACCACACCCAGTCACATTATCCTGACACCGGATTAAATTTGAAGCAGCTACAAGGTGGAGATTTACAGGCATCGTACTATAGCGAGCTATCATTCTTGCTGCCATCTTTGTTTTGACGTCTGTCACAAAAGAAGTCCCATTTTGGGAAGTGGCCGAGGTAATACGACTACCTAACATACTTCCGAGAGATGATTCGTGAATTATCCGAGGTGTTCCGATTGCTATCCCAGCCTGTTCGACTTACTCCGTTACGGCCTACTGTCAATTGCACGCTTTCTTTCCGCAGCTGCGAGATGACTTTTGCAGGTCTCCGGGACGGTTAACACGTGTAAACTGTGAATAACATCGTGACATGATCGATAACTCAAGAAGTTTAAGAGCGCAGTACTATCCCTTGTTAAAATAGTGAGATGATGAGGCATATTATTATTAACGTACGTGCATTTGTTACTGACATAAAATAGACAACAAAACAACAAAAAAAAGAACAATAAAAGAAACAAACAAAACGCAAAGAAGAAAAAAGCAAACAACAACAAGCAAAACAAAACAAAACACCCCGACACAAACGACAAAAATAACAAACGTTTACAGCGTAGTAAATGTTGTTTTCTTTTACTCCTGATTCATTAAAATTAAAATCTTAAAAAGAGCACTTTGTCACAAATTAACAAATGGCGACCTATTTTTTAAAAAAAATATTTTTTTAAAGATTTATTTTGAGGTAGATTACATACACACATACATGCATACAAACATACATGCATGCATACATACATACATACATGCATACATACAAACATACATACATACATACATACATACATACATACATACATACATACATACATACATACATACATACATACATACATACATACATACATACATACATACATATACATACATACATACATACATACATACATACATACATACATACATACATACATACATACATACATACATACATACATACATACATACATACATACGTATGTACATACATACATACATACATTCGTACACACGTACACACGTACACACATACATACACACACACACACACACACACACACACACACACACACATACATACATACATACATACACACACACACACACGCACGCACGCAAGCACACACACACACACACACACACACACACACACACACACACACACCACACCACACACACACACACAGACACAGACACAGACACACACATACATGCAAGGTACACCAATATATAAAATAAGGAGATATAAAATGACAGCAAAGTACACAAATTAAAAATGAACTTCCCTTTTACGATTTGCATTTTTCACAAATTTGAATAGAAACATGCGACATATAGTGCGATGGTTAATACATGTATGTTACACTAATATACATTTAAAAAATTTGATAAAACTAAACTATCCTGAAAATTAACATCTCTCTCTTACTCTCTCTCTCTCTCTCTATCTCTCTTTCTTTCTATCTATATCTAGCAAGTACATTTGAAGTATGAATTAGCATATTTTCGCATTTATTCTGGCTGAGCGTAAGCCACAACGGAAATCCGCGTTTATATAAATCAAACGTTGAATGAAAGCTTATATTGAAATGAAATGGAAAATAAAGCCTTTAATCCTAGAAAGGAGATTATAAAAAAATTATGTATGGTTCTGGATATAGCCTTAAAATTACAAAACAATTCGTTATTGTTTCTAAAAATTAAAAACATATCTGATGCAATAAGACGATTTAGTATTAAACTTATTACAGTCCAACAATATAATTAAGTTTATTCTAAAGCATTTTTTATTTGTTATTTCTCTTTAAAATAATAAACCGTTTAATATATTTTAAGTAATGGCATTGATTTCAGTTTCTCTGAAATCAGTTGAGGATTTAAATATTCAAACGTATCTCAAACATAGCTTTGGAATTTAGGCATAAATTTCTTAAGAAATATTTTGTACTGCTCGATGCGATCTCGCGATCATCTGATATTCCATACATGTGTCATTTTATTTAAGAAAACTCATTATAAGAAAAATTACAGATTAAGTGCAATAATAACGCAAAACCGCTGAACAATAATTGACTTATCTTCTTGGCAAAATACATTGTTATGCTTTTGTTGTTGAGTAGGATCTAACAATTTTATAGATCAACCTATTACCCAGCTTTACATACACAACGTCGGCTTTGAAAGCAACAACAACAACAACAATATTATAAAATAAAAGTAAATACATGATAAATAAGCAATATGTAGTCAGATCAATATCGCAATAAATGAATGTACCGAACCTGGTAGCGCAATCGGTAGAGCGTCGGCTCCAGGTACGGGAGCCCCCGGGTTCGATCCCGGGCCGCGACATACCAAAGTCGTTAAAATGGTAGTGGTATAGCTCCCTTGCTAAAGCTCAAGCAAATATAAGGGTAGTTCCACGACTGGTTGGCCCGGTGTCAGGATAATGTGACTGGGTGTGGTATCATGCCAGGTGTTCACGGCATGCTATACACAGTGAAGGCAGCACTATATCTGCTTCAAGTGGACACCGTCTCCAGATAACTGAAATACTGCTGGTGGGACGATAAACCCAATAAACAAAATAAATGAATGTCGTCTTGACAGTTTTGCCGAAATCAGATTTCGATCAGTCAATGTATGTTACAAGCGATGTATATGTGATAACAAATGCAATATTTGATAGAAACAACCATAGTAGTATATTAGATATAATGTATTTTAAATTGTTTGGATTGTATGCATCGTTTCCAACTTTCTTTCAGTTGGAAGAAACACTGCATTTATATTAGCGTGCCTCTTCCATTTGTTATGTCACAAAGATGGTTTTCATGAATACGCGAATAACAAATATATCTGATCAAATTATATAAAAACTCTTAATATGCAAAACAACATGCTTACTTTGTTGTATATACTTTAAATGTTAATTATTAAGAATTAATTACATGACAGATGCATATAAAAAGCACGTAGGTTTCCATGTTAAGCTCAAGTTTTAAAACAAAAAAATCAACTTGTTTATAGACTATCTTTGTGTCAGTGTCAACCAATTTACCAAAACACAAAATGGTCAAAAGGCCTGAATCAGGTTCATAATTAAAGATACACACTTAGCACTTTACATTTACACACTTTGTTTACCTTACAAACATATACACAACCAAGATCAATCTTAAGACATTGGCTTGAAGTAAATTCTCATTGGGTGGAGTAAATAGACGACCTGAAACATTCTCAAACTACCTTTTAGGCGAAAATTAATATCTTATAAGTCAAGGTAAAATTACAATTTATTCAATAATGTTTTGTTAATTGCAAATATTCAGGTAAATATTGATTAATAAGGACTAGATGTGTACACATTTATCTAAACCCATTTCAATGTCAATAAGACTGAGACTATTATAATACTATTTTAAACTTAAACAGACCGTACAAAAATCATTATTTTTAAAAAGAAACTGTGATTTGGGCAGAAAAGAGATGTAAGAGAATGTTATTTAATAATAACAAGGTATGTATTTCAAAAATAACACGGCATGTATTTCAATAAAAAGGGTCACAAAATGGTAAGTCCTTTAACAAACCCCGAAGAGCATAACATGTATAAATATTGATAGATAAGGATAGATAGACAAAAGGCCTAGCGAGTTGAAAGTTAAAGAGATATATACGGAGCATGGGAAAAAGAGGCCGAGAGGGAGAGAGAGAGAGAGAGAGAGAGAGAGAGAGAGAGAGAGAGAAAGATGAGAGAGAGAAAGACAGATAGAGAGATTGATAAAGAGAGATAGCGCGCGTGAATAAAGTGACAGTAAAAGAAAGAACATTGAATACACTTTCATAGCCAAGATCTAAGCAAACCATCCTTCTACATATGACTTATCTTGTAATTGAAAGTATGTCTAGTGTAGAAGGAAGAATGGTCCATATTGCCGACAGACCGTTCTAAGGTGGTTACTGTCGGGTTTGCTCTTTACGTTAAATGACCCATCGCAGAATTAGTCTTACTTTTACGTTTGGCTTGCATGTGATTGATTACCTTTGTCTTGTGCCTTTTCAAATGTTGGTATATGTTGCAATGCTCATAGGACTTTGTCATATATTTTTTTTTATTCATAGAAAGCATAACGGACAGCGATTTATATGATAAAACATTCAAATATTATTGACATTAAAGTTATTTCTATTCAGACCTTACAGAGATCTGTTATTGTTTGTCAAAGAAACTCTTATTTGAGCAAAACAGCAATTTATGGTCGACAGTTCATAAGTGCATCATCAAATTTTACTGTGTTGATCTAATAGAAATATTACTCAAAGAATCTACTTCACAAAGTGGACAAATCAAAGCATTTTTACAATCATTCCCGCGCATTACTTCTACTTAACAACACCTGTAGATCGATCACTTTTTCTAAGATTCAAGCGTATTCCTTCATCATTACAATACGCACATAGAACGGGATATCAAGAATGCAGTCGTATCGACATAAGTTCAAAACGAACAAATATCAAAGCACTTCTCGGGAAATTCAAAAATAAAACTTCAAATTTCCAAAGCACAAATACTTAAACACGAATCGAGAATTCAGTCGTTTTCGCTAAATAACCATACTGGATTAAACAGGAAAATAAATGACTTCACAAAAACAAAACATTAGTTATGAAAGTAATTGAAGCCATTTTCGTAGGTTATTCACTGAGATCGGCAGTTAGTGAAATTAGAACATTAGTCTAAGGAACAATGGCCCCAAATTCAAGAAAATTATATCCTTTCCCCACGTGCAATATGAGAATTATCCTACATCATGTAAACAAAGAAAAACTAATATTTTTTACCATCTTCGAAGTTTACAAATTGGTTTTCGGCATGTTTGCACCCAATTTACCTTGAACGAGGACGACATTTACTTAATTTGGATCCTTAATATCAGGTTTCTTAAAAGAATAATTACTTTCTGGTAACTTAATACATTAATACATTAACCTTATTACCATATTTAACTCCTTACGTTAATGTGAAGCAAAAATATGTCAAGACAAAACCGTTCGACTAATAATAATTATATAAATAATGATTTAACCAGAAATTTAAGACCTTGATACAACTATTATAGTATTATATCGATAATTAAAAGTAACAACAACGATTATGGGTCTATTTCCATATGGAAATGTATCACATATATGATAGCTAATTAAGAATAAGAAATTAATAGCAATCCTAAAATCGTTAATACTTTTCTTGGCAAGTTTTGCAATTATTGTTCAATAATGCTTTTTCTATGTTTTCATATAATTCATCCTATAAGGATTGCTAAGTGTATTTAATTGGATTGACAATGGTTCGTCAATTTCATCTTCACATGAACAGGACGCTACAATCATTTACTATTCACTAGTCATTTTCTTTCTTGATTCAGAAAGTTAATTCTATTTGAAATCAACAAACTAATCCCTTCTAAACACGATGCGGACATAATTTTTCAATGACGTCATAACTTTCGTCATAACTTATCAAAGAAAACGTCAGCATTTGGACACTTTAATTTTAAATAATTCGGGTTTCTTTTCATTGCTTGCCTTTGAGAAATCCACCAGGAAGTGCGAGGTTAGAGCTCTGTAAAACCAGTTTAAGCACCCCAGTTTGTCCATATTGCTGACTGACCGTTCCAACTGACCGTTCCAAGGCGGTAACTATCGGGTTTGCTCTTGTTGTAAAATGACTCATCACAGATTTGTTCTTACTTTTATATGTGGCTTGCATGTGAGTACGTTTTTCCTATGCCTATTTAATTTTTGGTTTATTTTGCAGTCATAGGACTTTGTCATATATTCCTATTTATAACTTTTTGAAATTGAAAACGAATTATAGGCATATCATTGTAAAGTTCGGTGCGTTAACAGTTAAATTGAAAAAAACCAACAACAACACAACAACAACATGAATACAATAATAAAAAATACATTTTCCTACTTTATTAGTATATAAACATAATTGTTCATTGGACGTTCAAAGAGTATCATGTTCATTTGGAGTCTACCATAACTTCAAAGGTAATAGAACGAAATCAGCTGCACGATGATAAATGTCTAGCATTTCACCTGTATCGTTGTTGTATCTACACCTAACGCCAATTGGATGTCTGTCGTTATTCACAGCACTGATATAAACGATTTTTTCAGTCTGAATTAGTTATTGAAAGAAGTGAACACCAGTAATCAAGCACAATTGCATTCCTCTGTTTAAAAAATGCTGTTAATGCTGTCAGTTTCAACAGCATACACGCACTTGTATTATTGTTCATAAAGCACATACTGCATGAAATTACAAACTTTTCCATACGGGAAGTCAAATATGAATAATTGGCAATTAAATATGCATGACTAAGCTGTGAGTTACTAAACATGTGCAGTACAATGTCATAGGCGCACGTCGCGTCTTTATTTGCAAAACTATTTCTGCACAAAATTCCCTTCATTCGACCGACGTCGTCACTTTTAATTATGATTCTGCGTAATTCATGAGTTTGTTACGGAAAATGTCCTAGCGCCCAAACAACATCGAGCTTAAATAAGATGTTGAATGACCATTTTCTTTATTTCCTGATGTTTGAATGCTAGGTGACTAGAAAGTGTTTATACGGGGTGCTCCGTTATAGTAATCATGGTGATGTAAGACATGCATGTACAAATAAAACAATTGTCATATTTGTTCTGTTTCAAAGTTAATAAAATAAACATTTCTCTCTCTCTCTCCTTTAAAGCATACGCGCGAGAGATAAGGGAGAAAGATTTCCTTTATCTGTTTATCAGGATAAAAACATAAGCATTCTCTCCTTGATATCACCAGACCAATTGTGCTTAAACATAAACCTACTTCACCTATGATGTTTCTGTTGATGAAGAGAAAAATAGATAAGACCTTATAAGAATTACCACACATGTTTAAATCTGAACTACCAGTAGACAAAGGTAAGCACGGTAAATGTAAAGGTGATATAACAGAGCAGAGACTTAACACACAAAAAGACAATCCAGCAGTTACCGCCTTGGAACGGTCAGTCTGCAAAAGGACCGACTGGGATGCTTAAACCTGGTTTGTGGAGCGATTCAAACTCGTTTCTCCTAACATGCCTTTCTTTCAAGCAAACAGTGTAAGTAAATATTCCAACAGAGTGAGACAATTAACAGCATGCATCTGCAATGGGAGCTAAATCTGGTAAAATTGTATAATATGCAAACAAGATCTATCTCACCATATCAATTAACTTAATTATCAACGTATGTACAATATGTACAGCAGATAAAATCCGCGGCAACCTTACAGTGTCTAACTTTTTTCGTCTTTTTGGAGAACCGTTGCATTGTTGACACTATTTTCGTAAATAAATAAATAAATAAATAAATAAATGTCACAATTATTCTTATAACATATACTTAAACAATAAGAAACCCTTAATAAAACAGTTAACGGAATAAGTCTACATCACCCCCATGTAGTTGATCAAGGGCGGTTTTGCTTGTAGAAGGTGTGTGTTTGTGTGTATACGTTCCAATAAATTGTCAGAAGGCAGCCTGATGGTGGTCTGAACAAGAATGCTAGGAATCATTACATCATACAATGGTTTTCACCGGGCGGACATTGTGTTCGTAAAGGCACTATATAGGTAACGTTACATGTACTTGTACACTATCATAAGAGCTCATCTTTAAATCCAGGAAGCATAAAAGTCCTGGACATTTAATTTTGTACTTATACCAAAGAAGTAATTCTAGTGAGGCTATTTCTTTGTTGATCCTACAAAGGCTGAGTTTGTTAGCATTATGCTCAATGATATTGCTGTTGATTTTGTTGTTGTGGTGGCGGTGGTAGGCTGGCAAATTTTGCTTTGGTGGCAACGGCGGTAGCTAATATGCTGGTGGAAGTAATTCCATATAATTAGAAATTATGTAATGATAATGATATTTTGGGCAAGATGCTTCTGTTATTAATGATAATAATGATGCTTTATGATGAAGGTAATGATAGTGATGAGGAATTAAAGAATAAACTAATGACAGAGAAAAGTAGAAGTAGTGCAAAGTGCAGAGGGGCGAAGAAGGTATAAACAATCGTAACGTTAGAAAAAAGGAGAAGCAATGAAATAAACATCATTTATAACAATAAAAGTACAGTTTATTAACCTTGTTTCATTTTGAATAGATATGTTTACGGAACGTTTGTCGGAGTCATTTTTCTGCGGGTCGACAATTATTGCTTATATAGTAAACATCGTTATGTGTATGCTGGCACCTGCTTATGGGGCTCTTTACGAGATATTTTATTGTTGTGTTAAGATACTGATTCATTATTGGTGATGACTTGACTTATGCCATTGCAATCACATAACTTTTACCCAACTGAAACCACTATTAATGCTATTGATACACTATTGATACAGAGAAAACCTTACAAGATCACATGTATGTCATTAAATGTACAAACAATCAAGAGGATAACGTTTAAAATAAGGTTATCTTCTTGAATTTTGCCGTTGAAATTACAAGAATTTAAACATTATTCTGTGTTAGTCAAACGTACGATGAAAGGTGTTTAAACTACTATCAATAAGTGACAATGTGAAACACATTTGCACAACGTAAAAACAACACAATACGAAAGATTTGCATTAGAAGAACATGCTGTGACCATTGAAATGAGCTAACACATAAGGTATCATGCATTTCTGCAACCTGTGACGATATGTTAAGTAGCAAATAATGACAGAAAACGTAGTAACCTACGTTGTATAAATCATGTAGCATCAAAAGGCGATGAATAACAGCTATACAGGAGGGCCGGTACATGGTTTTTACACATATTAGTGACTGTTTGAAGTCTTAAAGTATGTTTGCCAGTTTAACTGATAAGAATGGCATCACTGGGGTAAAAATGCCTACGAAACATGTACGGTGCGGCCGTTTTCGACAGGGATTTATCTTAATACCAACAGGTTACTGCCTACACGGAATACCACCAAATGCCGACTTGTTTTATTTGGGAAAAGTAGTGAAAAGATAGATAGGTTTGTTTACTTTGGCTATGGAAGCATATATAACATAACACGAATATGCAACATGAAACACAATTTTACATTTGAAAACATTACTGCACCATTTTTAAAATATAATGGCATAACATGCATCCCGCACCAAAGATGAATATCTAGTATCATTACAAATCTGGTGGGATTTTGCTTTTTGGACGAAATGAACCTGCTTAAGTGATGCCTTACATCATGCACCCATATATACGATACATTATCACAGCTTGTTTATATTGGGCTTCTTACAATTTGTATTTTGTATTTTTGTTGCTTAAAGAGTATGTTTATCAATTTCCGCTAAAGTTAATATTACGAAAGAAAATGTTTCTTAAAACGTTTTTTGAATGCTTGTCGATTAAGATAACATTTAAACAAACAAATATGGTATTGCTCGTTGATCAATAGCTCAGTCTTTTTATTGACATTTTGCAATGATTTTGATTCCGGTTGTATATGCATGGGTTTTAGCTCAATATACCGAATAACTTCAATACTTTATTGACATATGTAGCATTGTCAGCAGACAGACATTTATTAGGTTTCCTTATTTTTTACAAGTAATTAGCTCGGGGAGTTCTTCGCCTAGGACTCTCTATGAAACATTGTCCTGTCACAGTAAGTCAAATAAAATGCATGCTTTTGTTATATGCCAGTTTTTGTTACATATTAATAATGTATATAAATATATTTTTGTTACAGTAGGAATGGAGTCTGCGGATGTTTTATCTATATATAATATTGTATCCAACACTTGTCAATTGTCTGTATTTGCTTTAAGAGACTCTATCAGATATGTTTTTGCATTTGTAAACAGGAGACAATGTCTTTTTATCCATAAAACCAGAAAATGTTCCTTATGTAGTATATTCAGGGGTATTTGAAATGACGTTATTCTGAGATATTTATTTAAATGCAAACTCTTAAAAGGGAGAGGTTTAAGCAGATGAAATCCATAGTTCTAGATTAAGAGTTATTGAAATTTCGAACACTGTATGAATTGTTTCATATTGCTCTAAGGAGTAGACTATAGGCAGAGTACATTTAAAAATTACACAAGTGTTATTTTAAATTTACGATTTAAATCTAGGTAATGAATCGTTTACAAACACAACAAATTTAAATAAGCTTTAATAGCTTTATGTCATATGCGCATTGAAAATGGTATACTATACCAATAGTCTTGAGTACGGCATTGATGAGATATTTATACCAGTGTTTAACAACACATTTCGTACTACAGAACATGTCGTATACAATGTCTTGCTATAACAAGCATTTAGAACACACACATCATACCTGTCAATTGCATACTTTGCATATGCAAGGCTACATTTTGACTTTGTAACATAAGAACTGGCAAAAATATAAATATAGTTGCAATGTTTGTAATCTATGACAGAATGCTGGTGAATGCTAGTGACACTGCGTGTAATCCGTCGCACTAATGTGTATAATCAGAAGTTTATAAGTAATACAAAGTCTTTGATGTGGTGCTGTCATATCAAAGGTTACATATCGACATTTAGGTATTGTTCCTTAAAACTTGTAGAAATGACGTAGGGTAATTTTGAAATTGAACGAAGTATTCTGCTTCCATATTACCTTGTTTCTTTCCGTCATCAAAATACTGTTACAATATACTTGTACTTTTTGCGTCGCATTTGATGCTTCGCCTCAACGACTTTTCTTGTTAATTAATTAAAATGACGAAGATGGTTACCGTATGATCCATGATCTAAATGTAGTCACATTTAATGATAGTCAAATCTACCTTGAACTTGTATTGTCTTCGTAGTCATTCTGAGGAGGTCAATTTTGTTTAAATAAAAATCTTCTAACAAATAATAAGGAAAATAACACACGTTAATATAAGCGTCATTTTCATCAGTTAAACAATGGAATTTGTAGGTATAATTTAAAGGACTAAACTTATTTAAAAAATCAGCAAATGCCATGGAAATATCACCAATTATTGATACGTTGTAAACGGAACCTGCCGGGGGTTGACAAATTACTGACATATAATATGTTTCCTGTCGTAGTTTCAGTAAATAGATGATATATACCTCATTGATGTCTCATTACATTGCCTGATATTTTACCACATAGGTAATACAACGCTCGTCATAAGAGAACATTCAATTATGAGAGGAAGAAGAGCATAATCTATAAAGCAAAATTTGATATGTTTCCCTTGATAGACTCCTCTGTCACGTCATTAATTTACCTGAATGTTCATCGTATATTTAAGTTCATAACACAATCACAATACTGTCATAACACTGCAGGTTGGAAAGCAGAATAATATGTTTTGAATGTTGTTGTCAAAAAATGTGAAATATTCGAATGCTGTACAGTGTCTTCTTTTCTAAAAAAATGTAATGTTTTATTATAATCATACAATTAGAGCAGGGTGCAGAAAGAGTCGTTGTGAATTAATCCAATATCAGCGCAAGATGCGGACACACATGTGTGGGTTAACTCAAAATATAAGTTTTGTATGTGGACAAACATGTGTGGGTAAACTCAAAATATTAGTGCAGGATGCGGGGAAAAACTTTGTGAATAAATCCAATATCAGTGCAGGATGCGGACAAACATCTCTAAATTATAGCTCAAAATACCAGCGCAGGATACGAACAAACCAGTGTTAACTAAAACATATCAGTGCAGGATGCGGGGAAAAACTTTGTGATAAATCAAAATATCAGCACAGGATGTGGACAAACCTCTGTAAGTTAATTTAGAATGCAAGCGCATTATGCAGACAAACCTGTGTGGTTAAACTCAAAATATAAGCATTGTATGCAGACAAACCTGTGTAAGTTAACTCAAATAATCATCGCAGGATGCGGACCATACTTTGTGAGTTAATTCAAATTATCGTCGCAGTTTGCGGACAAGAAATTTTGCATTTTATCACGTAAAATATCTAAGTTACAAACTGTTTACATTTCCCAGTATAAGAACACAAACCTTCCTTATTTATGTGTAGTAAATAATTTATAATTATGGAAAACGAAACTGTATTAGATATATTAACTACTGGACTGAACTGTAACGACAAAAGTTCATGGGAATGTTATTGTGCTTTGTCCATCTGGATCATCGTTCCACCAGCACTTCTATTCATCGGCATTTGTGGCAACGTCATTAACATTTTGGTTCTGTCTAGAAAATCACTTAGAAAACACTCCACGTCGATTTTCTTGCTTTTTCTGTCCATCTCCGACATGACGTTCTTATGCACGTCAGTTATACGCAGTACAGTTCTTCGTGTATTTGATTTTGACATTAAAAATGCTTCATCTTTTACCTGCATGGTCACGAACTGGTTATCCTTTACGACAGCCGGGTCTTCCTGCTGGCTAGTAGTTTGTGTGACCGTAGAACGGGTCATTATGGTTCGATTTCCGACATATTCCCACAATCTTTTCACAAGAAGGAAAGCAACCATTGCAAGTATTATTATCGTGGTGTCCATCTCTCTCGTTTCTGGACATTTTTTATTCGGATACAATTTGATTAAAACCGATAACAGTACAGACTATGTATGCGTTACTCTTTCCGCTGATTACAAGAAGTTTCGACAAAGTTTCTGGAACATAATTGTGCTTGTGCTCCTGAACTTTACTCCTTTGACGATCATTTTTGTTGGAAACGTTCTTATATTTCAAAGCATGGTCAGGAGGAATAGAATCATGCCGCAGTCATCGGTTCAGATCAAGAGATACAAACAGTCTCACTCGGTTTCAAAAATGTTGGTGCTCTTAACGACATTTTTTCTTAGCACTACCATACCGTATACAATTTTTGCTGTCTGCGTGGGAATGATGTCCTCTAACATTCATTCGAAAAGGCAGTCGCAAATTCGAATTATAGAGGCCATAATGTTTTCTTTATTATATGCTAACTTTACCTTTAACTTTTTATTTTATTTCCACTTTGGAGAATTGTTTAAGAAAGGGTTCCAAGAGCTTATGACGTCCATACGTGCATGGTTTCGGCGGCGGCCTGTACCAGTAAGCCATTCTAATGCTCGGCCAGCGCTTAGGACATCATCTCTATAAAGGAGCTAACTTCATGGCCCCGCTTGCTTAAATCATATTTTTATTCTGTCTTAAATATATTTTGTCAGCTCGGTTGAGATTTTCCTCAAGATATGTTTTAGCAAGTAATTTGAGAAGATTGTCGAGTAAATTGTGAACAATTTCAAATTTGAACTGAGCTGTCAGTTGGGAAATGTTTTTGCAAGCAGGGAATAATATATTTTTAATACGGAAAACCTGTTTAAACTGTTTATTGTTACGTGTGTTTCCTTTGATGGACATTGGACTTTGGTTCTTCAATTCCATTTTCTTATGAAAAGGATGCTATAACCATTAATTCGTCTCTGTTCATGTGTGTTCATGATTCAGAAAATTATTATTTATAGTCAACCATTTTTGTGTAGTAAGTTAAATCGAAATAATACCATATTCTTTTTTAATCACTATGTGGACATTCTTTTTCGATGACGTCACTGCTTTCGTCATAGCTTATAGAAAATATCAGCGCTTGAACATTTTGTATTCAAATAGATTCATTTTTCTTTTCATTGCTTGCATTTGAGAAACTCGTCAGGAAGTGCGAGGTTAGAGCTCTATAAAATCGGTTTAAGCACCCCAGTCGGTCCATATTACCGACTGACCGTTCCAAGGCGGTAACTGTCAGGTTTGCTCTTTTCGTTAAATGACGAAAGCAGTGACGTCATCGAAAAAGAATTTGTTCTTACTTTTCGCGTGGCTTGCATGTGAAATACCTTTGTTCTTTGCCTTTTCGGAGTTTGCTATATGTTTCAATGCTTATAGGACTTTGTCATATATTCTTATTAATAAGATTTCACAACGATGTGTTCTTTCTTAAATGTTCGCTATCCACAGTTCACCACAGGAACATTGTGGATATTGAAAATAATTTCAATATAATTTGGCAAATACAGTGCAGCGTATGTTAGTTTGGTGGGTAACTTGTGACTTTGGTTTTGCAGCCGGTGCCGTTTATCTGTAAAAAAACAAGTTTTAAGTTTTAATAAAGTGACATAATAATGATGAAAGTCTGTCACTTATGACTTAATCTCAATAAGCTTGTCAGATTTGTTAGAGAACACACTTTATTATTATCACATTCTGCAGTCAGTTGTGTCAGCAATGACTAAAATTTAACTCTGGTTATCGTCTTACAACTAGTTGACCTAGCTTGTTTATAAGTAATCCAATGATGTGAGTATCTCTTTGAGTAATGATAGGTAACCAGAATATTTAATCAATATTTAAATTATAGTTATACCTAAATATTAAATAAATATAATCTATTCTTTCAATTTTAACCAAAATTTAATTAACTAAAGATTCTCCCATAATGCAACATTATATATATATATATATATATATATATATATATATATATATATATATATATATATATATATATATATATATATATATATATATATATATGTGTGTGTGTGTGTGTGTGTGTGTGTGTGTGTGTGTGTGTGTGTGTATGTGTGTGTGTGTGTGTGTGTGTGTATCCTTTTGTAACAAGAAAAAAGAAATGTTTGCCATATTTGTCCTATTTATGACTATTGACCATTACTCTCCTTTTTCATGTTGTATTCTGATTCATAAGAACATGTTCAAGAAGATTATATTCAATATTCAAATCTCACTGCCCACACGTATGATCATACTGTGCTAGTTAACAAAAGGGATCAAATTAAGAACAGTAAATAGCTACTTTGAACTAAGTGTTGTATCATGTTTCTTTTTAATTAGGAGATAATGACTATCAGCTTTTTGTATGACTTTAGTGATTAACTCAATTGTAGTTTGTTAATGTTTCGTTGCTGGAGAAATACCTAGAGGAAAAAGCTGATTGTATGTTATATAATTATGTACAAGTTTTTGTTTTTGTTCTCTACGAATCTAACGTGTTTTTTAGTATATAAAATAAATAAAACAACTTAGTGGTGAATATTGTGATACTGTTGTTGGTGTTGTTAATTTAATTATATATGTATTTGCTGTGGACTCTGTATGTGTAGATTAAATGAAACTTTGAATTTGAAATTTTATTGAAAGATTACAAGAAACGAAACATTTTTTTTCTGTGAAGCGGCTTATGAATTGTTTGTTTATTTAACTAAATATTGAAATTAATTCTCTTATTTTCAATAGACAGAAAATGTTTTACTCGTGATCGCTGTAGAGACGCAATACTACAGCTTAACGAAGAAATAAGAAATGCAAAAATATATTGGTGTTTCGTTTTATGCTACAAATAGAGTAATTTAATTGTCCATTCCTTCTCTTGGGATTCATAAATTTTGTTTAATGATCTTTTTGTTCCAATATCCAATTTGATAACCAATCATTGCAATCGGTATGCACCACGTGATCATAAGGTACACGGTTGTATTAGACAATACAGCGTCCAACTATATTACGATATTTGACAGTAATCGCAACATCCTGGACAACAAAAGCACCAAACATTATATTGCGATAGGTATCACACAAAATTCAAAACCTATATCAATTTTACACGTTGTCTTGACTATGGTTGTAATGTTTGTAAATTTGTTGGTTATTTTGTGTCCAACTCTGTTTACTTTACTTGCTTTCATGGAGTCAAATTTTGTTGATTATAAAAGTCTTTTTGGTCGTTCAAATGTTCATATCTGTAGTAATTCAGTCCATATTGCAGAAAAAATGAACACATTTACACTTTGCTCATTTTTGCTTTTTAAATTTGTTTTTAATTTTCTATCAACAATTTTGTTTAGTTCTTTTAATAGAAATGCTACTTGCCTCTCTTCAAGGTATCATGTGGACATTATTGGATATTATTACGTGGTTTATTAATTTGTCTTTGAATATTCTTTTCTCCGTTGTTATGTACTTATTACTTAGACATGTTTCCTTACATTTTCGTATAGTTTACAATGCTCATAGGAATTTGTCATATATTCTTATTTAAACATTCAAGATCTCCATTGTTGTCATATGTTTGCTTGCTTAAAAAACTGTTGGCTACAATCTAATTAAAATCATATCCTGAAAACCACTCCGCTATCAGGATCTGACGACGAGTCAATAAAACCTTCCCAACCAATCAGATTTTCACCTACAAAATCGCAAAAGTGAATGATTATCCGAAGCGTTCCGAACGTATCATTTTAATGGCTGCGCCCATTTACAAAGAAATGTAAACATACACACTCCGCGCTAGACTTACGTCACTGAAGACAGGTGCCTTGTATACGGTCTCCAATTTGTTTCAACATCAGTAACATTTTCAGGTCGATAGTTAACTGACAAGCAGTTGCAAAACAAACTTAAACTGAGTGACATTTCTACTGCATAATTGATAGCTGCCATTTTGCGACTCTTACCTAAAGCGTTATACATTACGCTTTCTGATCGGTTGTTCTAAAAATAATATGACAATAAGTGCTACCTTATTCGGGAAAAACCTAATCATTGTTTGAACACAATAAACTTTATAGGCATTGATAAATTACATATCAATGAGAGCATATTTGGAGATCCTTCACGGCTTACGTTTTACAATGTGGTCATTTTCAACAAAAGTAATAGTTTACGAGTTTTTTTAAACGTAGGAATGTAGTTTAAAACTAATATTCCTTAAATGAAATTCCTTTATGTATCCGAAGGTGAAGCGTAAAAAGTGAGCATCTACCAGATTTCGAATATAAGACCTACCCAATACTACCGACTGAGCTATAGCTATATCTGTGTAACTGCTACACTCATCCCTTCTTACACAATTAGATTTCATCCTGAATGTCAATTACCGTTCTACTCTATAGCACCGTTGAATATCGCAACACAAATAGAATACTGCAGTAGGCAATGGCACCAAATGTAAAAGAGAGGAAAAGGTGAGCCTACCCAAGTTTCTAAACACAGGCACGATGTGAATTAACTACAAGTGAAATTGCTTCTTTATACTGAGATTTTAGGGCTTTATCTCCATCCCTGGTGGATATTAATTATTTCGTCTCATTAAAAAGCATTAAAACAAAAAAGGAACAGAAATTATATACGTATTATAAGTACCATGCTTTTAAAAAGCAGGCAATACAGTGTTTATGTAAGAATATAAATATGTTCTCTTACATTACAATGGCTTGCCTTGCGACAAAAGATTAGTTCTTAAATAATATATACATGTCATAACTTTAATTCATGCGTTATTTAATGCTATAGTTACTTTTATTTACATGTAAATATACCAGTAAGTCACAAATCAAACATCTATTTGGCAACTCCACGCATTTCATCACTGATGAATGTTGCTAAATCATTTTGCTCAAGTACTGAGTTGAAACTATTTGAAGATATATTTTTTTCATCCTTTTTTAATGTTTTTCTTTTGTTATAAATGTCTCTTTTTATTGGATTCAGTACTTCTTCGCATAACAGATTTGTTAAGAGAGATTGATACATAATTTGTCCATTTCAGTATGCACTTTGATTTCAGCAGGCTTTAAACATAAGTTTAGATCCAGAGAAAAGATGATCTATTTGTAAGTAAATACTAATTATTTTATCAATAATTCTGTAACCTTTATTCACTCTCAAAATGATCAGAAATAAATTATATCTCCTTTCATATAAGGTATTCACCAATATGTGTAGGGTTGTCTCCATTCTTTGTATAGAAACATGACACCCCATGAGATTTTGGGTCTTCCAGGGATATTTGAGCAACATTGAGTTCTGGTTGTTTCAAAGATATGAAACTATCCTGCTTTCAGTAAAACACGATTTTTTTTAGAAACAAAGTTCTTAATCTAGATATCAGATTTTAAAAAAAAACCTATTTAAATACACTTTATTAGCTATTATATAAACAAACTACTAGTTTATATAGATTAGAATAATCACACATTTATGCTGTATTTCAGTAGATGGATAATGTAAACATATTTTCGATTTTTACAATTTCTCGATAAATAGCTACTGTTGGTATGGCAAAAATATATAAACATGATTTTTTTGTCTGTATATTAACACTTTTTTTTCAAAAAGGAATTGAGAAAAAATCAAAAACAGGAAACACTTTCTCTTATACGTTTTACCAGATTGGACCTTTGTCTTAATGAACACAAATTTCATCTTGCACTTGTATCATTGTTGTCAAAATGTGGAAAGATGCAAAATATCACTGAAAGTGATTTCAATAAAGATAATTATGCTTTAGTGAATTAAGCTAATATGTAATGTCAAAAATTAGTTAAAAACAACACACACATAAACAATATTTTATACATTTTAAACTAAAGCAACATCAAATACAATTAATAAAATGGCACTTTAAGGCAAATAAGTTAAGGCATTTAGTTATAGAACACAGACTACAACATTTTATCTTGATCGAACATGAGATTGTATTAGTGAATGTTCAGTCCTTATATAAATGGTATATACATTTTTATTTAATAAAAGTGATGTAACCTAGTTTGAACAAATATTTTGTCTTAATTAAAGCAGAATGGTCACAATATATGTTAACTATATCTTTAGTCCACAGAGTAGCTGATGTCTATTTGTTAAATAAACACCACTTGTACACAATGTTATATTATTGTTTTGAAATATATATTTATTTCATTACTTTTTAATATATTTTCAGAGAAATGTGCAAAAAACAACAATTTCCTTAACTGTTTAATTGTTACAAAAGGGTGTGGTCCTGAGAACACACTGTGTTATATAAAGTTTTTCATTCTTGTTCTATCTCGTATATGCATTACCTCACACTGTTATTCTTGTTGCCAATCGCGGGTGTGTGCGTTTCTGAATTGCTATACAATTACTCCACTTTAAACAGTACACATCCTAATTATCATTCAGTTTAAGAAAGAAAGGGGGAAGAAAGAAGGAGGGAAATCAACCCAGCCATCATAAAAATCCCATTTACTATATTGGAGGAGATCACGGTGCTTGGAAAGGAGAGGACAGACATTTGAGAGAACGCTGGTGATATCCATAAAACACAGGCAAGAGTGTTGTTTTACCTTATTAGCTATCAATTGCAAATGGTCTCTATAGAATTTTAACATGTGCTTATCAGAAATGTTGACGAGGCATTATCTAAAATAATGCAAAACCCAACAGTTACTACACTGGAACGGTAAGCAAGCAAAACATTTCTTTTCCTCATTTTTGAGGAGTTACTCCAATCCAAGCAGTCAAATGCAATCAGGATTATTTGGAACAAACATGTCCAGTTGATGACGTATTCTTGGAGCATAGACCTTGATTGAAAAAGAAATTAAATATATAATCTAAGTACGTAATGACCAGAAAAGAAGCGTAAATTGTTGTAGGATTCTATTTATATGTCGTACTTAAAAATGTAACATTAACTTCTTGCGAAAGATTTATCATCAACGTTGATACTCATTTCGTTGTGGGTATTGTATACAGATAAAGATAGAAAAGGTATGTCTCCACTCTGTTGTTAGATACAGCTTCTGCTGCTTAACACAGACATCGTCAGCCGAGTGTCCATCAGTCAACAGGTGTTTCGCCCCTTATCTCGGTACACCCTTGTGATGGCGGGGCAGCAGTGGTGATCAAGCACTGCTTGTCTGTGGTGGCTTCCACGTTGCTTCATTACATCGGAACCAGAGCCAACTGGACGCTCTTTCAGCTGCTCTACTAAGAGCTCGTACTGAGCTTTTCCTTAACTTGCCCTTCAAGCCTAGAACTCCCAAGACTTTCCAAACTGATTGGTCAGGAAAGCCCCTACATCCTACTTCCACAGGGAAGACCCAGGTAGAGAATCCTTTCTCCCTGCACAAGTTTGCCAGTTCTTGGTACTTCCTTTCATTTGCCTCATCCGTTCTTTTTCCCAATGGACTGTCAGTTCCACGAGTATCATCATCTTTGGGATTGTAGACCAGATGACTATGTCTGGGCGCAGACTTGTCTGTACGACATCTGGGAAGACCAACTTCTGTCGTAGGTCTCCCAATGTCTTGCCTCTTGTAGCAGGCCTGTTTTCTGGACACCCTTTGCCTTTTGTCCTGGTTTTACAAAGTTGATGAACTCTGGTCCCTTGGTCTTTATCTGTCTTTCTTGTCTTCTCTCTTTCTCCAGAATGTCTGCTTTTTTGCTATTTTTCACGCATACTTGAACTTAAACATCAAAGTTGACAATAATAGTTGTCACGCTTAAACATGCGTATGTCTTTCATACATTTCTGTCATTCTTAATTTATTTCATGTAGCTGTAGCCGGGCGATAGGGAGAAAATGTGTTAGCCGCCCGATTGATCATTCGCCCTGTCAACGAAGTGTCCGGGGTACGAGCACTACATCTGAAAGCGAATATTTAATCGTTGTTGTCTTTGTAAAGTACATCTAAAAATAAAAGAATAATAATAACATACAGAGTAAACACATGCTCTTTTTGTCTAGGAAATTAGGCAGTTTTTAATTAGACATGCTGAAAACAATTTTTCAAACTAAGAAATAGACATAAAATAATTGATCAACTATTCGCGTTCATGAAGGTGTGTATAGTTTTGTGCTAGAGAATCACCTGAGAGAACCCACATTTAAATAAATAGATAGATAAATGCTCTTACATTTGATGTCATCAAAATATTTGAATGAATTCAGTCAGTTCAATCCATTCAGGTATCATTTTACGGTAGAAAATGTCTATAAGAGAAGTACAGCACTTTTAAATCAACCCAGCCAGATATAAATTATTTATGTGTTTTTTATTTTTTATGCAATGTATTTTTTCTGTGACTTTCACCAATTAAAATAATGTCCAGTCTCTGTGGCTTTTTTTCTATTTTATGCATTGTCTAGTCTCCATTTTCTATTTCATGGCCATGTTTATATCTTTGTTTGAAGCCGTTTAGTTGTTTACATGTTTTAATGCTAATATGACCTTGTCAAATCTTTCTTGATGCATTGTCATATACTAGACACATATCATAGATTTGTGCTGGGATTTCAGACTAGAATAGTATTGACATTTTACATGGAGAACTGATATGCAATATGTTTGCAGATCAATTTTGCTTGAGATGCATTGAATCTAGACAGTGTTTGAGCAATAAGAAAGCGATCCGACAATAAATGTCACAACATATATACGAGAAGACATGCCAATTCAGCAAATGGCAGGAGTAACCAACTATGCCATTTTTAAGTCCTGGGATGTATTCAAATACCATTGATAGCGGGCATCTACTCCTGACTTCTGTTGAATGACAGACACATTGCACTTACGTCTATTTGCATGTCTCTGTCATATGGTTGTCTTGAATATGTAAATTATAGATATTCTAGATCCACACAATTGATGTAAAATGGAAATGTTATGCGAAACTATAATTGAAATCGATATACCCATTACATAGGCAAAGTGAAGCACACACGTTTAAACGATAATATGACATTTATGTCTTAATATGTAGCCGCAGGTATTGTGCGTGAATATTATTTGTAGTCCGTTGGAAGCGGCAAAGTTTGATATTTGTTATTTTTTCAATAAAACTTATTCTCAAGCTAGAAAGGGTCCCTTATAAAATCGTATTTCAAAATTTTACAAAGGTCCAGCCAGGACGAAACAATGTTACAAAAGGTAAGAATGTTACATTTACACTTTGCAAGGAAGCAACATCATCATAAACAGACAATAATTCAGTTTCAAGTATCAAATGCAAATAATACATAATTAAAACACACATAAAGGATTTGTTTATTGGGTTTATCGTCCCACCAACAGTATTTCAGTTATCTGGAGACGGTACACATAAAGGAGCTTGGTATAATAGGTTATATAAGTTATGCTTCTTGTCTTTTGTACTTAAGTTTTATGCACTTCCAAGTAGTTTCTGCAACGATTAGTGGTAACTCTATTAGAGATACAAGGCGTTAGTAGCAGGTTTGTCACGATGCAATATTTGAATTTACGTATGTTTAATGCGGCAAAAGTCTTGGTTAAAAGCATCACATGCCATCAAGGCCATGTCCCATTGTCCTTATAGAGAACCGGTCTATTCGATAAGGCAATGTGTTGGTCACGGATTTTCTTTTTTCTTTTTCACATAACACAAAATATCTCCCTATAAGTGTCATTCATTTCTCTTCCATCACCTTCCAAACACGAAAAATATTCTCAAATATGACACATCTTTAGATTTAACGAATCAATGGTAATGTTGTATTTGCGTCTTATTGTCTATGGGCGACATTGGGCAATTTGTGAATTACAATTTGTAATCTAAGATCACCCTGAACAGGCCCGTTTGCACTTATTAAAACGTGACTTAAATTATTAAGCAAGCATCTTCCACAATATAAAGATAACACGTTTAAAATAGTATTTATAAAAATAAATTAAATATGAAAGGGTTTTCTAATGTTCCTTACAAAGTTCGAGAAACGTAATAATATAACAATTAATAAAATATTTGTTATGAAACGGGATAAACAAATGACATGTTTCTTTTCAATGTCTCCGGGTCTAATATAGGAGTTCGTGAAATAAAAGCAATGTGTGATGTTTGTTTGTTTTCTTAGGTTTAATGTCCCACCAACAGTATATCAGTGTTCTGGAGACGGTGTCCACATGAAGCCAATATATATAGTGCTGCCTTTACTGCGTATAGCATGCCGTGAACGATTGTCAGGATAACACACCCAGTCACATTATCCTGACACCGGGTCAACCAATCGTGGAACGATTTTTTTATTTGCTTGGGCGTCAGCAAGGAAACTATAGCATGACCATTTTAATGGCTTAGGTATGTAGCGGTCCGGAATCGAACCCCAAGCATCCCGTACTTGGAGCCGTCGTTTTACTGATTGCGCTATCAGGTCCGGTCAATTTGTGATGTGATTTGTTCTATGATTCTTTTTTTGCCTTTTAATCTTGTAAATACTTTCCTTTAGTGAATGCGGTTGCATATTCTTCAACAAATAAGCATGATTATGAAAAAATGGATTTCATCCCTCTTTTAAAATTACAAAGTGTTTCAATGACGTATAATGCATGATGCATGCTGCACCTTTATAAGATTAGCTATCTGTTGATATTATATTTTATATGCGAATTTGAGTAAGGCAGACGGAACATGTTTCAATGTTTCATATTATTAAACACATCATTAATGGTTTCAATCAGACATTGTGTTAGATGTCAAAACTTTAACTTGCAAAGTTTCATTTCAAAACCCATGCAATATCGTGTCGTCTTTTAGTTATTTTCTTTTTCAAATCACTACATACAATATAATCATTAATCGCATCAGAGGAATTAATATGCATTTCAAAGCTTTGTGAATTTTAAAAAATATAAAAAATACTTAAATGAAACTTAAAAGAATCGTTTATGTTATAGAGTATACTAAAGAATATATTGCTGAACGAATGCAATAGAATATGAACTGAAAATGTATTGTCAGTTAATAAGTCAGTAAATAATACAACGGCTCATTTATTTATCAAAACACCGAAATGATGATTTCCACGTTTTTACAAAGATTTTTATATCACAGAAATTATTAGCCCAAAAGCAGTATATTGGTCTGATGACAAGTAAATAGGGTAAAAAATCCTATATCCCCGAGGTTTCATTTTATTTTCATAATATATTAATGTTCTTGGCAGTAATATTACATTATGTCTTATAGCTATTTTTATTTACAATGCTAGTACTTCAGAAAAACAGCAAAATCAACAGAACAACTTTACGATGTGCGACGTGGAGAGCCAAATAATACAGGTTAAATTGTCACAGTTGGTCCTATTACCAAACAAGCACTCAAAGGCGGAAAATGTTGGTTTATATTTGAGCAGTTTTGTGGTTTTCATAAATTGATAATATTTAACTGTTTTGTAAATTATTATAATAAACTATTCTCTTTCTTTTTAATATTATGCTGCCTTCTCAAGAAGTGTGAGGTTAAGACCCACTTTTATAAGAAGCCCGGTTTTATAAACCCAGTTGTAGCAAGTAAGTCGTTTTTGTGTGTGTGCCGAATAATCCTTAATTGCCGTAACCGTTGTTGTTTTCTGTAGGTGTTGAATGTCTCGTCTCGGTTTTGTTTGGTATTTGTGCATTGCCGAGTGTATTTGCCTTTGTCTTATGGTACTTCAAGTTGAATACATGTGGACAAGTTCATAGAACCTTTTTATATATTTCCTATTCAAGCAAGTTGGCAAATATTGTTTTCGGTTCTTGGTTGTGTCGCGGCCAGTTACTCGTGTCTAAGAGGATATTGTGCGTTTATAGAAAAACACGTGTACTTCTACCAGACGCGTCGATTGTCTCCAGGCATGCTTCAAATGTTAACATTAATATTGTTATCTTTTTGAACAGGAAGCCTATTAATAATGCCGAGTAAGAATATCACTCATTGACTGGGGGAAAGGCTCAGCGAACTATGCATTATCGACTTGGCAGAGATATTAACGACATCCCTTCTGGGGATCGCTGCCTTATGCGGCTCTGAACCAGGTTATGAAATGACAGAGGTCAATGGTATCATCTCAGTTTCTCAGTCTAAAGCTACCGCACTCGTTCGGAGAGGAATGGCGCACTCGATATTTTTAGATTCAGATCACAGGGTGTAAGAGGTAGTGGTGAATTTCAAACTCAGTTTATTTTGATTTAATCTGGAAGCAAGTACAAGCTTTTATTTTAAATCCAACTTAAGTGAAAAACCAAAATCACATAGAAAGTATTGAAGGTTTAATTAAATAGTTTCTATTATCTGATGTTAGTGGCTCTGGTGTAACTTTTGTCCCAACGTACATTCTGTATTTTAAAAGTGTTGTTTATTTACTGCCGAAGCCATTCTATTTTTCCTGTGCCTCGACATTTTACCTACAACAGAATTAATTTTAACATTGTTTGCACCTATAATCGCGCACATTTTCGTTTTCATGAAACGTTCACCGCCCAAATGGCGCTTCTAAGCATTTTGATTTGGCCTTGATGTAAAAAATAAGTAAATTAAAAGTCGCAATAATTACGAAACGAATATACATCTGCAGTTTAAGGAAGAACAAAGCAAATTTAAACTTAAAATATTTATTAATTCTATTAAGGTTTTAGCATTGTTCTTATATGCGGTCGTTGATTATGATGACGATGGTTGTTTGTACGATTTGTGGTTATGGTGATTTTGTTTCTGTTGTAGTTGTAGTTCATGTTAGTTAAAAACGTTTACATTAAATCATATATTGTGTTGCTGTTGTTTATGGTTTTGTAGCCATTGTTTTAATATTTATGAAACTGATGGCGGTTGAATATATTGTGCAAAGGAAGAAAAAAGTAAAACTGGAGAACTTAAGTAATGACATATCGCAAAAAAAAAGACATATGCGTGTTGTAAACTGTGTGGATCTTTTTTATTGTGCACACTTGTTATTTTATCTACGAAATATTGTCCACATCACAAACAAAATATTTAAAGATTATTTTAAGAATAAACTGACCTTATTTGGTGTAATTTATTCATCAATGTCAATAAAGAATAATTTTGCCTTGATAAAATCTACGCCAAATAGCATACTTTATTTCTAAGTTCCTCCTACTTTTTCTTACATATAAGTTTGAAAAGGTTAACATAGGAATATTTCCTTCAAATGCGCCTAGTACGATATAAAAATGCAAGCCATGAGATTAAATAGCCTTTGAACGTATCCTACTACTTTCTAAAACAGCAATTGGAGAAATACCAATGAGCTAAACGTGCCAAATTTATCCGTAGTCTATTACATGTGCACATTGTTGACAAATAATCATACCATTCACAATGATAAAAGATAATTAAAGCTGCATTTTAACGATAAAAAGCTTGACCTTTTAGCAAAATAAGATAAGTAGGCAGGGACGACAGGTGGTGTTCCATCTGTCTTTGAGTACAAGTTCAAAAGCCAAATTGCGCTTTGATCAAAGTTCGTTTCCGCTATACAAAATGTCATGATAACGCTTTCCATTTCTCTGTGTACATTGAACAAAGAACGGGTATTAAGCCGTAATTGTTGCCAAGCGGGTTTTTTTAATTATTGCATAAAGGTTAAACTTGATTGGCTTGATAGGCGGGACAAACACTTTCTACTTTGGTGTCTAAACTAGCTATTCTTTGTGGTACGGAAACCACATTTGCTAATCACGCTTGCCAATTTAGGTCTCTAATTCCACTTAAAACAATCCATTTTAGACACTTACCCATAACTTACAATTTGAACGCAAAAAAGATTGCACAAAGGGACGGTAAAGCGTTACAATTGTTTTAACATTGTAAATGAATAAGAATAACAATGATAATGGTAATGAATAAGAATGACAGAGTCCTTTGAGCATTGCAACATATACCAAACTCCGAAAAGGCACAGAACAAAGGTATTTCACATGCAAGCCAAGCGAAAAGTAATAACAAATTTGTGATAAGTCATTTAACGAAAAAAGTAAACCAGACAGTTACCGCCTTGGAACGGTCAGTCGGCAATATGGACTAACTGGGGTGCTTTAACCGGTTTTACAGAGCTCTAACATCGTACTTTCTGATGAGTTTCTTAAATGCAAGCAACGAAAAGTAAAACGATCTATTTGAATACAAAAGGCATTTAATACGAAACTGATCGGTGCTTATAGCTATTTCCCTGTCTATATGTGCGTTTTTGTTGCGTTTGTCTTTCTACCATTAATGTTTGTGCTTTCCGGACACTGTTTTCACATTGAAGCAGATATATTGTTGTCAAAAATAAGATAAAAATGTCGTCAAAGTATGGTAAGATTCCACACAAGTTACATTGTCTTCAACGACCTTATAATACATATTAGATACTTCAAAATTGGGAATTATCAAATAAATCAGAATTACATGTGAATGGCAAACAGAACCAGCATATAAATGCATAGTCGCTCCCTTTGCGGATTGGAATTACTCTTAAGGCCAGATGTCTCTTGTGTGGATATGTTCCTATGACTAAGGTTCCTCATTTTGCTATTTATTTGTATCACTAACAACGACAAACAAAATCTTACGTTTTTTGAAACAACAACGTTAATGTTACAGAGTGTGAGTAGATGTAGATAAAAGTGCCTGTATATATCTTAAACACCTTTACAACAACAACAACAACAATAACAACAACAACAACAACAACAACAAATGCGCATACATGTTAAATCAACAGATCTTAATCTCTTTGATATAGATATATATATGTATGCGCATTTGTTGTTGTTATTGTTGTATATATATATATATATATAAATATATATATATATATATATATATATATATATATATATATATATATATATATATATATATATATATAACAATTACAACAACAACAAATGCGCAAAGTCCTTAGGGCAGAATGATATAACATATATAAGTTAAAATGCTCAAATTGAGCAAAGTTATTTACAAGTAAGTTGCGCAAGACAATTTATGACCAATAGAAAAATCTTAACCAGCTATCGCACGTTGTGTTAATCACGTTGACGTATATAATGATCCACAGATTTTATTTTTAGTCACGTTCGATAGTTATCGAAAAGGTCAAACTCAGTAGATATACTTACAAAACACAAAAAGTGTGAGAGAAAGTAGAATAAAAAATACGAATTTACTAATATTATATCTAGTTATTGTTAAGTTTTGCAATGTCTTTGCAAACCTGCTCTCTGCACGTTGTAAGAATGATTATGCTTTATTAAAGACGATGGCAATGTACGTTTGATAACTGAATAAGAGAAGTAACATATATTTTCTGTCTACAATTTGTTAATGATGAATATTAGAATATAAAACAAGTATATGTGCCATGTCTTATTCTTTCAATTTTTGTTTGGAAGATTTTTGTTCGAATTGAGAAATGTTAATATCGTGTTGTTCAATTTTTTTTTGCTTATATAAGTTCTGAAGGAAATTAATTTTGTATGTATTGACATAAAAAACAAAAAAAATAATTTATAGCAAGTCCCTTGTTCTCTTTTAAGAAAATAAGAAATAAAACAACTGTAATATAATAATTTTGCCCTTCATCAGTGAGGTGTCAAACATTTTATTGATAACAATTCGAAGTCAACATTAAATAGTGTTCGCAGCAGCCGGGAATGGTACCGCGACATCTTAATCTTGCTTCTCTTCTATTTCACACAATACTACATCCAGGGTATTTTTATTGAAAGGTTAACGAGTAAATAAAGTCAGAGTGGAGATAATAAATACGCATTTTACTTTTTCTTTGACATTTTCATATTATTTAAAAGCTAATGCTGATTTTTATCTAATAAATAGAAGCTATGCTGTATTCTGTGAATTTGTATTATTCTTAACCGTTAATTGTGATATTATTTATATACACCTAACATTGAACTATTGTAACTAAGTCTAACATTACAAACCCTACAAAATTCATTTAAGTTTTATTTAGTGTCAATTTGAAAAGAATTTATGACAATGTCGCTATTTTACATAATACCTTTCGCTTACTGGGCAAATCCAGTACTCACGTGGAAACAATGTGCTAGAAAATGGAAAAAGCTTACATCACTAACATCCGGGCGCGAACTCATATTGCACTAGTCTGGAGTCTTACGACTTAATATCTAGATCACAAAATGTCTAAAAGATATAGTGCAAAAACTGTGACATTTAAAGCTGAGATATAGCTTACGTGTAGCTGTGATAGTCACATTGAAAGGTCTTGTGCATAAAATTCTATTTAGAGCTTACTGAATTGCGTATATTGTCATGCTTATATATAATATGATGTGTTGTTTCCGACTAGCAAATCCTTAACTTTCATTGTCTCTGCATGTACTCTGAAATGAGCCGTAATCAGCCTTGCTTTTAGTGCATCCCAAACTATACAAATATTTAAAACTGCTCCTCTGAAGCACAAGGAATCTAACCCCTCTTACACGTTAACGAGCTTACCTGCTATAAACAAAACAATTTAGTTAGTGGAAACATGACCCCATAACACCCCGGATGAAAATGTCTGTTTTAATGTTATAACGGGTTATGCTAGGCTAGCTTGACAGAACTATACGTTTACATAAAGCTGGTAACATAGACTATGCCCTGTGAATATAAATACATATATTGAATTTTGTTGTCTGGTTTTGTCAATCTTTTTTATAAATGAACAGCAACACATTTAATAAAAAACATTTAAGCATTGAACATGGAATGGTTTAGATAGGTTAATTTTTGGCCTTATCAAAATAAATCATGTTCCATAGAAAAGGTCATTCGCATAATGATAGCTATTTTTAATCGGTAAAACCTCATGTCGGCATTCTATATCAGAAGAGGCATACCCATTAACAGAAGTGACCTGTTTTGCATTTACGATCAATAAAAGGTAAATGGGCCCAACTACGCCATGTCATAATTTTCTTCACCTACATTATACATAACGTATTTTTGTTGCTATTCACTTGTTGTATGGTATTGTTATCAGTTCCCTTATGACATTGCATCCTGATGAAGATATTATTGATAAATATATATAGTATACTGACAAGTGAAACAAACAAGAGAACAGTTTGTACAACAATGGCAATTGAAACATAATCGTTTAACAGAAGGAATATTCTTACCTTTGCTTCTTTCGGTTTGCAATAAATACTTGGACAGAATTAAGTGGCACATTAGAAATTATATCCTGTATTGATAAACAACTACTTTGATGCAACAATTGGCTTTAAAACATGTTATTTACATATCCTTAGGTTTTGGCATTTCACAGTTAAGCCGTAAATACTTGATACATTGACGTACAAGCTAGATATTGATACATCTCTCTCTCTCTCTCCCCCTCTCTCTCTCTCTCTATATATATATATGTATATATATATATATATATATATATATATATATATATATATATATATATATATATATATATATATATATATATATATATATATATATATATATATAATGACTCTTTGTTGTTTTGTGCGAAGCATGAGTCAACTCTGTTTGCCCAGTTGTGTCTCTCGAGACAATTCGTCGACAGTGCTTTTAGAGACACAGCTTTTTTACGTTTATACATAATTAAACCTACAGATATTCGTCGTTTTCCTAGTGTGGGTAATACGTATGTTATCCACCGTAGGTTATCAATGGATTCCTAACGAAGTTTATCAAGGAATGTGTCACTGATTAACGTTAAATTATCAGAACGGACATAATTTCAATAAGGTTTTAGAGGTCAACTGTAGCAGATTGTGAGCGATTTTCGGATATAGATGTGACAATGTTATCTAAGCTTCAATAACGGCCTCTCATCAGTATATTGCTCATTTTACAGTATATAGCAAGAGAACGCTTGCTGTGTAGATAAATACTTTAAATTGCATGCATCTTTATGTTGCCATAGAAATTGCTTTGCTTCTGTATTTATCTTGTCAGGAACATCATATATCATTCAGTCAGTTATATTTTTACTTTTGTGCAAAAAGTTGCGTCGTTACTGTTAATAGAAATGTAATAAGGACTTCTAATCTATTGCCATTTGCATATTTTCTATTTTCTTTTTGCAATTGCGGAGGATATTATTAATACTAGGTATTTGTCATTCTGCTTTACTATTTGCATTATGCATAACATTCATTTACATTTAATGACTGGTTTATATCAACCTCCCGTCACAATTTTGACATCCGTTACTGACATTACGCGATTTAGCGTTCTACAAGGGCATATTTTATGTCTGTAACATGCTATAAATTTTTGTTGAAAAATTGCCTTTTTAGAGAAAGCTGATGTTTTAAAATACGACTTAAAAAAACTGGGAATCCACGATCTAGTCATTGCTTGACTGTGAAGCCATACTTTCTAATGCTCTTTTCATGTTCAAGTCTGTTCTTTTTAAACGACATACTAGTTTTTTATAATAATTGTAGCGAAGTTCAGTTGTTCTGGCTATGTAAGATTATTGAAAAAAATGTCAGGCAAGAGCCACTGGTGCACCGCAGGCCAGCTTGAAAAATTGCCGACCTGACAAAAGCATGAAGAAGAATCAGTGAGTCTGCCCGATTAGCACTGGAAGTTCAATAATATTTTATAGCTTCATAGAAATATATAGACAAAAACAACAACACAACAACAAAACAAAAGCAACAACACATCAAGATCACATCAACAAAAATAAAACAAAACAACAACAAAATAACAACAAACAAAACAACAACAAGAATTAAATAATAAATGCACACACAAGAAAACGTTGAACATTCGTTTTGCTCTAATATGCTTAAAGCGTATATACATTATCGCAAAGGTCTTTGCTAGATTTCACATACACTGTGATATTTTGCCAATTATTTTATGAATTCCAATAAACATTTAATGCCCTTTGTATATCTAAGACAATGCATTCTCAATATATATGATGTCATATTTCTTATGATTTGTACCGATCAAGTATTGCAATACATTATCGTCTTTCTTTGGCACAGAAGTTCAAATGCAGGTTAAAATCTTCGATTTTGCAATAACTATACCTTCCTTGCACATAAGCAAGAGAAAAATGACATTTTGTACATTTACTGTTACATATAATAAAATCATATTTATATTGTTATCAACCAAAACTGTGCGCGGTGTTGCTTTTCTCGCTCTCTGGCGTCACCGTGAATGACATGTACACAGCTTGTAGACTGATTTTTTTGTAAAATCGGTAATTTTACTGTAATTTGAAACGAATCTTCGAATGAAAACTCTTTTATTGGTTTTACAATATATGCTAGGTTGTTTGCATTTTATACATTAAACACAGAAGTATCTCATAAGTAAAAAATGTTAGCAATTACTTATCGGAACTTGGGACCTATTGTACATCCAACCGTAGCAAATTTATAGCATGAAGGGGGAGTTACCCAAAACAAAATATCTAGACAAAGTCTACATATTGCCGATAGTCGCGATGTTCAGATGAAAATTATGCCGATGTACGCGCCAGGGTCGGCATAGACGGTTTACAAACAATTTGTCTTTCTTATATTCAATCAGTTCTCTGGGTTTATTATAGAAAGCTTACCGTTTTGTAGTAATGACACCTTTTCATTACACGCTTCTAGTTAATTTGTTAACACCTTTACATTATTTTCTCGTTTTTTCCAAGTACAGTTTGAAAGAAATTTCATGCAAAACTGAGCAAATACCACAAAAAGATCATGTCTAAAACATTAACATATCATAACAAATGAATCTTAATTGTAACATTCGCCTAGTAAAGGTGTACCCTTTTTTTTCTCTAAGAAATAATTTATATATATGTTTCCTTATGTTTAGGACATAAACAGTGGGAAGACAAAGATAAATATAAATCGGAAAGCAACGTGCCTTTTTCCATACTTGATCTCAGAATATAATCAACAAAGTATGTAAATCAGCTTGAGTAAATATCTAATTCTTTCTTAAAGGAAAAATGTATTTAATCTTTTAGAACGTTTCATCCTACCTTTGATTATGCCAAACAAATAATAAGCCATTAGAAATCAAAATATGTCTATTCAGCCTTTGTCATACGTTTTTAATTTGTGCTTCTAGAGATTAGCGATTTAAAAACCACACACACAATTATTAAGGTTTATGTCAATTACACTGGACTTAATATTTAAAATAAACCAACATTTGAAATATATTGTTCGGTTCGTCGCATTCTATTAAAACCCTAAGTTAAAAGTGAAAATTAATGTCAGCTTTGAATCGCGAGAGACGTATATGTTGACATAAGGCTGACTGAATTTCCCAAAATCTGATGAAAATATCCTTGGTTCATTGAAATACTTGACTATGTTTTTGAAACTTCCAGTCCTAGTTCAAATGACAATTTAAATTGAGACCTTTTAAGGACATTGACACATTATATATAAAGCGGAATTTAAAATAACTTAATATTTATTTAAAATAATGGTGTCAGTCCTGATGTGAAAAGATAAAGACTGATCTTTCATCCATCATGGAAATTCACACATATACGCGTACATTAATATTATTCTCAATATCTAGGATAAGATTAACTTACATAAAACAACAACACTCCTTCATAAAAGGTAATAAAAACACAAGTTACTTAAATAAACATATCAACAGTAGAGGATATGTCTGAAATAGTATAGATATAGTATAAATGTATATGCATATATTAAACATTTGTAAATATACAATTAAACTATATTCTATATTATATCTCCTTACATTAAAACTTGTGTGCACTATATGTTCAGGGTGTGGTAATGGCTTAAGCTGCCTCACTTTACAAGGGGATTTCATAGTGGATTGCTTTTGTTTATTGTCTCTGCTCAACTCCATTTTCAGCCATGTTCTAGATCAGTTAGAGGACAATCTAAACGGCTATTTTATTTGATAAGGTTAACCGGGATTTATTTAAACGATGCACTTATATATCCAGAAGGCATGTGCCATAAACTAACCAAGCTACAATGACAAAGATGTTAGGATAATCGCAGATTAGGCACGGCACAGCACGGCTATCTTAAAGGTGCAATACATCTGGTTTTGTATAATATTTTCTTAATAAGTTTGCCCATTGGACTAATTTGCCATAGTCATCCCTTTTTTTCTGGGTTTTCTCAAAGACAAAAAGTGAAGATAAAATTTGCTTATCACTGTTAGTCAACTTACAGTAAGCACCTGCGTCGGGAGCGAATAAGTGAGAGTGAACAAAGAATACAATTTATAATATATATATTAAATTTAAAAAAAAAGCCAATACAAAATAATTTACAGGCTTGCCAATTAAACGAAATTAATTAAATACTGAGTCGAGGCATTGCGTTCTTTAGAGTAGCCACAAAAGTTACTAAATTGATACGCTCTGTCAATAAAAAGGGACGACTGGGCGGCTTAAACAGGTTTACAGAGGTTTACCCTCATGCTTTCTGAGGCGTTTCTTAAATACAAGCAGGATTTTTGTCTCATCATCTCTCCAGTCGTGAGATGAGGCAATTTGTGTAGTTCTCATGATCTTTAAATAAAATTGCACAGCAGATATAATGGCGGGATTTGGCTTGCTTTAGTATATATACTTTGCCTACAATATTTTCACTTTTTTCACATCTTTATATTCAACTGCCGAGCAGAACTTTTGTTATTTCGTTGCTTAGGATTGTTCTTCAAAATAAAATATTCTCCTTTGTGGTGGGTAATTTATTTTTGACATATAACTTCATTGTGTCATTATCGATGGCGCCATTAAAAAATTCATTTTAACATCGCATGAACTGTCATATTACAAACCTTTATCGCGTAAGGAACTGTTATCGCAGTATTAAATGCAAAGCTATGAAATAAGTTTCAATGGTATAAGACTGGAACGTTTAGATTTTATGTTTAAGTGTTGATGCAGACATAAGGTCACAGGCGGTATTTCCGAAGTCAGAAACGAATGTGATTTATTGAAAAACCTTTCTATGTCTCTGAAACGTGCAGAAATAAATTTAGTATTGTTTCTGAAATAAAAAGGAAATTCAACAGCTTCTCTCTCACCGCTTTCAAGTCGTTTCCTTCATTAGCACTGGAATAAGATTTCTTTACATTTTGCCAGTATTAACAGTTATTATCGTCTAGTCTAAGCATTGAACTGTTAAATTTTTGCGATAAACAGACAATAATCAGTGCTTTATTTTTATGTATATAGCGCAAAATAAAAAGCTAAATTTAGGACGTTACATATGTATTGTCTTTTTTTTCTGTTGTAGATAAAATTTACATTGTTGACGAAATAATGTAAGCAATCAATTTAGAAAGCTTCCAAAGCATTTTCTTATTGTAAAAAACAAATAGTAATAAATTTACATATTTAGCTTCATGCAGTATCGTTTTTGAAATATCAGAAAGTACAAACACTATTTACATCAGTTTTAAGGAATCGACAACCCATTTTACGTCATTGGTCAAAATCAGGAACTTGTTGTAGAGAATAACATTCCAATGCCAGTGATAAGCGATTTGACGAAAAGCAACCTGAGAAAAATGGTACTTAGGTGGATCAAGGTGGTGAGTCGTTGAATAAAAACTTAATGAAAAATAAAAACACGCACTCATTATCATTACCATGATGCCAATTTATCTCATTAATGCATCTGGTGGAAACAAGCGAATGTATGTCATTAAAGGGTAACATATTTAAATGTAATGATGAATAAGTAAATGCCTTTTAAATAAACGCAAGAGAACTAATAAAAATACAGAAACGTCATTTTAAGGTAATCATTCAAACATCATATAGACAACTCTTTGGCATATAATTGGCAATGGTATGTTAAAAATAAATTAGAATAAAGGGAATTAAAGGTTCATAATAAAGCACTACATTAGCTTGTTCTTAAAACAATAAAACAAAAATACTAATTTAAATATATAGCCTTTAAAATACGGTTCTATATAGTTCAAGTCATAATTTGTAAACGAAAAATACCTGATGATTATATAATATGTGGTTTATCCTTTATATTATTGCAAACGTGTCTATATAAATTGCTTGCATTATATTTAAACATATTAAAACAATCTATTTGTTGGTACCTTTATTTCACATAAACAAGAAGAGGATGCTACAATCATGTACAGTCATTCACACTTCTGTTTTAATGAATGTCGTCATTGCTTAAAATATTTAATTCACTTAAAAATCTAAAATTATATTTGATTTTTGGTATGTGAATGACTGCCTAATCGATATCCTGGTATGCTCAAAGAAAACAAAATATTGAAAAAAAGTAATTGACATACACATTTAATTGTACATTTCCACCCATTGAGTTTGAGTGTTGACGACGATCATAAGCTAGAAAGTGTCATTTATACTCAAATAACATCTTACATTTATTTTAATTATAATTCATTGTGATTAAAGTGCTGCCTGGAAGCGCTCTTTTATAAGGCTTATATGTTGCTTTTGTGTACGTTTTAAATTTAGTTCCTTATATGAAATTGGTTAAAAAACCCACACATCAAACAACTAAAAATATGCCCAATGACACGAAGAACGTCATTGCTCTTAAATTTTAATAGGGATCCACTTTTCTATAAGAAGACAAAATACAGTTACTAAATAAACATAGCTTTTTAGCAAGAAACAATTAATATACCTGCTAAAGGCGAAGACAATTGGTCAAAGAGTTCCAGATTATCAATCTTCATCAATTTCGAAACTGTTAAATATGTATTGTGTCTCTTGTTAAAAAGGTTAATATCTAACCACAAAAACCTGCTCAATATGCTAGTTAAATTACAAGCAGTGCACTTACTATCAAAGTGTTCAATCTAACTTAAACTAATTTGAAAATGAGAGGTTGCTCATTTGTGGTTTTGGCCGAGGCCATCATCCGCTTAAACAGCCACATTATCAATGTACAAATCGGAAATAGCTGATTTTGACTCAAGGCGAAATGTAGACCTATGGCGCCTTTTCTCCCACCACTCCAAACAAGTCGCAACAGAGTTCTTATATTGCATTTCTAGTTATAAAAAAAGCATTTCCTTTCAATAAACGATTGGCAGTTAAACCAATTTACGCGAGTGGTTAAGAGTGCCAGACAATCAGACAATCAAAGCGAACCAACGTCCTAAATAGCATAATCTCTGGTTATTTCTTTGAAAACCGCTTTTTAGTTATCAAGTATAGACGTTTATCTCGGGCCGTTTTCAGCTCTGCCAGAAAAGGGGTTATAAATCTTCTACTTGAACCTTATTTAAATAAATAGTGTTTTGCATCCAAACGAATGTTGATCCACAGACAAGAAAAGTAGTGCGTGGGCGTTCATTGGATAGCTGTAGACAAGTGTTGGACGAAAAGAAAGAATTTCTGTAGATACAAACATTCAATTGAAAGCACATACCTCGATCGATTGGGTTAACATAAAATAAATTTTAAGCCAACTAATTTCGGTCGAAAAAGTTTAAATAAAAAAGTCAATTGCAAGCCAATACCTCCTGATCGATTGGGTTTACATAAAAATCAACTGCAAGCCAAAACCTTTCGATCGATTTATGTTTATATAAAAAACTCTATTGCAAGCCAATACCTCCAGATTGATTGGGTTTGTATAAAAAATCTATTGCAAGCCAATACTTGTCGATCAATGGAGTTTACATAAAAAACTCAATTGCAAGCCAAAACCTCCCGATTGATTGAGTTTATATTAAAACTCAATTGCAAGCCAATATCTTCAGATCGATTGGGTTTATATAAAAACTCAATTGCAAGCCAATACCTCCCCATCGATTGGGTTTATATAAAAAGTCGATTGCAAGCCGATACTTGTCAATCGATTGAGTTTACATAAAAACACAATTTGCAAGCCAATACCTTCCGATTGATTGGGTTTATATACAAACTCAATTGCAAGCCAATACCTCCCGATCGGTTGGGTCTCTTTCGACTTAATACTCGACTTAATATATAATGTATAGAACTCACTCGAGAGCCAAGATACTGCCCCTTTGAGATTCAATGCCGACCGTTTTAAACTCTGTGATTACCACGACTTTATGCAATTGCGACTGAGTTTATGCTATTAATGTATCCTAATATTGCCAGATTTAAATAGGGAATTAGAGTCTAAGCTACCTTGACAGAACTTCATCTGCAAATTACTGCGACTTGCTTGCTGAAAATAAATACAATGATACTGTAATCCGCTGTCAACATGTAACAGCATCGAACTTGACATGAAAGTCTTGGAATGACGACGATGTCGTTCTCAAAGGTGGAAATACATTATAAGTGTATGTTTTATACTTACGATGTTATTATATTATTTCCATGTTTTGTGTGTTTTTTACATCAGAAAATCTAAACATACCATTTTTACCGGCAAAATCGACAGTACGAATGATGAGACAGTCTGTCACATGGGCCTATTCTCCTGATACTGTCCTGATGTTATAAGCTTGCTATAGAGACCATACTCCTCACTGTAAACTGTCCTGATGTTATAAGCTGACTATAGAGACGATACTCCTCACTGTAAAGTGTCCTGATGTTGTAAGCTGGCTAGAGACACCATACCGCTTACTGTAAACTGTCCTGATGTTATAAGCTTGCTATAGAGACCATACTCCTCACTGTAAACTGTCCTGGTGTTGTAAACTTGCTATAGAGACCATACTCCTCACTGTAAACTGTCCTGATGTTGTAAACTTGCTATAGAGACCATACTCCTCACTGTAAACTGTCCTGATGTTATAAGCTGGCTATAGAGACCATACTCCTCACTGTAAACTGTCCTGGTATTATCAGCTGGCTACAGAGACCATACTCCTCATTGAATACAGTCCTGATGCTATAAGTTTGCTATAAAGACCATATTCCTCACTGTAAACTATCCTGATGTAATAAGCTTGCTATAGAGACCATACTCCTCACTGTAAACTGTCCTGATGTTGTAAGCTTGCTACAGAGACCATACCTCTGATTGTCAATTGTCCTGATGTTATTGGCTTGCAATAAAGACCATACCCTCACTGTAAATTGTCCTGATATAATAAGCTTGCAATAGAGACCATACTCCTCGCTTTAAACTGTCCTGCTGTTATAAGCTTGCAATAGAGACAATACCCTCATTGTAAAATGTCCTAATGTTATAAGCTTGTAATAGAGACCATACCCCACACTGTAAATTGTCCTGATATAATAAGCTTGCTACAGAGTCCATACTCCTCACTGTAAACAGTCCTGGTGTTTTTATGAAGCATTATAACATTGTCAAATCATTTTTAATTGTTCTAAGTCATTATATTTACTCGAAACTCATGTTGTATCCAGCTTGGATGCGATCAATTGTATAATGTATTTTTAATTGAGAGTAAAATCTATATTTCAGCGTGGACATACTTTTACATGAACAACGTAAGGTCAATCCCACTACCAATGTCAACATGCTAACCTGATATCAGTTTGTAATCTATGTTTCTATCTGCACAAAAACAGGATGCTACAACCATTTTATTCTTCTCTGATCATTTTTGCTTGATTCAAAGTTAATTTCACTTATAATCAACCATTTTTGTGTAGTTTTTATAATAGAAATTATATCCTTTCTTTTCTAAACACTGTGATGACATTTTCTTTCAATGACGTCACTACTTTCGTCATAACTTATCAAAGAAAACACCACCGCATATACATTTTGTATTCAAAGAGATCGGTTTTCTTTTCATTGCTTGCATTTGCGAAACCCGCCAGGAAGTGCGAGGTAGAGCTCTGTTTAACCGTTTTAAGCACCCCAGTCGGCCCAATTTTACCGACTGACCGTTCCAGGGATGTAAATATTCGGTTTGCTTTTTTTCGTTAATTGACTCGTCACAAATTCTGTCTTGTTTTTCACTTGGCTTGCATGTGAATTTGTCCTGTGCCTTTTCGGAGTATGGTATATGTTGCAATGCTCATGGGACTTTTCACATACACGTATTAATAATTTACCTTCTAAATAATAATAATCCAGTGGTTCTACTCTACAGCTTATGAAAATTATTTATAATATTTTACTTTAATGACATTATTCCTGAACCTGGATCTACATATTCGTCATTACATGTATATTTAGAAAATGATCCGTTCTCTTAAAGGCGTTTTCATGAGAAACTAATGCGAATATTTATTGCATGAATCATTCAGATTTAGGCATCTTTTTCCCAGTGATACCGCATTTTCCTTAGATTACTAGCAAAGCATTCGGATATATACTCATGTATCCAACTTCGAAGATGTTAACTCATTATAAATCTGTTTTCATTGACTGAGGAGATATGGACACAATGATGTCCTAAACATAAGACACGCTCCAAACATAAGGCACGCTCCAGTAAACATAAGCTACTCATTTATTATTTCACCTACAAAATCATGCAAAGAACTGCGACGTTCCTACTTCGACCGCCGTGTATAGAACTGCAAAATCGTTTCTGAATGTTTTCGAGTTTCTCCTTACAAATTGTCAGTGTCCTATACAAAATGTAAATTAAGGAAGTTTCCTGAGTTCCATTTTATATATCGATTTATATTCCAAATGATAACTCATTTCGTATTGTTTACTGGATGATTATACAAAAACCCCCATTTCAATTCTTAATTGGACCTAAACGAAAACAATGATCTTTACTAATTGTGTAGTTCAGGATTGATTATAATGGTAATTACTACATGAACGTGAACAGTGTCTTTTACTATTGTGTAGAACATTAGGACAAGGTTCAAAACATGACGGTCTTGTATTTTATCGCATTCATTATCACAGCAATATAACTTTAGCGTGGATATTGGTTATATGTAATCAGTTATTTATGTTATATTTAAATTGAACCTATTTGGATTGTTACATGCACGAGCTTGAAAATTATTTTATTTGGCTACTTTTATTGCAACCTACCATGAATGGGCTATAACACTCCGTTTATATCTTACCCAACAAATACATTTAACGTACATTTGTATAATTGCTGCGAATATCTTTTCCCAAAGATGCTGCTATTATTTGTTCAGCTATTTAATAACGATCTACATGCGATGTGTTTTGTCTAATTAAGGTTACAAATTTTAGTTTGCCAATTAAGTCTTTTACGTTACCTTACTAAGAAGAGAAATAAAACTCCATCAGTTAAGACACAAACAAAAATAGTTCTATTTTAAAAGACACCACTGCTTTTAATTACGTGTCGTGTCGTCAATAATTAATTAAATTTATAAAGTTTTTTTTTTAAATTGATGTGATGCATTTAAATTTTGATAAGACAAGCTAAATATTATTATGATTAATCTTATCAAAGAAATTCATGTGCCCTAAATAGCTAAGTAAAATGTGTTGGAAAATGCAATTGAATGAAACTTGTATCTACGTGTATTTCATTATGCCTTTTTAAAAAAGGTGTTGGTAAGACGATAACCTTTATGAAAAACACACAAAAATTATCATGAATTATTAAGGGACATACTCAAAATGTTTTGTTGAATGAATGCAACCGAATTGAAATATTTTGCCATTTTATTTAAGTCAGTATTAACATTAGTAAAGCGGGTTATTTATTTATAAAAAAGTACAATAATGTTTTTTCAAGTTCCACAAATAATCTCACCACATACATTGTTCGCCGTGATCAATATAGTGGTCTGAGGGCATGAAAATAAATGTGGTAAAAGATTCTATATTCCCTGAGTTCTCATTAACTTTGCATGTTGATATTCCCGGCTGTCAAATTATATAAGTTCTTATGTATATTATTATCATCAACGTTTGTCCTTCAAGAAATCATCAATAAGTCGAGGTTAGAGCTTTTGTTTTTATTATTATGCAGACTACCTTGGAGAATAACCTTCAGGAAGTGTGAGATTTAGAGCACTTCGCAAACTGTGTTTTAGCAACCAGTTCTTATGCCGACTGAGCGTTCCCTGGCGGTAACTGTTTTTAGGTACTTCATGTCTTAGCTCGAAGTTTGTGTTACTTTACATTATATTGTGTCTTTTTGCAGTGGATCTTCAAGTGTAAAGATATATGTGCTAAATGTCATAGTTCCTTCACATTCTTGCTTTTTCAAGCTAATTGGCAAACCAACTTGCTGTGTTTAGCCGACTTGTTAAGAATAGGTCCTTTAAAAGATGCATAGATTTAAAAATAAATATAATTTACTGGCGCTTTTAATTGCTAGCTTCTTTGTCATTAGAGCGCTGAAAGCGTTTCATTTCCTTGCTAGATTTGGGTCTCAGTACTTTTATCAATACAAACAGTACAACATCAGACATTGGGTAACATGATTAATCATGCTTGTATGAACTCTGTTGCGGTTGTAATCATTTATTAGATAAGCGTATTGCAACACATGAGTATTTTGTTACACTGTTAATTATACATAATTTTTATGGTCATTTTATTGTCGATGAGTTTTTAACTATGTTGATCTAGGTAACTATGCACACATGCTTGCTTTTCTACCTCCTTTTATTGTCAAAATATTATTTCCATGACAAACACATTTCTTTTGAAAACAATAACCTTAAAGAAAGTACAAAACTAAATTCTAAAATGATGGACTTTTACCTCCAAAAACAAAGTAACATTTTGAGCTGGTACCACCATGTTGTTTTCTTTGTTTTTTTTCCCCTATTTTCATTTCAAGTTCTTCCTAGAACCATATTTTGAAAATATATAAATATTATAGTCGATTATTGATCGAAATATGGCGGACTTAATAGTGACAAACATAAATAATTAATTTTATCTTTTTTGTTCGGACACGAATGACTCTCATTTAAATTTGTGATGTCATAACTGGTAATGCAACAATGGTGATTAAATTTATGCCCATTTGCCCTGGAAATCGTGATATATTTGGCGTTAGATCACTTAAAATTTCAGAAGCATGTCTTTACATACAAAATAGTATTATTTATATGTGTTTATTTATGTCAAAGCAAAGCGATACTGAATGTTATGTACACATTTTTTTCATTTGTCTTCAATGGGAAATACAATTTCCCTCAAAAGTAAAACTACGCGGTAAAAGATTAAAAACTCATAAATAATTTTACAATCAGTCTTGTCACCAATATTCTGAAAAACATATTGTTGAACATTCCCAGTGCATTTTTCTTAATTTCAGTAGATAGGAAAGAAACATAGAAGGAAAGACATGGTATTATGCAGCCTTTGAAAGGATTCATATACTTACTCAATGGCAATAGCTTGTATAGGTAAATAAGAAAAGATCCTATAAGAATTACCACAGATATTTAATAGGTAAAAAAGAAAAGGTCCTATCAAAAATTTCACAGATATTTAAATTTTATCTACCAGTAGACAAAGGCAAACAGGGTAAACGTAAACCTATTAGTTTAACTGCCAAATTTGTTCTTAGTCCATTTAATGTGCAAACAGTGTACATATGAGCACAAAATACACGATGTTAAGAGATGACTGCAGCTGCATTTTAGAAAAAGGGATTGGTTTTTGGCTAAATCTAAGACAGCAGGGGAGGGCAGTTGGGTTCCTTTTGCCTATTAGTACAAATTCAAATGCCAATTTGCTCCTTGAACAAATTTCCTTTCCGCTATAGAAAAGATAATAATTACACTCTTCATTTCTCGATGTAAATTTCACGGAGTACGGGACAAAAACACACATACACGCACGCACGCACGCACGCACCCACACAAACACGCAAACACACACGCACGCTCGCACAAGCACGCACGCGCGTACGCACTCAGGTACGCGCGCGCTACCATGCTTGACGTCTTTGGTTTAGAGTTCAACTTATCAACTTCCCATTTCTATACTTACCTATAATTACAACTGCAATTGAGGAATATTGCCTGAACACATATATGTGTTCATGTTTTATAAAGTAACATACAGCAAATATGTGTCTACCCTCAGGCGTATTATACTAAATAATCACTTACCTCCACTGGTCTAAAGGGCTCGAGTTACTCTGTGCGCCATTTTAAGCAATGCATTAATGCTAAATATATTCACATACCAATGCCCTTAAACTTTGAAGATGTGTATTAGGGAGTATCTGCAACATGTAAATAGTTTGTGATTTCGCCCATGAGGGGATGAAAATAATGAAGTAGTCCAAAAGACATTGACGATCCAAATAATAGTATAAAACACTATGGTCGGTTCTTTAGCCGACTAGCCGTTTCAAAGCGGTACCAGACGGTATTTTCTAGTATTATAACATGTGGTGTCATTTGTGTCATTTGTGTTGAATGGTTATATACATATTTTATGCTTATCAAAGACAAACTTGTCATACTCCTGAATTCAGCAGGGCACCTGTCACATGTACAAATAAAACATTTGTTTTTGTCATGCGGCAAGGTAACGAATCATTTATCCATGCAAGCCGTTTATCCATGATAAGCCGTAAAATTCTGAAGTTATTTGATATGTGTTCTACCAAATGGATGAAGTTAAGTTTTTCATTGACAGAAGTTGACAACCTTTATACTAATGTCGTCACGCAGAATTCATCCAAGTTGTCTTCATGAAATCAAAGTTTGCATTTTGTAGCACAAGAAAAGGAATCTTTTCCGATTCGTGAATTGATACATTGATGGAGGGACTATAATATTTATAACCACAAAAGTTAAAGCTGATGTTTAATTTTAAACTTTTGACTTTAAATGGATAATTAGATATATATAATTAATGCAACAGCTCTTAATGTCTTATTTTAAAACTCTGTGAACTGTGTTTTGATCTTACGTCACTTTCAATTGGCTGCAAAAAAATGAAACAAACTTAAATATTTTTTCTGTTCTATGAAATACTGAAACTAACAATACTACTAAATCACGTTACGTACATAATTTAATCACTTACAAATTTTTTTGCAATGATTCGATAAATCTCTGTAGCTTACATACTTTATTTAAGGAATTTGAATCGCTGTATGAAAAAAAATGGCAAACTAATTTGCAAGTTGTCTGACTTTTAAAAAAGTAAATGAAGTGAAATATGTGAACTTGAAAGCATATCAGAACTTCACAAATAAGACAGATAGATTTTCTTTTGTCATTTACTGAGTTATAAATGCTACAATTTAGAATTCCCTGACTGGTCACACACTGTTTAACTGTCTAAAAGCAAAGCATTTTATATGAACTAATCTGTACCATAGCTGCCTTGTCTAAGTTTAAGTTTGTTTCTTGCTTTTGCCGTCGTACCAGAATTTTTTGTGCTATCTCTCGCTACAAAATCTTGCAAGACACTACACCGTGGTGGCAAGACACCACCACATTGGTCTTACTGATCTGAACGTCCTTAAGTATATAAATAAAACAAAACTAAGATTAAAACATTAACAACATCAGCTACTACAAAATTATTTTTAATATCAAAATAATTAAAAAAATAATTAATAATTAACTAAGCCGATAAAATAATCACTCAGTCAGATAAATGAATTAGAATCAATATGAAAATGCAACATTTAAGAGAGGTGATCCGGAAATAACCTGCTAGCCTTTTTTTCACTCATTCTGAATAGAATAATAAGATTTTCTAGAAATTTTTAATATTTAATTGACACTTCACAAAAAATCTCAACAGTACAATAAACATTAAAAAGGATACAAATGGTAGAAATGTAGCTGTACTAACCAATCAGGGCACAACATAAGAATAACGTTATAAGATGTTACGTCCCTGTCACTTTTCGAAAAAAGTGTCCACGCTTAGCAATGCATTTCAGATGACACTCTGTCCACTGGTCAAAAATGTTTACATACCAGTTTCTGTCCAGACATGAAACAATTCGACGTATATCAACATGCTAGCTCCTTATATTAATTGAATCTGTGTCCTTTAAATACAGACTGTACGGTCGACAAAATCCGAATGTCCACTGTAGCGCGAAAAATCGAATAAGGCTTCGACCATTTGAATACCGATTACATCGATCTAAAAGCTGTGGGAATGGAGCATGATCGTGATGCAGTATGACATCATGAAGGATGACATCAGGCCTCATCAGCTGTAATGCGAGAGTGGGATCTCGGCGTAAAACCTGAAAACAATAAGGAATAAGTAAATATGGAGAACTATGTTCTAAAATATATAAGCGTATCCCACGTATCTAAGTATTGTATTTGCGGTATATATAGAAAAAAAAACATGACTGATTCGTTTAACACAGTTTCGAACTGCACATTATTCGAGTGTGAATAAAGGGAAAGTAAATAATCACCTTTTCGTGATAAGCTGCAGCCAAAATCAACGATTTTTGAATTATCATCCTTAGAATATATACGTCTACTTACCACTCGTTTTCGTCACCCTTACATTCTTAACATTTGGCGATCCCGGTGCTTTCCGACTGTTTTTTTCCTGGATAATAATACAGCCAGATCTAACCAGCGGTTATAAGGCGGTCCAAAAAGTCTACAACTTTCACCAACTCATGAACTTCGGCGAGGTTGCTACACACGCATCCGTTTATGTTCTTCAGCGAGAGGACGAGGAATCCAACGAAAGCTGATCTTTTTCAAGTTCAGTTTCTTAATCAAAAAGAATATATGACAAAAAACACGCTGCACTATATCGTAGCTATATCCTGTATCATCGCAAATATCACGAATCGTGAAGCGTTCGTCCCTACTCACGACATCCTTGACCAGCCAACGTCGCATCCAACGATAATTGATATGGTATTCGCATGATTCACGCCTGAAGTAATACCAAATAAAATAATCAAAAATGCTTAAAACATTACGGCCTTCATCAGCGGTAATTTGTTTTCTTCTAAATTAAAAAAAAACCCTATCAGAAATGACATTATCATGTTCTGCACTGGCGCCAATTCTTAGTACGTTACATCATACATTTGTGTTGATTGCGTACGGCTTGCACGTGCATAGCTTGGTCTTTCACAATTATTCCATTATTTTCCGGTACTCCTCCGATCCGCGTAGTTTCGTCAGCCACTTTATACAGACGTCATGATCATCCGAATTCCGGATTAAAGAGTGCAGCCATTGGGTCCTGGAAAGGTGTAGAAGCTGTAACATGTATAGCATGTCCCCTGTTTCGTCGACTTATATAACGAACTGGTAGCGTGAACAATGGATCCCGCAAACTACATTTCTTGACATGCCGTTAATGTTTTTCTTCACGTTGTGTATAATTCCACTTAGGTCATTAACACTATCTGCATTCCATGTCGCGCATGCATGGTCTGCAAAAATTCTGTACTTTGAAGAATCGACTTTTGCGCCTCTTGTGTATGAGCATGTCGTGCAGGTTGCTGTCTAGTCTGTATGCAACTATTGGCGGCTCCGTTAATACTTTCGCTAATCTGTCAGATGCCCATGCGTTTTCGTAGAATCAGATAAATATCTGAAAGACCGTTAAAATAGGTCAATACCAAAGGCACCTAGAAGTAGAATAAAACTACGAAATTATATTCTTCGTCTACGTTCGCTATATAAAATCGCATAATATTATTATCGTCATTTTTGTCACGTCTTTGCAAACGTGCTCCGTGCAAGTCGTAAGCATGACTATACGTGATTAAGGAAGATGTCAATACAAGTTTAATAGCTTAATACGATGGATAACAGGTTTTCTTTTTATCTTTTTTTGAAGAATTTCAGAACAAAATTTAGTTTATTTGGTTTATCGCTCTACGAGCAGTATTTCAGTTATTTGAAGACGGCTTAATATATGTCATATCCTATGGTTTAAATCTTTGTTTGGACTATTTTTTGTTTGAATTAAAAATATGACGAAATAATAAAAAGCATTTCAAATACATTTTGTTTCTTTTGGTTTGCAGAAAGCAATTCAATGAGTTTATTCTAAAACCTTAATTGTGACTTTCTTTGAATAAGTATATATATTAAAAAAATTAATGTCAAAAGATGAAGCACTGAATCAAATTCAAGGCGCGTGATTAATACAAAAAATCGTTAGCATTTACATAAATAACACAATAATACTTTTACTTATCGTAACTAAACAATCTTTTCCTTGCTGACCATCAATAAGTTCTCGAATTTGTTATTCATAAACAATCGAAAATTAACATGAAATATTGATCGCAGCAGCCACGCCTCGAGCGCAAATCTCTTGATAACCAGCCAAGAACGCTACCACCACATCACAGAACATTCACCAAATATACATTATATATAGTCTCATTAAACATTCAGTCAGGCTGAAATTCAATGCGTGTTTAATTATTTTTATAGTAACATTTCCATGCTATTTAAACGAACATGTTGTTTTTATCTCTAATGAAGAAAAGTATGCAATATTCTGTGAATACATATTATTCTTAACCGTTAAATGTGCTATGGCTTGCACATACAAAACATTGAGCTTTTGTAACTAATTGTTACATTACAGACATTAAACAATTATTTAAGTTTTTTTATTTATTGTCGAAAAGTAAGACGTTAATTCTTACTGAAATAATCGCTACCGACAACATATGATATTGAGAAATATTGTCGATAGCGACTTTACCTGTTGGTGATGGTGCAGCTGCTGTTAATACACCACTAGCAATAAGTTAGGAAAAAAAGCACCAACACACCAGTGTGAACCCCCTGTAAGTTAAGTGTTTTTATTTAGATAACTAATATTTGCAGTTAAATGGAAAGCCTATCCCATCATAGGTAAATAAGAAAATGTCCTATCAAAGTTTTCACAGATATTTAAATTTTTATCTACCAGTAGACAAAGGCAAACAAGGTAAATGTAAATGTGACAAAAAACACAGAGACGAGGCATAACACATAAAAAGAAAGAAACATCAGTTACCGCCTTGGAACGGTCAGTCGGCAAAAGGGCCAACTGGGGTGCTTAAACCTGGTTTGTGGAGCGCTCCAACCTCGCACTTCCTGAAGGTTTTTCTATCAAACAAACAGTCTAAATAAAAATATCCCGTCAAAGTGACACATATTTCTATTAAGATATTTCTAACACTAGATATTTACAGTAACTTGTCACTGGAGTTTAGTCATCTCCGATATGAGTATCTCTGATAAATGCTAGGTTCATAACACCAATGTAGCGTTATGCATTAAATATCGTTATTTTGTTAAGAAATGTAATAGCTGTTAGATAAAAAAACCTAAATTGATAGTTTGATTCTGTGAATTCGTTTTAAATTTGCATATTTTAGTCAACTTTGACAGAACATCGCAAGATTTACATAAAGCAGGAAACACAGACTATGCCCTGTGAATATAAATACATAAAATGCATTTTGTTGTCTGGTTTTGTCAATTTTTCTATGAATGCATAATGTACCAGCAATTTATAATATCTTAAAATTAACAGGTAAGGGAAATTGAATCACGTAGACAGGTTCATACAAATTACAGACAAATCCGACATTTAGTAAATGAACACGGAATGGAGCTATTTTTTTTTGCTTTGGAAAATTGGTAGCTAAAATCGGATTGCGGCATTCTATATCACGAGTTATATATCCTTATTTGCATAAACATACTTGACATGTTGTGAAGTTAAGATCAATTATATTTCCTAAAAGGTTCACTTACAAAATACCAGCCAAATCTTAATTCAATTAAATTTAACTTACCATGCGTAAAAAATTACATTGAAAAACAATATTAACAGAAGATTCCACGATAAACCTAATGAAAAACTTAATTTATTTGTACTTGGAAACCTTCTATATTGCATTTAATATTGCTTAATATCGTCTTCATTGCCTATAGAAACGATATTTATACCGTATTTTGTGTTTTACAAATGTTAAACCATTATTAGAAACTTGTTGTTACATGCAATCATTTTCCTCCCCTTCAATAAACTTCATTTTTTACGTAAATGTTCTTGTTAGTTTCTTGATGTATGTATTTGTCAGAAGTGCTTTCCTAAGGTTGCAATACAGATACTATTGATTAAGAGACCTTTCATATACTGACACCTGAAACAAACAAAAGGACAATTGGTATAATATGGGACGTATAACTTTATAGTTGTTACAGAAAGACAGATTATTTTTGCCGCAGTTACTTTCAGTCTGCAATAAAAATGCATACATGATGACAGATTTTTTTATCCTGTATTAATTAGTAATCACTACTACCCAAGCATTTGCTTTTACACATGATTCACATTATCCTTAGGTTTTGCTTTTGCACAGTTAAGCCCTAAGAACGTTTGTCATTATTTATGTACAAGTTTTGCTAGATGGTGGTACATATTGAATAAATGATCTTTATGAAAGTCTTCCTGTTGTTTTGTGAGAAGCATGAATCAAATCTCGTAGTCCAATTATCTCTCTCGGGACAATCGGTCTACATTGCTTTTAGCGACTCGAATTAGTATAACCGCGGAAAACAGCGTTTCGCTATTTTAGAAGTGAATATCACGTATATCATCAACTGTCCGTTATCAATGAGTTCCTAACGAAAATTATCAATGAATTTGTCACTGACCATATATTTATATTAAGGAATCTGTTAAGACGAAAAATAATAGCAGTAGAAAGATATTCACATGGGTTCACCATCGCAATATTTTGGATATGGGGTGGAAAATAAAATTATTCAACTAAGGATATAGAGGTTAAGAGTGGCATATAGTGAATAGGTAGAAGTGATTGTCAGATGTAAGTTGTGTCCACGTTATCTAAGCTATAGATAATTGCCTCTCATCAGTATATTGCTCATTTAAATATATATTTAGCAAACGGACGCTTATTTTGCAGATCCTTTACATTGCATGCATCTTCGAGTTACCATAGACAATGCTGTGTTATTCTTGACATTGTCATCAGCTATCATTCAGACAGTTATATTTAAACTCGCTGTCAGTGAAAAAATAATCATTATGCAAATAGATGCGTCGTTACTGTCAATAACGAATGTGTTAACCGAGTTGAAGTTACTTAACTATTTCCATTTGCCAATTTTCTATTTTATATTCAATTTGCATCTGTAGAAGATATTTTTAACACTAGATATTTACAACTTTCGTCGTTCTTCTAAACCATTTGCATTATGCATTTCGTACATTCTCATCTAATGGCTGGTTTATATCCACGTCCTCCACAATATATTGTGTTTCTTTGTCAGTCTCTTACATAACACGATTGAGCTTTCAGAAGATGCAGCTATAAGGAATATTTTTTTTTCAGTCTGAAGCACGCTATTATGTTGATTGATGATAAAGTATAACTTAAACAACGAAATGTCGAGTACTTCAGGTAAATTATTTGATTGTGAGGGTATACTTGTCAGCCTACTATTTGATTGTACTAAAGTAGCTGCTGTTCTTTTCATATTAATTACTGGTTAACACAGCGAAGCTCAACATTTCAGACGAAGAAATATTTTAGAAAACTGCATGGAAAGGGCTACCGGTAAATCGCTGGCCTGTTTCCTTTTTTATTTCCCACCTCTACAAAAAATCAACTGAACGCTGACACAACACAATAGGCAACGTGTGTCCTATTCATAATTACATATACAACCATTTTCACATGAGAAAGGACAGTCTATGAAAAGGCAGACTGGATCGTTTAAACCTGTTTACAGAGCTTTAATCTCGTACTTCCTGAGGGTTTCTTCTTTAATATAAGATTAACAAAATCAAGGCTCTTAATAACCTTTCTTACCTCTTTACAAAACTTATTAGAAAAAAGTACTGCTGTGCCTGCAAGTGACCCTTTAATCGGCAAGCACTTGCATTGTATTTAAACCATGACCTGAGAGACTGTTGAGGCTAGGTGAATACAGTGACTTAATGTTATTACTCGGGACTATCACAGTGATCCTGACTTTTAAATGAGATCTCATAGTAGGTATAACTTTGGGATTTTGTTTGCTTGTACTTTTATTCAACATCCGGTTTGTGGATTAATCATCGGCCTATTATATTTGCAATTTTGGGTCACATTACGAGCAATCGCTTCAGGGAACTAGATTTTGATTTTGATTCTTCTTAAACATTCATCTTTTGTGTAAGTGAAGTAAGTGTTTAACATATGACTTCACAGTACTATTATCTATGGCGCCATTAACGAGGTCCTTTTAAACGTCGCCCTGAATGATTTATTTCAAACTTATATCTCGTTAGGAGCTGTTTCATTTTATCAAATGCAAAGCTATGAATTAAGTTTTAATTGCATTACTCTGGAACGCTTTTGATTTATTATATAAATGTTAAGACACAAGGTCACAGACGGTATTTCCGTAGTGTCTTTGTAACGAATCTGATTTATTGACAAATAGAAATAAAATGGGTATTGTTTCTGCAATAGCAACGGAATTTAACAATTTATACTCCACCACCTTCAAATCGTTGCCTTCATTAGAGATGTAATTAGGTTTATTTATACATTTAGCAACTATTAACTAATAATGTCGTCTAACATAAAGATTTAAATATTGAAATTCATTAAAAAGAGACAATGAGCTTTGCTTTATTTTTTATGTTTATATCGCTATACGAAAAGCTAAAGGTAAGACGATATATATGTATAGAATATTGTTTTATTAGAGCTATATATTTTCCGGAGCCCATATATAATATTTGTGAATAGTTATTTGTAAGAAAAAAGTACTGCCTATTATGGACGACGATTATGGTCGATCTAGACAATGTCATTAATACTCAAATAGTCTCTTGCCTTTAATCTAAATGTTATTCCTTGTTAATCAAAATGTCGCACGAACATGTTCCTCGATAAGACACATACAATGTTAATTAACGTGAAAAGGTTTTAGAAAACACACAAAAACAGATAGATATGCCTTAGAACACAGTGAATTCTGGATTGGATTTACATAAAAATCACTAACAAGCCAACATCTCTCGATCGATTCGGTTTACATAAACAATTAATTACATGCCAATATCAGGAGGTTGCTTACATTTGTGTATATGAAATATAAATAAATTATTCAAAGTAAAAAATACCAGTTTTTCCCGGCAACTATCGGCAGTACAATACGAATGATGAGACGGTCTGTCAAAGAAGCGTATTCTCTTCATTCCTTTATTTCATTATTTCACTTGCATTTGTCTCCCTTTACTCGTTTGGGCGAGTTAACATATAAACCGGCATCTTCAAGAAGCACACATACCTGTTATTTTGTTGAATAAAGTTATTATATTTGGCAAGCATCGACACAGAAATGTTGTAAAAAACAATAATAGATCTTCCGCTGGTCCAATATATAGGATAGGATAGGATATTGTTGCAGCACAAGTAATTTTTCGCTATCAATGGCATATACATATACAATTGCTATATTCACATGAAAGTAATTTTATATCCTTGCAATTTCGCATTTATTTTTTAAGAATGACATATAAAAGTTTCTACATGTAAACAGAGTCATTTTATTGACTGCTCACGGAGAATCCCAACTATTTTCTATCTAATATCTAAGGAACACGTAACAACGTATATCAATTGATATCACACAAGTTCGTATAAGCAAATTTGTATCGCACAGTCGTAAAATACTTAACTTGATATTTTCTTGTTTGAATCGAAAGAAAAATCTGTTTTGTACAGTTCTTACACAAATTCTAATATTCAAATTATATTATTTACATGTTATTATTTTATTGCTTAAAATGTGCGAGTATAAAAAGCGAAGAAAGTTGAATTCGGAGTGATTTTTTATTTCATTGTATTCGCTCTTTTATTGCAATTTTTTATTGTAACATTAGAAGCATGATACAAAAGGAAATAATATTTTCAAGGGGTAAGATCAAAGCTAGTTAATATTGTCAGGAAATGACATTATTTTCATTTGTTGCTTAGTCTTTTGCGAGAACATTATTTCATTAACAGGCACGCACCAACTTTTATTTTTATACTTAACATGACATCACTTTAAATTATAATTATCCGGCTCCTTAATACCCCCTTGTGGTTTTATCTACAACTTAGGAAGATTATTTTCAATATTCTACTGACAGTAATACCACTCCTGAAACGGAAAACAACCGAATATGTGTGTTACAAAGATTTCAATACTGTTTATCAAATGGCGCCTTGACCAGGCTCTTAGTATTCATCATTGACTCTTACTATTAGTGGTCTCACTTTGACGGCATATGTTTATCTACACATTGTATTTGATAGAAAACAATCTACAGGAAGTGCACACACCATGTTTAAACACCCCAGCCCGCCCTTTTGCCGATTAACCATTCCAATGCATTAACTGCTGATTTTTCTTTTGTGTGTTAGGTCTCGTTTCTGTGTTTTTGTCACATTTACATTTACCCTGTTTGCCTTTGTCTTAAGGTACTTTGGATTTAAATTTCTGTGGTTATTTTAATAGGACCTATTCTTATTTACCTATCTCATATTAAGAATTAATCTGTTTTCTGAAAGTTCATGACATTAATCTAACATTTAGTCTATTATTAAGGTATTTTAATAGATTGAGAGGATATGGACACATTGATTCCCAAAACAATGAAATTATTTCAGTAAGAATAAGATCCGCTCTTTATTTCCCCTAAAAATCATTTTAAGAACAACGACGTTCAGTGACTTTGACTGAAGTTTAGAAAATCATTCCTGAATACGGCGTTTCTCCTACAAAAGATTCTACTAAACATTCAAGTTTGAATATAAAAAGATGCGCCTATCAACAGGATAGAGGGTTTACTTTCGGCGTAAAATTCTCATCCGCGTTTGAGTGTTCTATCAAAGACAAAATGTTACATGCTTAAACCTTTGCAATGAGCTACTTAAAATTTATTTATTTTGCAATCCTCAAGGACCTGGCATTTTATAGCATTCATTATATCAGCAATATTACTTGTGGAAGTTGTTAAAATGTCACCAAGTTTTCTATTAAGGCCTATGTTGTAAATTTATTGGTCCTATCAGGATTGTGACGTGCTTAAAATTCATTTTATTTTGGTACTTTCATTTCAATTAAGCAATGAATGTTAATTTTCTGCGTTTCGTCGTAGTATGAAACGCAGTTGTCTAATCTCTAATTTGCATAAAAGCAGGAGGTGTTATTGTTAAAATTAGATATTGGGCAAATGCCTTTCATACCAAATTACAGAATTAACATTCAATCCTTATAATTACAATATTTTCTTTGTGTTAACTATGTGGTTCTAAAATATTATCAGAATTTATGAGAACTTCCACCATTTTTGATTCGCGTATTAATATCGATTCGCAACCATGAAATTCTCCCACGAAACTACCCAAATGAACCGAAATGATTTAATGTTGTTATTTTGTCTGGTTTGGTGTAAATCAAATTGTCAAAATACACTAGACACAATAAAACACTAAAATGCGTAGAAACAAACACTAAAAATGTAATCGGATAATTGTTAAGGCAGATATAGCCAACTGCATTTCATTAGATATAGAAACGCTGACCAGGAAGAGCCAATAAGACGCAAAGAAAATACACAGGCTGGAATGATCATATTATAACCCCATACGTATATACAATATTTATATTTCACAATACATATATGTTTAACGTTCTAGTGTATATATCTATTCTGAAGGGCTGCTATTATTGTTTCAGGTATTTAACACTATTCATGCAATGCCTTTTGTCTAATGAAGGTTACATATTTCCTATTAAAATTAAAGATTCGAGTATTTGCTTACCTTTCTAAATGAAGAAATAACATTAACTCAAAGCAAAACCAAACTGAATCACTTTCTTTTTTAAATAAGATCACTACTTGTTCTTATTACATATTGTTATCTATTAACTCGATGTTTCAACGGCGATTTGAAATTGTTTTGTTTTAATAATCGTTATTGTCTTCATAACAGGAAGTGCGAGGGTAGAGCTCTGTAATCAGGTTTCAGCACCCCCAGTCAACTAACCGACGGAAATAGTTGGTTTGTCTATGTTATTGAAATTACTCCGTGACTTTGCTACAATTATGATTATATTTGCAGATTTATGCCTAAGTCATCTGACAGTTCAAAGTTTTATGTTTGACGCGATTCGCAAGGGCCAGGTCATATTTTTATATTAAGAACATTTTGCTGTTAGGATTTTTTTTTATATTTTTTCTTGTCTTACTTTGCATATAAATTACAATAAGTTGTGTAATTTCTACAATAGCATTTCGCTTTTGCTGCGGGTAGGGAGACAAAAGGACAGTGGATTATAAACACTTTGTTCTCTTTTTCATATTTTATTATATATCCATCTCCAAAACATTTCCACTGTGATTCATGTCTATTATATTATAGCCATATTTCTTGTCAAATATTTTCACTATGCACCATTTCTACCAAACCTGTTTTTTTCTTTGTTCTTGCTACATTTTGTATACATGTATGTGCTTTTCTGTTTGTGGAGGACATAAAGAAATAGATTGGTACAAACTGAGAGAAGTTAAATTGTAATACGTATACAGTGAAACATCACTAGAAGGACAATCATTGGTTGTTCTCAATTATGTCCCAAATATGTCCCACTTAGCGAGGTGGTCGTTTTAGTGAGTAAGCAAGATTTTGTCATCATCATTGCCCGACTACAATAAATTGAATTGAATTGAATTAAATAATAATAATAATAATAATAATAATAATAATAATAATAATAATAATAATAATAATAATAATAATAATAATAATAATAATTATAATAATAATAATAATAATGATGATAATGATGATGATGATAATAATAAAAAAATAACAATAATAACAATATTTTAAACGTAAGCTGTAAGTGGTTACACTAATGAACATTTTTTTTATGTTATATTATTTTTATTAGTCAGTACACATAATTAAGTATGTTTAATTAATTACTCTAGTCTTGTTGAATTGATTACTGACATGTACTGACATTAAGCTAGAAATATTTCTTCTTATCTAGTTGGACGAGCGAGCTGACCTTATTATAATTTGAGATATATGTTTTATTGTCAGCTGAATGTCGGTTCCTCGGCGGCATTTCTAATGTGAAAGTAATAAATTGGGGGTGGGGGTGGGGGGGGGTGGGGGGGGGGGGGGAGAGAGGGGGTTGTTAACGGATGTAGAGACGGAGTTTTGATATAAACCAAACACCTCTACACCAGACTGATCGCAATAAAAAGTCCGCCTAAAATAAGGAGTTTGAGTAGTTTGGAGATGTTACATGCACTATATACTTAATAAGGATGATAAAACTTGAGCTCAGACTTTACAAAAATTAATAGAATTATTAATGGTTCGAATCCCGCGCTCTCTATTCGTTACGACAATTGTTTATAGTTGTGGCAAACATGGTCACTTAATTAAGCAGAAACAATAAGCATATGTATTGCTACCTCATATTGTCTTCTATGAACGAAGTGAACTGTGTAGAACGAACTTGTATAACCCTCATCTAACAGCATTTTTGAGTAGATTTTACATTTGTCTCTTACAACGAACACAATCATACATTAATTTATGTCTCATTCGATGCGTTATCGGTTTCATAAGGCCAGTTAGATTTGTTTTGCTCCGTTTCGTCACATTTTCGCTTATTCATAATATGTTATCTATTAAACGCAAAGAAAAACATTTTATGCATTTATGAAACAAGTCATGCATGCTTAGCAAAAGCATATCGTCGAGGGTTACGATGGGGTAATTAAGATATACACTTTCCCTTATACTTTATTGTAAAAGTTAGAGACTTAACGTTACTGTAACATCACACGAGTTAGTCTCTAAATACACATAAATATCGAAGTAAGTATTTGTGCTGTCTAGAAACTAATTGTTTTCTATTCCTATTTAACGTGACATCTTGGATCTACATTACATAACTGAAGTGAAAGTTTGTGGTCTAGTGATTTTACACCAGCACCAGCTGCAATACTATGTAAGACAATAACAATAGGTAAGTCTGTTGGCTTCCTGACAGAAATGTTGCGTTCTGATATATATGTTCTGTTTGAAAGTATGCTTAATGTACCAGTAAAAGCCAACAACTGTCTTTGCAGCATTAAGAATATAATCCAACATTTATATACTAATGTGAAGTTTCAATAAAAATGCCTTAATTCTGCCGAACAGCGAAAAGGTAAACCAGATATGAAATAAACACATAGACGATAAACGCAGTAGCAAAAGTTATGCCTGAGAAACATGTTCAGATGTTCAAATAAAAATGTATATTTGCGTAACTGCTGAGATATAAACTCGTGGATTCGCAACAAAAGTCATGACAAATTAAGAATGTATTTATTTCATGTTTACTATTATTTTAACTTAAGGTTATTTTATAGTATTTTATGTTTCGTTTTAACTTGCTATTTCTGAGTTCTGTTTTTATTATTTAACAACAAATTAAAGAGGCAGTTCAAAGTTAAGTAAAACACTTGTTAACTGTCTGAGTTTTCTTTGAACTTTTTGCACTTTTCTAAAATTATGCCTTAGACATTAACCTTAAAGCAGGGTATTTTAGTGCACAGAAGCAGAAAAATCAAGTTTATTTATGTCGATACATTTGGACAAATATCAACAATCATCTTTTGTGTCTGCATTTAAACTATATGACGTAACGTAATGCAATAAACTAGTATCTTACGTATGCTAGATACACTAATGATAAAATGAAATAATGTCTATGTTTTATTTATGTCTGTAGTAATAAAAGTTTCCTTTGTTAGAAACGTGAAAAAAAACATTCAAAAGGCACTTTTAACTTTGTTGTACAGCTTATATTCTTATTTTTGTTCTAAATACAATAAACACCAGGTTATGTATATCACGTTGAAGTTTTACCTCTGTATGTTCGGTTCCAACATTTTGGCTTACTTAAGAACGGTTGAGAACACTTTCTTAAGATACAAGAGACGAAATGCTCAGTCAATTTCACTTATTCTTATAGAATACTAAATGTATTTTACTTGACTTATTATACCTCCAACCTGACTCAAGTTATGTTAACCAACATCTGGGGAACACAAACACGCGTTATTCATTTGAAAACTGTCATTTTGTTGGCAATCATTTACACATCTTACTGTTGATTTATCTGGAAATACAGACATCAATCTCCTCTGTGGATCTTAATTAAACTAACAATGATTGATTTAGCTTTCGCTTTATGTCACTTCTTCTCGCACGCATGTAGATTATCTGTCATTTTTAATTGCTGTTTATATTGCAAAACTGTGGAAAAAATTCATAACTTCTTTCTATAGTAATCCTAAGAATAGTGCGCGAAATTGTGCAACATTGATATGAAATTGAGAAAGTTAAAAACGATGCCAATCGATATAGATTTTGAAATATTGTTAAAACTTTAAAACAGTTACATGCGTGTAATTTTGTTCAATGATCTAACCAGAATATGCAAAAAACTTTGCCATGTATGCATATTTCTAGTCAATACTATTTACTATAGAATTGTATGAACTAACTTGTTAATAATAATCACGTAATGCAAACCGTTAAGATAAATCAGTATAACAGCTTTAAACGTTGTTTTTGATATTACAATCAAGGTAACGAAAAGTCAAAACAACGCAAATACGGAAATCTAGATTAGACATTTTGTTCTGGTGGATAGTTTCCTTGACTTGCGTCTTTAAAGTATCAAACCCGTATTAAACACTTGAAAATCAAACCAATTTTCACAATAATGTAATAGAAACAACAACGACGACAACAACAGCAACAACAACAAAATCTGATGTTGCTGTGTAGGGGTCCTGAGAGATACCAAGATAAAATACCCTTTATAAAACATTTTATTTTTGCATTATTTTATAGGTGTTTTAATACTTACATACGGGTTGGACTGCATACATCTTTGTGTAGAGAACGTTTGTTGAAAAAATAGAAGAGCATACAAAGATATAAAGTTAATACCTTAATTAGTAGAATCATACAAGTCTTAAATAAAACTGATTAAAGTAAATACAAACCGAGCATTGAAAATACCTGTATGAATGTAAATAAATGCCTCAATACTTTGTCATCTTAAACTCAAAAAGTCAGCTGTATATTAAATGTTGACAACGACACTTTTTCACATCTTACAAAATCACAAACGTTTTATTTTCGATTTCGGAAATGTCAACGTAAGTCCTACATACAACTATATTTTTTTCTATTTGCATTTTTAAAGAAGGTAAACAGTCACACATAACTGGTTTCCCGTCAAATATATATGCTGATGAGCACCTCTACTGTATTAGTCCATCACGATTCCTAATCAAGGAAAGTTGCCGAAGGTGCTCATAAAATGTGTTGCTGCTAATGGGTTGTTGCTTCTTAGAAGTGCCTTCCAGATAGAATTTATTGTAACTGCTTCAGGTGTAAATAAGTTTGTTATACAATTTACATCTTTAATGCTTAAGCAACATAAGGCTATGAACAATTGAAATAAGATTTACAAAAGAGGTGGTCATATAATTCACAGATCGGGAGAAAATGATGATGAAGTAAAAGAAAAGAACACACACACTTAAACTGACTTTTTAAAGAGATAAATTTTCGCCATGGTTTAATTTGGCTTTAGAATATGTCGTAATTATTGTTAATACTAAATGACACTCGGTAAAAAATTACATCGTCTGTTATTGTCTTAAAACTGACTTGTTTCTTGACCTATGTTTTAATTGCTTGGATTTGAAAAAATGTAAAAATAATTTAGGGAACTTGTGTAATGATGCAACAACAATATGAACAATGTCAGTATGCTTCAGGCAGCCGATTAACTGATTATAAAATTAAGAATATCGATTTTTGTACATTGAGCCAAATTTAATATTTTTAGTAACAGGAAACACATATATGTTGCTTTTTATTTGTTATTCGTAACCAGCGTGAATTACCCACAGCATATGTTTTAAGAAAGACGGTTTTTGTAAGGTTGAGTATAAATATATCAGCATTAGCACTTTTATGGAAATTATTTTATAAATTAAAAACGGACCTTTGTTGGCTATTTGACATAAAACGCTGGAAATATTTTGTTGATCGTGTTAGCATTAGAATCAGACACGAATTTTGAGTAAATTATCGCAGAATAATGCACGTTACAAAACGTGCAGTATTCTAATCTCGGAGGACCTTCCTTTCTTCACGATACAGCTTGAACTTAAGCTACCAATATCGTATTGCAATTTATATGCGCATTAAACCAAAGATGTAAATGTGTTCTTTGCTTTGCTTTGCAAACGAAGTGCGTTTGTTGTGTTTAAGCAAACATACGCCTTATGCTTATAAAATATTGTCTGAAAAAAGATTATTTTAAATATATTTTTTTCTTTCAAATAAATAAGTGACATATTTTAATATTTTTTGTGAGTTTAAACGCAGATCGTGAATGTACAATTTGTAGAACTAGACAGTTTGATGCCAAACAGTTAGAGGGGATATTATCATCAGTAAACTGTGCTTTGTATCATTCCCAGCATACAAATCTGTGGTTTAGCGTTGTTTGAAAATCCACACTTTTATAGAAATGACTTTGATCTCCTCTCAGATATACAACCAATTTCCCTAAGCCGAGTTGTTGATATATGCTTCACAATCTCTTAACGAACACAGACTTCATTTTGCGAACGTACATTTCACTAGCTTTGACTAAGTGGATACTTTAATATATAAACTTGTGTAAATAAGCTTCATCTGGTTGTCTCAACTTGATTTATTATAAAACAGAAAAATGACGTGGTTTTAAAGCATATACTCGTTAGGATATGGTATGTAGGCCAAAAAGCTATAAACATTTTCTATTTCAATATTCGAGAAACCTCTGTTTGACCATTAGGAAGAGTGGCAGTGGTTGGGTGTCGATAATGCGTTACCGTCTGATGGACAATTTTTCATGCCAGTCTGTAAGTAGTAGGGTAAAATCACAACTTCCGGCTCCGGAAATATACAGCTTTGCGTGATTACGTCTGCAATACAGTGAATCCTTGACAAATTGATTGGTGTATGTCTCAAAAGCGGGATTCGGCTTTCTAAATTGCCGCCTTTTTGGTAACATTTCAAGATTAATCGTTTGCAAGTACACTACAAATCACGATTATACGTCCGAATACATATGGTATAGCACGCATTGTCCGTCTGTTTGTCTGTAAATAAGCAGTTTCTTAAATAGAAAGCTCTTCCATCTTTGTACAACTGAATGTATCCATATTTGTCTAAATGCTGCATACTAATGTATGCTTAAAAGTAGGATTAGTTAAAGTGTCTAATTCATTCTGTAGTTATTGTCATTTGCTCTACCTTTCGCAAAGTATTGGGCGACACATTCTGCTTTTTTTTTCGATACATTTTTTTCATACTTGCATAAACAATTAATATGGATAATTGCGCAAAGGTGAAAGATTGAAATAGTTTGTTCCGGAGTTATTGTCCTTAGTTATATCATTTTTTGTGCAAATTCGTGTGCGACGTGACCCGTCGGTCGATATTGCCGACTGACCGTTCCAAGGCGGTAACTGTCGGGTTTGCTCTTTTTCTTAAATGACTCATCACAAATTTGTTCTTACTTTTCGCTTGGCTTGCATGTGAAATACCTTTGTTCTGTGCCTTTTCGGAGTTTGGTATATGATGCAATACTCATAGGACTTTGTCATATATTCTTATCCATTGTTCGTTCCAGGTTAATTGTCTTTTGTATTAAAAATATGTGACTAATTTCATATGTAATGTATTAATTTATTACAAGTCTCCAAAAAGACCGAGAATTGGACACAGTTTGCACGGTACACAATATGCGTTAATATCAAGTAATTTAAATGAACTAATAAACAGAAAGAGTGGACTGTCATAAAAAGTTGGTTACCACTTATCTCATGACCCAATGATCTCATACGAAATGCATACGAAATTATTCAATCTTCAAGTAAACCATGACAACATGAAACTAGCTTTCATTATATTAGGACAATGCAACCGTATAGCCTCGGAGATATAACTGTCTTGTATAATTAAGAGTTCAAACATTATGGACTTAAACAGGTTAATTGACCAGTTGGTAAATCGTTAGCCCCTACGGAAACGTGCGAATATGCATGAGTGCAGGTTTAATTATTCCAAATAATTATGCTTCAAATGCACTATGTCGTAGTTTTTTTACAAAATGTCCTTTGCTATTATCAAAAGATTATATGTTAAGTATATTGGTGTATATTTTGGAAACAATTCAAAGAACCCATTAAATCCACGATTTTCCATGCGTTTGTTTAAACAATTCCGTAAAATTCCCGAGTCTAGGGAACGATTACATCGTTCAAAGGAAAGTGAGTACAACCTCAGAATATTGCTATGCTATAAAAGATGATTTTTGACCAAATCAAACACTGTTTAGTACTTACATTTGCACATGGTCTGATGATACTCAATTTGCATACACACTAGAAATCATTTTCCAAAATCATTTCCAATTTACCTCGCATGCATTTAATGGATGCTGCATCTATCAGTTTCTAGGAAAATGGCTTTTATCATAAATAGTAGTATAAGAGAACTCATAGATTGATCTGACAAGACATTGCATAATTTGATTGGTTCATCAAAAAACGAAGATTGGCACAGGAAACACTTAATGTCGCATTACATTATGCTGACTGTTTCTTCTTTAATGTAGACAGTACAATGAATGCGTGCGATGTTTAAAAATATAAATTAAATTAAACAATTAATGTTAACTGGTTTTCGAAATGCAAATAAATAATATCCATATGTTATTAGAAAAAACACTTGTATTACATTTTTGATACTATGTAGGTGTATGTATTCCGCTTCTTTCTCAAAGAAAGAATAACATTTAAAAATTACATATACGCAAACATTAAAAGTAAAGCTGCCAGCGTTACGTACTTTTCGATCCACTTTCCTAATGTACCAAAAATTTAAACTACTACGACTAGGTATGCGCCTCAGGTTAGAAATAATTCATTACTTGGCCGAACAAATGTGCTAAAACCTGACAGTGACTTGATATGCAAGTAGTAGCACACTCAAAAATAATGCATAGATCTGAAGGGAAAAGTCCCGCCCGCATAATTAGTTATTAAAATTAGTTTTTTAAAATCAAGGTAGCCGATATATAAGCTGTAGCATATATTTTCTTTTTAATAGTTAACTTTTACATTTAAAACCGAACATAACCACTAATTGACATATTTACATCAGTTTGTACAATGCAATTATTTATGGAAATAAGTCAGATCAAATGCTGTAATAAAGTAGTAAGTTATATTAAAATGCTCTATCGATAGAAGTGTGTTAAATTAAATAAATATTGAATATATTATATTACTTAAGTTTGCGCTGTTTTCTGTTATTGTGTTGGTACCCATAATAAAAAAAATAGTAGACCACAGCCTTACGTTGAAAATATCATTTCTTTCTGCAAACAGTTTTCTTTACTTTTGGCTTTTATTGGCGTGACATAAAATTATATAGAAAATTGGTAGGAAAGGAAGTTATTTCGCAGGCAAGTCTGTTAAGATAATCCTTTGCGTCTAACATGGTGAGTAATTATTTAGTTAGTTAGAAGGATTTAGTTTTAGTAAACGATGTGATTTTCTGTATATTCTCTAAAGCTTTTTTTCTCTCCAATATTTTACCAATACAACCTTTCAGTATATATGCGAAATAAAATACAATTGATTTGCGTTTGTGGTGTTAATCAAGATATACTTTGAGTGAACATTTTATTGAAATAGAACTGTATCGTCGAAATAACATTTACATTATTTATAAATTAGACTATTGTATATAATAATAACACCAGGTTAAGTTTCAATATGTACGCTAAGTGAGTACAAAAACACGAAGATTGGCAATCATGATAGCGGTCTTACCCATTACACTTTATTATTTGTAATTTTATTGTTCCATATATAACAGCCAAAAAGAGCCAAACTAATTATTTGCCAACGCCTTGTAGACAGGCGGTCATTACCAAAATACTAATACTATGCGTACCATTATTTCAAGACTAATTATTGTCAGTATCTATTTTTTGTTGCTACCAGACTTATTCAAAATATTCACTTACATAAAACATTTTTCATTGGTCGGGAGTGGAGTTATTGTAGTAGAGAAATCAATGAAATTTATCGTGTCCTAGTTAAACTTAACGCCACACTTGGTACTCTTGAAATCAATATGTTAATTGATCGATGATGTCACTAATAAAATTAAGAATAATACATAAAATTTTGTCACATAGAAGACAATGTAGACGTGCCATTTGAGAAGCGGCTTCCGATTCAACTTCAAAAGCAAAAGCAATCGTACTGATGATTGAGTTTAATCAACGAATATGGATTGAGCTATAAATTGTTTTAGATAGATTTAATGGCAAATTAAGAACCTTGTTCTAAACTGATTGTGTTTTAGTTTTAAACTAATTATTTATATTGCAAGCAACTATTCTGAGCACTTTCTTCCATTCTACAATAGTGATAGCCTCTAAAAAAAGAGACGCTATCATTACTGACACTCCCAATATGTTCAAAGAATATTTTATATGCTATACCGTAGTGTAAACCAGTTGAAATAGAATGATAACTTTCCATTGGCTCGCTCGTAAGAACAATTCTCTGGAGACATTATATGTAATGTGAAATAAACACAAATAAAATCAAAACTCACTGACCTTAAGTTTCTTATTCGCATTACCATATCAAGGGAAATATAAAAGCGATTTCCTAGATAGGTTTCTTTCAACTAAATGTATTAAGAAACATCTTTAAAAAATGGAAATAGTATAAAAAGAAGGGAAATGTTTTCACTATGGGCCGATAAAATTTAATTCTGAGTCTATGTTTAATATAAAGTTATTTAATTATTTAAGCATTGTGCCTGTATAACAAAAACTGGTATTACATGTGACGATGTATTATGAGTATGTTAACACATATTAAAGACTGATACAGTCCTTGACAACATGGCATCTATTCACGCGCTAGGTAAACGAATATTACATCATGGCAATGAGATGATACATTACCAATATAAACAATGCTCGTGCCTTTACCAACTTGAAAGGGTCAGTCGGCGAATTATACGACTATGGTGCATTCACTAGCTTAACATGTACAATTATAATTATTTAATGCTTTAGATAAAGCATGAAAGGCTTACCAGCAGTGACGTTAGAGTTGCATCGTGAGTGTTGGTGAGGTCCAAAGAATTAATTTTAATTGGTATAGAAATTTTGACTAGTTTAAGCTGTCCGTTCTCAGTTAATTTTAATAATTTTATTCTCGAATACACAATTATAAAATAAATGGTAAGTCAATGTACGTCAATGTTGAACATTGTTCTTAGTACCATATTTAGACTCTTCCGGAAACTACCAATATCAGACTGGCTCAAATTAAAGGTTAAAGATCTATCTATCTATCTGTCTGTCTGTCTGTCTGTCTGTCTGTCTGTCTGTCTGTCTGTCTATCTATCTATCTATCTATCTATCTATCTATCTATCTATCTATCTATCTATCTATCTATCTATCTATCTATCTATCTATCTATCTATCTATCTATCTATCTATCTATCTGTCTATCTATCTATCTATCTATCTATCTATCTATCTATCTATCTATCTATCTATCTATCTATCTATCTATCTATCTATCTATCTATATATCCATCCATCCATCCATCCATCCATCTCTCTATATATATTTATGTAACATACTACTATATAATGAACATATATATTAAAATGATACATATCAATGATGGATGGTGTACTTTGAACAACAAATATTAGATTCATTCTTAAGCATAAGTGCAACATCAGTATATGTTGATTGTTGAACAGGTACACGGCACACTGAATCTGATGAAAAAGAACACTTATGTATATTACGTATACATCTGAAAGAGTTAACATTGTTATGTACAGTAGGACACCAGCGTTTGAGGTTACGCTAGTCAGGTTAATGGCTGTTTACCTTTGTTGATGACGTAGCATTTGCGCAAGTGCTAGAAAGAAAAGGATCATGCTAGAAAGTTCATTTGTTTTTTTTTAACTGGTTTCGGGAATGTTCTGGGTTTTTGTGAATGTTCTAGAAATACTTTGGGTCTATATAAGGGCAAGTTAGCCGATATAAAGGAAGTTTGGATAAAAGTTTGGATATACAGTTTGGACATATAGTTTGGAAATACTTGCAGCTTCTATATTAATTTTTTCTTTGTTGGAACTAACGTGGACTTAATATATTCTTTAGTGATATAAATATTAAAGTGTTGGATTTGAAATTATAGTATTAACATTCGTGTATTGTTCTACCTTTGGATTATTTCAACTGTGCGTATATACGAGGACATCCTACCGAAAACTGTTCAGGAATATTCGACGTTGGATTATTAATTGGACTGTAAAAGGGACACCTCCTAAAGGGAAAAACTGCTATCATTTATTTTGCTTTCTGAAATTTTGTCTGATTTATTTGTTATGTTTTATTACGCCATAAATTTAATTGTTTACTAAAATAAAACATTATTGTACTAGTTTGTTGCTGGCCTGTTCTTTCTGTTACAGCATTTCGTCGTTAAGTAAACGTGCCATTTTATAAATAAACTTATATAGCGACTCCGGTTATAACAACATAATTCATACGCACACAAAACACTCATGCACACGTTCAACAGCTCACCAGCGTAAGCACACGCACTCAAATGCTTTCGCTTTTGCACTCGAAATCATTCAGTGAAAACAAAGTAAGCAAAAGTAGGAACAGAGACAAATGTATAAATAGAGCATAGAAAGTATTTGCTATATAGGTAACAGTAAAACTAACTTAAACAGCGTTCACTGAGTCAGATCTTATAAAGGCAAGATCTAGTAATGATTTATTTATACGGTAAGTAACATTAAATTAGTAACTATGTTCTTAATCTAGGCTTCTTAAGCGATTATATCCGCCATATGCGGGCAAACCAGGTACTGGTAACAAGGGCCCACATATGATTGATTGCTATTTTCTACCACTGTAGCCTATAAGGAAATTCTGCGCATGTTGCATATTGTGTAAAATATTTGTCTAAACCATACCACGACACTGCGTTAAGCATATCTGTACGAAGCCACTGGCATTTCTGAAAAGAAAAATGTCGACAACACCGGATACGAAACACGGCGTTAATACGACAAACGACACAAGTGACCAAATAAAGTTATTTTTTGTCATTTGTAGCTTTAGAGGAAGCAACCAACAAGACTCTTGTTTGACTGTGATCATTGACAAACCTTAAATGAATTTAATACACAAGCGATGAAACGCATTAGTCTGGTGATCTCGTGATCGGTTAGACCATACAATCAATCAGTTTCGTTATTTGCCCTGGGCAGTACCACCCTATTATATGTTTAGTTACAGGTACATGTAAGTCGATTTAAACGACTCTCAACGGAAAGACAATTTATTGTACCAACACAAGGTTTTTCGTAATTTAATAGTGAACATTATACTTTCACCCGTCATCCAACATTCTTCATTTAAGCTATACATAAGTAACTGTATTTTCCAACTTCATTCATTGCATCTGTACCTAATAACCATCTTATGTTAGCTTTATTTCTTGCCTTTGTGCTTTCGTTAAATGTAATAATGCTACATTTTGAGGACTTATAATGATTTCGCCATCTTTGTGAATACAGAAGCAAACATCAATCATGTGTTATCATGTTCATACAGACGGAGTAAGAAAAAACATTTACTCGCTTACCTTAGGGGCACACATAGATTTACAGAGAATCCCACCCCATGCGTTCTAATTCTACAATCAAGTCGTTAATATAAATTAAGTATAAAAACTTATCAATGTGTAGGGAGACCAAGCTAAGCAAAAGCTGATGTGAGATACTGGCCTGGCGTATCTTGGAACATAAGCCATCATGCCAGACTCTGTTAAAGGACTGTCTACTGTCTAAAAGACAAGAATAAAATTTGTTGTTACTTTTTTCCACAATAATCAATGCATGCTTTAGTAAGGTATGGGCTCATGTATACATCCAACGCCTTTTTGATCGCCACCTTGTATCAGAAGTCATCTCTCGTTTAAGTCAACATAGAATAATAGAATAATACAGTTTTAAAATTGAGGACGAAACACTTATGACTCTGTAGCTGTTTGGATCTGTCCTTTTCCTGTTACCTCCTTGAAGAGTGTAAATTATAATACCATTTCAGGGTTATAGGAGAGTGTAAATAAAAATACATTGTGTTCTAGAAGTTAGCAAGAAGTTTGCTTATATGTGAGCCGCCATATTTTAATGTGTTCCTCATATACACTATCTTATCCACATGCTTTGCTCAAATGTAACTGTCTAATACCTTGATCAAGCGATAATAGAGATATTGGTTTAACATTTTCTGTAACATTATATGATGATCTTACAATAATTACCTTATGCCTGGGTGATTTCGCTAGGATTATGATAAGTGTTTTTATTAAAGATTAATTCACTACTCAATGACAGTGCTTTGAACTGCTTTCTGTCTCATATTCCTTAAATGATTCTGCGAATTCGCCTTTCGGCCTGCCTTCTCTAACCCACTTATGTCGTATAGCTCCTTTTTGACGACTATGATAACGTTTAGTTTGATACCCCAATAAGGCTTAAGATAGGAACGATATCAGGTTAATGAAATGTACATTCCGGACGCATGCGAACTACAGTACACTATTTGTTTTTAGAGAACATCAATATGGACGTGATCATTAGTACTTTTCTGTATGGCGATGTGAATTAGTGCACACTTTAATTCTTCCACATATTCGAGAGGACAATGATCGTTTACCTTTGACCACTTGATCGGACTGAATGGTAGATTTACTGTTTCGCTCACAATGAAGCAAGTAAATAAGTTGTCGCCAATGACATGATACATTGAGACAATCGTCTCATCTACTACTTGCGCTAAATCTGCCCATTCTTGGGATATTACAATGTGATCAATGAGCGGCTGGTTAATACGATTATACGTATACATGTAATAAGCTGACGCACGAACGGAGCAAATGGGTAAAATATTAATGAACAGAAAATTACTCTCCGAAGTCTTTATTTCTTACATAGCTCGAAAGTGTGTATGATGGGCCCTGTAAGTGTGAATTACACTATTAAATTAAATCACCCATTACAATTACCCGATCTTACTTAGTGCATGCGCTTAATAGGTCCTGAATTTCACTTACATGTTCCCTGTAAATCGATAATAGATAACTCGTACATGGACTATATATTTGACAAATAAATAAATACTCACTGTCAGGAAGTTGTACTTGAATGTCGATTACTTTAAAGAACATAAATATCGGATATATTTTGGTCCATATCTCTTCTCCATATTACGGCGACCTCGCCCCTACTACCGTTGCCTTTTGACCTTTGCCCAGGTTAAACTATACCTGAGTATTGTGTACCATTTCTATAGTATACCGATATTATGAATGAACATGCAACAGTCATTATTCTTTAATAAATAATTGCACTTTTATAATTCTTAAGAACGTTTAATGGAAACTCCGTTTCACCGATTTAAAATTCAATTTTTGTGTTTTTTTAACATAATTATACAAACGAAGTTACATTCCGCACTCATTATTATTTGGACAAATAATGGTTGAAATCTTTTTTTTTTCCATAGAACCTCGCATATCGACTCTGTTTATGTAACAATGATCGATGCGAATGTAATAAAGCTAGTGATTCATCACTTTATACGTTGATCAATATCGGTATTTAACGACGACATTAAAATAAAATCTGCGATATGCACTATTTAATTAGATTATCAACAGGGGAAATCAAACATTGCTTAAAGATGAATTCTTAACCGGGAGAACGAATATCAAAGATATGGCATTGACTATTAAAATCCCATCAACGATAGCTTTATACAAATTATTTTCCGTATGTATATCATTAAATTAATTAGTAGAATAACTTGAATGATGTATTTATTAAAAAAAAATATCTTCATTCAACAACTTTATTCATATACATTTACATTTAATATGTATAATTGTATTATATTTCTTTAAAGGAAACACACGCAAAATAAATTTTATATATGCTACCATATCTTCATTACATGTGTTAGATTTCATTATATATTCCTTTAAACATGTGATTCTGCAGATATTGTGCTTCTCTAAGCGTGCTTTATATTTATCCGTTTCTTGCATTACTGAACACTAAAGCAAATGGTTACACATAAGTATATATTACTGAATAAAGGTAATATATAAACACGAACGAAAATTTACCAAAAAGTAAAGCACCCAAAACAACATCAAAACAACAACAAATACTGAATGTTTATATTTAGTTTTTGAGACGTCAAAGCTTCAACTACAAACGGTAGTTAGGTAATTATAAGGGCACTGCCTGCTTTCTGAGGATTATGGCATGTTTTGATTTCAAATGTTCTATAAGCGTTAAGTAAAGAATAAGTGGCGTGTACGTATATAAAATAATTCATTCATTCAGTTCTTATCAGTTCTATTTAAAACGTCATATAATATTTCTGTAGTGAGGTTATGAAGCTATTAATGTTTTCAGAGAGTCAGTATAATCAGCATGTAATTCGCCGTCAAGGCGAAGTATAAACGATAACGGAAATATACTGCATTACAAACCGTAGCAACACAAACATGTTTTGAACTGACGCAAAGTGAAAGCATTTAAATTCTAAACTCCAGCAGTCACCTTTAGAAAAAAGAAGGATGCCAAAGATAATAACAGAATCTCTGGCGCCAGACGCAACAAAAAAAGTGAAAAAGAAAATACTGACTGCATGGGTCATTTTGATTGCAAACAAATATAAAAACAGAACAAACAAAAGCACACACACACACACACTGGTACTTAATATCTTCTATACCTATATCTATCTATATCTCTCTATCTCTATCTATATATCTCTATCTAAATCTATATCTCTATCTATATCTTTCTCTATCTATCTATTCACATGCAAGTCAAATAAAAAATATACAACAAATCTGTGATGAGACAATGCACAAAATAAAGCAAACCCAACTGTTACAGCACTGGAACGATCATTCGACAAAAGGGCCCACTGGGCTGCTTATTCCTGTTGTATATAGCTTCAACCCGCACTGTAGAGCTACATGTATGTTAAAATTAGGTCGATTTTGTATTTGGGTGAGAGGAAGATATGTTTGATAAACGAACTACTACACAAAGTTCAAAATTATAAATGAAATCAGTTGAATTAGGGACGAAATGATCAAAGAAGTATGACCGAAGGAGAATCCAAGTTTGTCGTAACGTTCCCATATATCGCCAGTGCGGTCTTGACCTTCACAATCAATCGTCACCACTTTCTGCCGCCGCAAATGAAATTTGCGTCTAGAATCAACACTCGAAGCATTCTTACTGGCATTAATGTTGATGGTATTTCAACCTCTTTTGGTTAATAAAAAAGTGTAGTTGGTAGCAAACTTTACTTTTTAAGTAATGAGTTTGTTAAGGATAAGTAGAAAATGAAATTATCTAATGCATCTTTAGGTGGGGTTGTACGAATATTCTAACAATAATATGTTGTCTTATATCAAGTATGCGTTTTATGATTTAAAATTGTGGATCTTCTGCTTACCATAGTAAATCTAAGATATTTTATAAAAAATCTTATGTCTTAGTATGTATAATATTCTCTGTCTGAATTATTTATGTTTCTAATTTAAAAAATAACTGATCGATTGCACCTGTTCGTCAACGAATTCCTAATGCTTCATAATATTTAAGACATTTCTTGTTATGTTTTAATTAAATTGTAACAATACTGTGTTGCATATATTGCTTGGCTGTGGCGGTGTAATGGTAACAGCTATTTTCTTCGACAAATTATTATTTCAGTAAACATATTCTAAAGTAGTGACAGACCAATATCGAAACAACTGGGCTAAAGATAAAATTATATAGCTTATATGCACCAAAGCAGGAAAATGCGTATTCATCATTGCTGTAAAAGTATACAAGTAAAAACTCACTTTTGGAACAAAAGTACAGGGACATATCTTTTATTTATGATATCTTCTACAAAAATAAAACAATTTCTGTAATAAAAAATTATCCAAAGTACTTTTAGTGATAAAGGTCTTATTATTATAAGTTTTCTAAATAAATCTTAAGCTATATCATTTGCCGCGTTCAAGGATTGAAAAAAAAGTGTATTATTACCTTGTGTGTTTTAGACCTAAAGGCAATCCTATAAACTAGCCTTTATTTTCTTTTTATATCTCTAACTGAACTGACTAACGCTGTCTTTATCCGGCACAGCGTTTATGTCTCAAAAACAATTAATTAGGGGGCACATTTGAAAGGATGGAAAACAATTACGTTCACGTTTAAATTATATGAATTTAATCTCTTTACCTTAGATTTGTTCCTTTACAAAGTATCATTTTTTTTAAAAAAAAGTACAACTCTCCCTCTAGTATCCACATTATGGCATTTTGAAATTGTTTCGCATATATTTAGTCTCTATAAAATGAGAAGGCTCAAAGCGTTTTTATTTAAATTCAAGGGATTGCATCACACTTAGTAATGAATACTTATGTACTCCTTTACTTTGGTTGTCGAGGATCGAAGCAATTACATTACAATATTGTTTTAACTTTGGGCCCGCTGTATCATTGATTTATATTGCAATGAAAAAACGTTATTCGAGATAACAATGTTGTATATAACAAACATTCCGTTATTGCATTTTGATGTAAAACTACTCTTGACACCAGATTCTAATTCTTTATTTAGCAAAATCATTATAGCATTAAAATACAGATTATGAAAATGAAAAATACGAAGGTAGTATTATGCAAGTGTTACGTGACCAAATACCTTTCTTAATTCGTGTTATGCTCTTGTTTAAAATATAGAACCAAATACTAAGAGAATATCGCGTAAAGATTAAGTCACAGAAAATGATAAATCTTCTAGAAGAAACGGTTTATTCAGTAAATTGTTAGTTATAGCCAAATTTATATACTTAGACAATATTCTAAACGTTATAGAAATGCCAGTGTCCAAGAAATATATCCTTTAAAATAATATATAGGTTTTATGATTTGAAATCTTAATTTGTTAACAAAATAAGTCTAATTTAAAATTTCAGCTATCATAATTAAACTAAAACGTCTAACTACACAGGTAAATACCTTCCCTTTGGAGAAGCTAATATTTGGATTCGGAATGGTCCGTAATTTATCATGCAAGGTTAATAAAAATCGACTAATATTATCCAGCATTTGTTAAAGTTTTAAAAGTGGCATGCTAAAAACTAAAGCCTATATGGATGTGATTTGTGTTGATTTAGTTAAAATGTAAGAAATACAAGACGATAAGGTCTTGCAGCGGTATTATTCACATTTAACTTAAAACAAGCTGAAGATTACATCAATACAGATATCAATAAAATCTTAAGGATGTCTTGTAATATAAAGAAATCAAAGATTCAACGTTTCAACGTTGGTTATAAATTGCAAGGTGTATGAGAAATTAATTATCAAACGTTATTAACATCTGTAATTCATCATAGAGCTAGGTTATTGATGATTCCGGGCGCTCTTTACGAAGACAGTTTAAGCTCATTTTCTTTTGATATAAATACATTGAATGATAGACCCGTTTATTCAGTATAAAAAGCGGATTGGCCTGTCAGCACAGATTATGCAAGGACAAATTACAATATTTGGTTGATTGTATGCATATAAATGCGGGAAAAAAACTTATTTTTAATAAGTGCCAAACAGAAAAACGCATATTGGAGACAAACATGGTTGCGGCTCAGTTAAAAAAAATCCGAACTTCATTTAAGACATCTATAATTGATTTTAGCTTGATTGTTTTACTCTATTGCATATAGGTAAATTGTTTTTCGAAATGGGAACAGATTGCACTGAAATTTGCACATGATGAACTATGCTGTTTGTTCGAATTCCGTATCTGAATGTCACACTGTAACTACTTCTTGAGAGACGACTACATATTTCCACACATTGGAACGTATATAATTATATGGTTTCTTATTCTCATTAAGGTTCATGGTCAATTGTTCCGTTAAGATAAAAAAGAACATCAATTGTGTCCATTTGACCGCTTTAGCATTGTGCGCTTCAATAGGCACGTGATAATGTTCTGCCCTCAATGCTAGCCTTTTATTTTAAAACACGGGTAAACAAGTTTCCGAAAGTGGCGAAGGGTTAGTGTTATTACAGAAGTGCATCTTTTTTTCTGCAAAGATGTAACAAAGCATTCGGTTCACATTTTCGGGGAGAAATTAGTATATATTTTATTAAAAAATATAGCCTTTATATCAATTGTAGTTGTCTATGCCATATTTAGAAATTCATTTATCATCTTTCCAAGGCCAACAGCACGCCCGATGCCTCCTTGCAAACTTTTCTGATGTTACTATCAGTGATGTGTGTATAAAGTTGCAACAATCTTACTTTAAAATCGTTTTAAGCCTTCCAGTTGGCCCTTCTCCAAGGCAGCAACTGGTGGGTTGGATCTATTTCATATGATGTCTTGTCACCTTTATGTTGAAGCCTTTTTAAATTGCATGTGAATACATTTGTCCCATGCCTTTTTCAATTTTAAATGTATTTTGCTATGTTCATATACCCTTCCTTTTTTATAATAACACCAGTGTTACCATTGCAATCTAGCTGTCGTAAAACCTGTACCCGTGCATATAATCTATGTTGTCTTTTAATTTAAACTATCAAGGGTGTCACATGTATTTTTCTTTGACGTTCATTGGAATTTTGTATTTCCATCAACACATGAATATTGGTAGGGCCTTTTTCTTATCTACCTATTAAATCTGAAACGCAAGCGCAAGGTTAGAGCTCTGTAAAACCTGTTTAAGCACCTAGTTGCTTGTTGTGGTTTATGTACAATTAAAATATTTTTTTATTATTAATTTTATAATATTTCGTCAAATATATGTTGCTAGTATTACTATTTGATTGCCATGTGAATATCTTTGTCAAATGCCTTTCAAATTAAAATCTATGGTGCAATGCGAGTATGATATTGTCATACTTTCATATTTGTTCCTCCTTGGCATAAGGGTCGAAAATAAATAACATTTTCATATGGTTGAGAACAGATTGTTGAAAAATTGCATAATCATGTACAACCTTAAAATTAGCATACTTTTATGTTCGTTCGTTCCGTTAATGCATTGCTTAGTTTCAGGCAACCTCATACAGCACTTTAAAGTAATCTATACGATTTGCAAGTCTCTCCTGCTCTAACGTGCTTGTTTGTTTTAAATTCTAAGGGTATTTCATTTATCTTGTTACCTGTTTCTATCTTGATTTAGCATGGTCTTACTTATTTCAGTTTTTAGCTGTCCTTAAAACTATAAATATCTTCATCCGTATATGCACCGTCGTCTAATACTCCAAGAATCCCTTAACAGCTCTGTTCAACATGCCTTTTATAATGATGATGTACTATTTTTCCAATAGAAATAATAGAAGTTATTTGCATTAGCTAAGACTTAAGGGAATAAAACAGTGATCCGTCAAGCTATTGAGATCACTGAAAATGTTAAAAGTGTTGAAATAGACACATTAATGGAGGCCTGTACATAAACTACTAATCTTTCAACAAAATTTGTACCACTCTTGTATTTGCCTGTTTGTCTTAACACAATCTACAATTAATGACTCTCAATTGTTTGATTGTTTTCGAGGATCGATGTCGTATATTTTAGTGTAATTAACCTTGGTATACAATCATCGATATAGTAACTATCTTGTTATATGTCCGTGAAATATATGTTCGTATATATATATATATATATATTTATGTAATTAATACTAGTGTTTATTTCAATAATATCGTTTCAGATCCTAGGTACTCTAAAATTTCCTCTACACTACTGCCCATGGGCATATTTAAAACAAAATAAACCTTTCCCAGATAAGCCAGTAATATTTCTCTTAATCGCTTTTATAAACTACAATAATCTACTAATTTAACAAAGGCATCTTTAATTTGAATAATATTTGAAACACAACAGATTTAATCCCGGAGTCTCTTCGTGCTCACTTTTTTCCATCCAGGCAGAAATTGTAAAATTTTATACACTTAGTAATTTAATTTCTCGATGTTTCATTCAATCATAAGTTTGGTTCTACTTTCAGATTTGACAGGTACATGAATACCCATATCCTGTGCCTTTTGAAATTTTAATATATGTATTAATACTCACAGGATCTTACTTCTCTTAGTCAAGATATTAATAAAATCCCAATCTAAGTTCTTAAGCAATCTGTATAAGACAGCATTAGCTAGGTGTGTAAACGCGTGACGCAAATGCAATTTACGTTGACCAAATAATGTAAGAGATGTAACATCGTTTTTCTTTACAGCTTATTTCTATTTATTAAATCTGATCCTTAACGAGCCTATTGATTTTTTTACCATTAGTAGTACATCACTGAGGCTAATTTGATAATTTGTTCAAATAGCTTCAACCCACATTTCAACTCGTTTACAAACATGCAGATCTGTTAATTGTTAATAATTATCAAGAATTGGTTAGGATTGCAGTTTATTACATTCGCTGGTTTCTTCGTGAATTCTTCTTCTTTATAAATAGTAACTAGAAAAAGGTGTCTTCTGGCACGGTAACCATAATCAGTGCGATCATTTACCTTACAACATTTGTTCTTACAGTCAATCAGGCAACGTCAAGCTGTTAATCCATTAGGCAGAACGGAAATGGCGTGATGTCGATAATGCGTCACAGTCTGATCAACAATTTATGCTGACAGCCTGTAAGTAGGAGGGTCAAATCACTGTTTTTAGTGCTTAAGTATTTTGTATCTCAGAGGAACGATTCCTGCATTAAATTGTGGCATTTTAACATTTATTGGTTTTTACTTGAGTACGATAACCTGACTTTCTGGTATCACATCGTTTGCATTAAATATTTTTATCAATGCCAGAAACACTAAATATTATATTATTTTTCTCTTTACGTGACATTGTCTATAAAGCCTTATGCAAATGATGTTTGTGCGGATATCATAAATGTGTAAGAAAACACTACGCAATGCGCATTAATTTGTGTTCAGGTTTATTCCAGAAAACCGATTTATAAACTTGTGGCCTCAGTCAATGCATAGCGTTATAGCAGCTAAATATGTAGTAACTCTGTCATTACCCATGAGATAAATAAAACATTTTATGAGTATTACACTCGGAGATGGCTTGCATCATCTATCGTCATGTTAACATGGCATGCGTTTTCTAAACATGATGGCTTTTTCACTAAAGCTATAATAACACATGGAATTTTCGTAGTGACATAAGACCTAATTTCCATATGCTCCCTGGTGATTTTAGCCTCAGTTCTTAGTGAAGGTACATGTATGCCTGAACAATTTGACGTGACTTTTGTTTGCTTTGATTGTCTATCGTGACAAGTCTTGGTTAAGCATGTAAAAGCAATTCGGATCGTATACAAATACATTTCTATTATGTTGTTTGCAAGATATAAAGTTATGTTGTTGCTTATGATAAAAAACTTCTTTAACACAAATAGGAAAAAGTAATTTATTTCTGATATTGTAAATTACAATAATGAAATTGATTTTTTTCTTCAAACAAACAAGTTTTTGTAATAAAATATGGAACCAACAACCAATCAAATCTTTCTACTAACAGATCTAATAATTCTTTCTCTTCTAAATACCATGTGGACATTCTTTTTCAATTACGTCACTACTTTTCTCTTACGACGTCATAACTCATTTAACAAAATGTTATCACTTGGACATCTTTTTCCATATAGATCGTTTTTCGTTTCATTGTTTGTATCTGAGCAATCCTTCAGGTAGTGCGAGGTTAGAGCTCCGTAAAACTGGTTTAAGCACCGCAGTTTGTCCATTTTGCCGACTGAAATATGCCGTAATTGTAGGATTGGCTTTTTCTTGTTCAATGGATTATCACAGAATTGTTCCCACTTTTGCATTTGCCTTGCATGTGAATACATTTATCCGGTGGCTTTGTAAATAGTGTTACATGTTGCAATGCACAAAGGACTTTGCTATGTTTCCTACCTATCTGATACCTGTAGTTATAATCATCTTTTTACGATTTCAAATGCTTCACAACAATCTATTTGATTAAGTAGAGTACTTCGTACACATATAAACATGTTTATTTGCATTTTTGATGTTTTTTTATATCTTTAAAAATTTTCTATTATTATCTTTAGAGTTAAGCGTTTGGAGTTTGGCGCCGAAGTCAAACCAACACTCATTCATCGTAGGGTGTTTAATCCAGGAATAGGATTGCATTTTCGTTAAGAATGTATTTATGTCTTGCTGTAAGTGGTTTGATGAAATTATGATATGGTGTCACTGCAGTTAAAGACTGTTAGTAATGACTAATAATTCGCATAACTTACGCTCACTTCAATGTCAATTATAAAAAAAACAACACAATTTGTGTTTTTGTCCAGGTAATCATGATTCCGTGTAGGGCTTTAGAAATCAGCCCTGAAAAGTACGATTAAATCGGTACTGTGAATATATACTTAACAACTAGATGTGATTCTTTATAGAAACAGACGTCCATGTTCCCAGGGGAAATCAGAGTTGTAGACGATTGACAACACTTTTATCAGTATATCACTTGATATAAAACACCAATTTCAGTCCCGACTTGAAGAGTTATGTGCCTTGATTGTGTTGATACAACCAATTGCTTAGCTTAAAGCTGATATTCAACTCCACATGAATCTACCGGATATTTGTCAGTTAGTCTTGATATCATACACACATCAGAATTCAGAGTAAAACAAATCTAATTACGTTGGTTTTCTTTTAAGTGTTTTATTGACGAATCTTACGAATGATCAATAATCATGACTTATGCCGACAAAAAATAAGTCTGCCGACCTGTGTCTCTGTACAAGTTCATGCCAAGTTTGAATTGAATTGTAAAGTGTCCATAGAAATCAGCGAAGACACCCATATTAAACTGTTACACTGTTTCGTCGGTTACTGTTGAAAGATGACGACAAAAAAACGATTAAACGTGTAAATAAAGTACATGTTTCATTTTTCATATTTGGCATACTCATTTAATCGAAACAGAGTATGCAATTCTATAAAACTTTGGCGACTCACTGTTCTATGGCAACAACTCTTGTTTTTTTTATATTATGGCCGGTCACATTTTTTGACACTGAAAGTTCCAACGTGTATATGTGCGTATATCCTTTGCCTAGAGCGTGTAAAATATTGAGTTGTTTACTTCGTAGGGCCTTGTCAAATTGCATGTTGTGATATATATTGTGACGCAAGTGTCTCTTTCAAATTACTGACAGTTTTGAAAAAATCAAGTTTATAAAGAAGCGTGTTAAAAAATAAATAAAGAGTATAAACCAACATTTCTATAACAAATGCAAATGAAGAAATATTTTCATTTCTTTCAATATTACCATTTCCCTTTGCAAATCTTGTCACGGAAAATCAATCGGAACAAATTGTAAAATTCCCTTTCCGATCTACAAGGTTGTCTGAAGAAAGATCTTTCGTTCCTGATTCACTTTTAGGACATTATCGTTGATATAGCTTCTCGTCTGGTTCGCCTTGTTTATTGGTTAAATGCCTAGGGAGGTTTCGATAATGACTGGGAAGATTTTTACAAAAGTTTTATAATTACATTGTGAACAATCTTTACCAATTCATTTCGAGTAAGTGGTTGTTTATATTTTATTTAACATTATCTTCAATCGAGACTTTGATGGGAAATCATACAGAATGGGTTTGTATTATTGAATTACTATTAGTGTGTTGAATCTGGGATGATGATGATGATATTATTATGATATATAATATGATAATACTATTATTCTGTGGTCCTTTTAAGGGACCATATGAGTTTCTTTTAAGTTCACGACGATATGGATAAATTTTAACTTTATTTTAGATAGGCTATATAATTTCTGTCTTTTGTAGTAATATTCTTGTTTCATATGGTAAATGTTTTGTAAAAACGTGTTATATGGATAAGTGTACCTTTATTCAATCAAAACACATACTTGACGCACATACTTGCAAAGCCATTTTCTACTATGCGAGTCTGACACGACGTTGAATATTGCAAAGACGTTTTGGCAGCTAACTTCTGTGATCTTCGGAATTTCCTTACGCATAGCAGCTCCAATTTCATTGAAGAATGCTAGTTTAACATCGCACACATTGTTCTTGATGTGTTCCCAAAGAATAATCAAGCAAGTCAGGTGGTCATTTAACCGGAGTCTTCAGTGAAATTAACTGAGTTCCAAAAGTATCTTTAGAAAGTTAATCACAGCTCTAATTGAAATGGTTCTGCTCCATCTTGTTGAAACCATGATCCATCTAATCTGTAACATATTTATAAAAAATTCAGGCATTGGCCTATTCTTCAGCAATGAAGCGATCAGTAGAGACGGTGAAAGTCTCCATTTTTCTGGAAAAAAATATAAGACCATATGACGCCTTTACGGATTAAAGCAGCCCATACTGTGATCTTTTCGCCGTAAACATTTTTCAGATCCACCGAACCAAACAAAGCTAATCTAGATGAAACATCTGCTCCTTTATGATGTTGCACCGACTGTATTTTGTAAACTTGTATTAAACCTATATACATATTTAGGCAATCAATAAAAACTATATATACTGGCATTGTAATATCACTAAACATATTTTTAACCAAAATTCTTACTTGTTTAGCTCATACATATTTGCTAAGCTTATCTATAATTTTACATGACCAGTCTGTATTGGGATGTCCTTTATTCACATTCCGACTGTCTAATACTTTTCCATAAATTTGCTTCCAACTCTTGCATTTGTTGTCTAGACGGCACGGTTTCAGTTGCATCATAATTTTAAGTATAATATTACAAAACCAGGTGAATTTCTAAGTTCGTAAAACATTCTGACAATTTCAGCACCTACAGCCATAGTTCAAATAAACAACATCTGATAGCATGGATAACGTCATATGACGTTTTCATGACGCTTTATAACGCATTGACATACCTTACACAAAACTTGTAACTGTCTGCTTTTAAATTGTATATGGGAATTTTAAAGTTCCAGGACGAACATATTGCATAACTCGGAATAAATGCATCAATCGAGAAATGGAAACAGAAAAAAGAACTCATAGGACTTGGAATCACTTGGACACTTTTTAAAAATTATTTGTTTTTCTTACATTGCTTGCATTTAAGAAACCCCTCAGGGTGAAGGATCACCGTAGGTCCATTTGCCAAACGACCAAGGCGGCAACTGGTACTATATGTTGCACTTAAATTGCTTATAATACTTATAATATCTTAAATACTTCGTAGAATGCACAACATGCAAGCCAGAGCTAATAAATTATTATCCTTATACACGCGATGTCGCAAATTCCGTTCTTCCGTTCTTCCTCAAGCAAGTTTAACAAAAAAAGTCAACCACATTGGCATTCTGATATTAAACACATATACAACAAGGCCTGTGCACAAAGGCGTGTATGAATGGATAATAATCAACCGAGGACTTGCTCTGACCCAACTGATATATGGTATAAATCTGTCGAATGCAACGACAACAACAACGAGATATCGAGAAAAAGACTGTTTACGATTAAAATACAGCGACTGACTGAGATTATACACTCTTTGGAATACATTAAAGTAACATAACAGCTATTTGTAATAAAATTTCACTTTATAATCCGACGCAAGTAGACATACATGATTTGCCTTTTTGCAATAGTATTTAGAACAAACGAGAACAGTTCTCCATTCATTCAGGATCAATTCTTAGAAATTTAGCACCCCAGTCTGTCCATAATGCCGACTGACCGTTCCAAGGCGGCAAGTGTCGGGTTTGGTCTTATTGTAAAATGACTCATCACAGATTTGTTCTCACTTTTACATTTGGCGTGCATGTGGATACCTTGGTCCTGTGTCATTTTAATTTTTGTATATGTTGCAATATTTATAGGACTTTGTCTTATATATTCTTATTTAGAATTTCGGATTCAACTTGAATCAGTGGAAGATATGCAGGAACAATTCAGTAAAGACGACATCGTCGTAAGTATTTTTGTATCTAGAAAAACAAACATGGAAAAGATAGCGTACAACTTAAACACTTAATATTGGGAGGAGCATGGATTTTAATTATAACTCCATTCATCACAATAAAGGCAGGCCAAACAATTATATTCTTATACCACTTTAAAAATGTAAAGAGAGACCCAAAACGCGCATGGCAGCTATTGACCAATTTCATTATCGCCTTTCATTTATAGGCTGTTTGGAAATCATTGCTGACTCGAAGTGCTACATTCGTAATTGTAAAAACATGCACTTTCCCTGTAAACAACAGCAGGTCTTTCATATAGAAGTCAGGGTGTGCCTCATTTAACATACAAGAGACGATATTTCAACATATTGAGAAAGGCAGTAATAATAAATACATTGCAACTTTGGACCAGAAGCCCACCTTCGACTCATTTGCACCTTCCTGAAGATATTTCGTATTTTGTATACGATCTTGCTTCTAATAATGACTTAAAGTGCAAGATTAGACTGAATAGAAGAGAGTCAAGCGAGAACGAGTAATGCGATCAGACAAGCGAGCTATCTATCCATGTGTTATTATCTAGAAAATAGTGACAAACTACTAAATGAACTAGAAAACAACAAAATTGAGTGTACGGTATATTCCACGATGAAAGGTGTGGGTGCAATCCATTTTTTTTTCTGACGCCATATCATTTATTGCAGAATTCCCATTAAATGAACTGCGTCAAGTCGATAAGTATACTGATATTGCAATAATTGGAAAATTGACTTACTTGAACGTTAACAAATCAGATGCACAGTTTAATAGTACTCACCATTAGGTGCCTAAATGCAGCTATCAGTTTCATGCCCGGTGACCAGCCAATAATTTTAAAAAAGTTTATACTGTTTACAATCTCGGCATCATAGAAGCAAGTAACATACAATGTACATGCACAACACAGGAAGATGCCAAAAAGAAAGAATGCATTCTCTACACCCCGATGGTCTTAACCCTCTTGTAACAGATAAATTCTTCAATACATTACACACACACACACACACGCACGCACGCACGCACGCACGCACGCACGCACACACACACACACACACACACACACACACAAACACACGCACACACACACACACACACACACACACACACACACACACACACACACACACACACACACATATATATATATATAGGGTCGCCCGACATAAAAACTATAAGCAAACAAAGCAATAAACCGTCAAGTAAATACAGGACATAACACGAGCTCCTCCCGGTCAGATATACGATATGCTCGGTTTAAATGCACTGTTACTGTAAGACAATACTTTTTTTTTAAAGTAAATAATTTCTTGGGCATTTATAACACAACAAGAAACACATGTATTAGAAAGTATATCAGTTATGCCTCTTGTATAGATTCCCGTGTCCTATTAAGACACATACATGCGCACGCACACACACACAGGCATTCTGAGACAAAGTGCAGAAAATATTTTAACCAAACAGTGTCAAAACTGTCTGTCTCCGTTTGTAGTTTTGCAAATAGGTGGCCAAATCAACAAAAGACGGATGTGTTGTAAACAGTAATTTGTATTTAAAAACAACAAGGGGGTGCTTGTCGACAAACTTCTAAATATTTTGTCATAAAAGGTGCAATCATACATAACTATTGAGATTTCAAATATACGACAATCTTTAACCGACAAATTAGTTCCAAACGGTTAAACATTGTGTAAAACAATTGCATGTACAATCTTGCTTTATAATTATTATAATGTTAAAACAAATATTAACATGCGTTTTAATTTTTTTTAAAAAGATACCGACACCAGCAGACCATGACTAAAACCTTTGAAATAATACGTTCTTTAGAATGATTTATTTAAAACGGACATACTGATTTTGTATTAAAAATAAAAAAAGATACTTTCAGATGCGAAAACATGCAATTAAATGAATGGATAAAAGTTTATTTTGAAATAAGTTTATAAACCTGTGTTAGATATCTAATCTAAATGAAGCAAAATATTTCATTCTGAAAGTAATCCTTAGACTGACGGTATTGATTCTATGGGAAACAATGTTTTCATTGTTTAATTTATGATGTCATTATTTTTCCCGTCAATAATCATTACTGGGTACAACAAAATAAATGTTCTTTCAAACAACTGAATCGAACTTGAATCGCACACCGTCTATCGAGTCAGTTCTCATTGACAGCACTGTAGTCTAGCAAGAACATGTGTCGCTTTCAGAAGTTCTGGACGAAATTTAAATACGTTACGACACTTCAAAGCGCCATTTTCTGTATCAGAGAGCATATTGTTTCAATAACGAGAATGAGAATACACAGGGAATAAGCTTTATTCCAACATAAAGTTCAGTTAACAGACAAGATGTAAGTTAAATCAACGTATAGATTAAGCAATCAGAACATTATATAATCTATTTTAACAGATATAGCTTATCCACATCATTATGAAATTTTTCTTAATTTTTCTTTTAACAATACTAAAGTTTTAGCAGTAAATATTGTCTAATACAAAATGAGAAATTAACTTAATTCTAGCTATGAATAATCCATAATATAACAGGTAAAACAGTTAACATTTTTTAAAAGCAAACATTGTGACGAGTCCCAAGAGTAAGTCGACATGTATTAATATTTAAGTTAACAGAAGATATGTACCCCCAAAACGGGGCATTTTTCAACGCTTAAAGAGAACATTCCTAAATCTGCATATGTCTTGGTCCGCCTTACTGTAAATCCAACGATACGTTTTCTGGTGTTGATCTGAGAAGAGACGTTACCAGGTCCTTATAGCCATCTCCGTCCCACTATTGTCATGTCGATTATTATGAAATGCAAGAAATTGAAATAGGCCGTTCACTTTGTCCCTTGAAAGAAGCTGTAATCGTTCTTTGGAACTGTTTCATATGAATCTGTATTATTAGGATTAATGTAAATATGTTGTATGCGAGATATCTTATATAATAGCTAAAACTTTGCTTTTTGTTCTGATTTCAATTTAATACAACAACAATAATAAATATTTTTGGTCTTTATTTTAACTGCTTCGATCGCATGTTATGATGTTCTCATTTCAAGACACGGTTAGCCATTGAAATAGACAGCTTCATGTGTATTTGTATTTTTATGTAATAAAAATGAAAAAATCTGCTTGAAATTGCCACCCTCTTAACTTTAAATACAGAACTTGAATGAAGACATACGTAAGTATAGGTCGTCTTATAATATTTTTTGCCTGTGTTTCTACTGATGTTTTGTCTTATTGTATAAATGCATATTACAGCTTAAAGTGTACGCGAATAGCACTTACCTAAAATAACTTATTGAGAAAAGTACATCTGTCTATAGGCAGCAACAGAATTTCATTACCGATCCGGAAATTGATTTTGGACCAAGAAGTAAATACAGCATTTAGGTGTTGTTCTTTTCAAATCTATCAAACCAAACGACCAACCATTTAAAGCAAGAGAGTCCAAGGTACTGACTTTACGAATAAAGATGAGCATCTATTAGGCACCATCGCACTCTTCTCGACTTATTTTAGATTACATTGCTTCAGTTACTTTTAATAAAAACACGCAAAGTTTGACATTGAACGAAAACTACTTGTGTTAACGTATCAAGGTTGTTTCGGAACAAGTTTGCAATTTGCATATGACGCCTTCTTACAAAACGAACAAACTAAGATTTTAAAAAAAAAATGATACACAAGGGCATTCTCTTACTTCTGTACATATATAGTATATGTCCAAAAGCAGGCACGATGGAAAATGGAAAGCAATTTCAGAAGGAAGGCTAATATTGACTGATGGTTTTTCGTCCGCTTTTTAATGCTAAGCTTTGTGCCAAACATTCGACATTAGAATAATCATATGCATGTTTACATGTAACTTCGCACACCGTCTTTAAATTATAAATGTACACTTAACATCATATAAACGATATTGAGTACAGTAAAAAGATATACACATCAATACTATAAATGTATTTTCATGTCTGTCATGATTATACAACTTTTTAACAATGTAACAATAAATATTAACAGTACTTGATATAAGCAGGTATGTACTATGATCTTGACATGAATCCACAAAAACGTACACCGTGATGGAACTCGAAGTTACATTTTAAGTTGTGGGACAGTTTGCCTACTTACTGCATGAATAGCGAGTGCCCTTTAAAACAGAACCAGCCTAAGTTGTAGAAAAAAAGTAGTAAGGCGTTTCTTTGTACACAATCTCAGAAAATAATAAACTTCTTTGAAAATAGCAGTCTTGCATGTATATGTTAATCCCATGAGAAAAATGACCTGCTTTCAAAATGAACTCATTTTCTAGACTATTTTCCAGAACAACAGTAACGTCATGGGAATCATAGAAAATTCTCATTTGACATTTTCCAGGAGGCGATATTCAGCCTTCTTGACTATGAAACTCAATTATTATCCCTATTTAAATACCAATAATTTGTTTCTTAATAACCGATGCTCTGTTATCCTCTGTTATCCTGACGGCATTGTGTTCATCATATCATTATACAGATCTACTTTGGATTTCTGTTTCCTTCAGACAAAAAACTACATTTTAACAATTTTAAGTAACAACTTAAATTATTGTTAAAAGACAGCTTTCTTCTGTTATGAACCAGACACTTTAACAGTACAAAGATGATGTTTATTTCTCCCTGGTGTAAGATTTTCATCACCATGTGGTCAGTAATGCCTAATTGCTGCTCATAGTTTGAAATAAAATGCATCTAAGATAAAGAAACAACTACAAATATTCTATTTTATACGCATTAAACATTATCTTTAGATAAAACACGTGCAATAATTTCATTTTTTAAAATCCTAATTTAATATCTTATTCTTTGGCTTGGACTTAAAATTCAACCTAATAATATAATAATTAGTTCCAAAAGAATTTATATTTAACAATCCTTGTAAATAAAACTCACAATAACAGTTGGGAGTAATATGCATTTGTTATTTCATTTAAAATATTGGAATTGTGCGTGTAATTAAACTTATATAAATATTGAACAATACCATATGCGTAGTCTGATAAAGGAAAGTAATGTTTGTTTACAAGTAACATGTCCGCTATTATGTCATCGCTTCAAAAAGAAAGACATACATTTTATTTTAAAAGTGACTGAGAAATGTTTGCTGATATCGTCTTTTAAAGTATGATCTTGTGAAAACAATATAGTTTATTCACTGTCTTATTTAATGCACGTTAACAGTAGGATACTTTGTTGGTACTTCCTCAAGGTTTTTATTTTCATAGTGAACAAATCATTCACTGGTGCAATCTGATATTAACCTAAATGCATAAAATCAAAACAAAATCGCTAAAAATGCACTTATGTTATTCTAATGGTTTAATTGACAATAGTTAACAAAGGAGCTATGTTTATTGACTTTTACCTTTTGTTTTTAGTGTCCTTGATATCTAAGTCTAAGGACACAATTTGATACATTCATTCTTTATATTCTTTTCGTTTGTATGAATAAAAGATTGGGGTATTGAACGTCTGTAAAGATAGAACTACACGTTTTGATACTGAAAAAAACAAACAAAAAACGATACGAGTATGTATGATGTTCATGACCCCAAAATTATATATCTATTAAAAGGGACAATATATTTGAATGACGCAATGTGTAATAAGGATGGGTCGATATTATTCGTTCATACATCCAGAAGGTTGCAAATAATACACTCATAAAATTGTGACCGCTAATCGAAAAGCTATAACAGTACTGGGTCAAGACAAACGTTTCTTCTTACATTGTATCATAGGATTCGTATCGTTGCCGTTGCGGAACAGTCCAGATATAAAGCTTGTCAAGATGGGCGTAAGTAAATACATTGGTCTCAGTAAACTTGTTATCTCTATTATGAAAAGAATGGCTATGGCTGTTTTATAACAATAATAAAATACAACAGCAACAAAACAACAACAAACAACAACTATAACTAAATAAAATAAATAAATATCATTACAAGGTATCGATATTTTTTTCGGTACGAATTTATCACTTGGAGTAGCAAATATCATTTGTAAAAGTACAAATGCATTGCTCATTAAAATCATGAAATTGGTAGTGTTATGACAGTATTCTATAACATATGTATGTATTTTCAAAAGATCACAGTAACACACTTGTTTACCATACAAAGATGTTTTTAAAATACTTTTTAATTTCGTATTATTTTTCGTGCAAAATAAGTTTCTAAGAGTGAAACTGATTTCTTATATGATAAATACATTTTTACATGCACCACCTTTACCAAAATGTTGCTACAAAACACAAACTCTTATCAGAGATGTTTGTTATATATATGACACATTTTTTTTTTAACCGACACTATACATATACAACCAGGGAGGACAACATATATTTAATTTCGTATTTTTTATTGAATCTACGTTTCAGCTGACATTTCGCAAACAGTTATCTTTAGTAAAACATGATTATTCAGGAATTAGTTAGACTCGTTCAATAAATATAATGCATGATCCTAAAAGTATGTAAATACGATAATTATTCAGGAATAAAGCAAAGTTAGCTTTTTCATCACTAGACTCTTAGTGAAGATTCACATTTTACCTTCGAATCACATTATAACAGCAATAATAAATGCACAATGTGTGTACCAACGGAGGAAAGCAATACGCACATTTTAGCCTGAAAGGACACATTACTCTGACACGGTGTGTTTGATAACGATGCGAAGTAGGTTTACGCTCTTGATCTGTTTTCAAAATTTATTTCGGAATTGTACCACAATGTCCATCAAGCATGTCTTAAATGTAATACGAATACAAAAACAGATTAATGATCATCTAGAGACTTCCTACGCGTGTCAAACCTCATTTACAGCTAAAACTTTGTGAAAATTGCTTTTAGCGGAGGCACAACAAGTTTAACAACGAATTATAACTATGTGTTAAACTGTCATGCTGTATCCAACTTGTTTACTTGTGGAAAATACATGTTTAGCTAATATTACACCAAACAACAAGTTTAAATGTACCTTATTTGTAAATGATTATATTAAGCATGTATGGCCAACTAAGCCGGATTGGAACCCCCACCTAGAAGGATTCATCGATGCAAACACTGTAGCTTCACAATGTTTGCAGAGTAGATTAATAAACTGTACTTTAAAATATTCGTCTTTCAGCTTTTTATAAAACTTAAAGTGTTGTATACTAAATGTTGTTTGGTTTAATTAATACAAATCTGATAGTCATAGAATATATTTTCTAACATTGTCGTGAAGATATAAAACTTGTATGTAATATTTTTTAGTTGCCAAGGAGGTTTTTAAAGTATTCGCATACGGTCATTACACGTATGATATAAAGGCATTGTAATTAATATGCCGTCATCGGCTATTAAAGCCATTACAGGCAATGTACATCTGTTACGGCTTCTTTTGGTAACTGGTTGCTTCATAATAGGAAATCGTTTGAGCAATAACTTTGTGACTTATTTATGAGCAAACGTACTAGTAATAATAATTTTTAATTATTTAATGATTATATGCAGAATTTATGTTTCATTAGTGCCAGACTCCTTTTTTGTGGTTTTCCCTGTCTTGTCAGGGAAATAGAGAGAAAAAGATAGAGAGGGAAAGAGAGAGAGAGAGTAAGTTTAAGAGGCCTTTAGTCTCTGACAACCGTAATGCTATACCCTTAGTCCCAATCGACGACAGTTGATATACTGTTTAAAACATTGTTTTAATAAACTAGAGTTATGTCATCGGTATTTAATTATGAACTCACCCTATCGAGTAGCAATATGACTGTGTTCGACATCGCGTTAATTCTTTTGGATTGCTATGAGGAATTAAGATCAAACATTTATCTGGAAAATAATCCTCCGACATTGTCCAAAAACAAAAAACAAAACAAAATGATAAATCTCTCATCTTAACGCCGGTCTAGCAATTATCCCGCCAATACCTACTTCAATAAATTTAACATAGGTTCCACGAAAACAATCAGCATTATTTTTCCTTTCAATCGATAAGGCAATTTAAGGCTTTTTGTCCATTAGGTTGAACGGAAATAGGGCGTTGTCGATAGTGGTTTGGCATCTGATGAAGAGTTAATGGTGACAGCGTATAAGTAAGGCACGGTCTTGTCCTAGAAGTAAATAAAAGGTAACATATACGATACAATAATACATTAACTATTGAACAGTGATATACTTGCCGTCTACGTGCAGTCTGTCTCATGACATAAAAAATTAAATAATATACATACCAAATGATTTATTCGATGAAATGTTATGCAACCAAAGTGGGACCGAACAACAAGTCGTCGTGGCCTATTTTATAGGTATTGAGAAAACGTGGCGTTGTGGTAGACTGGTCTACTTGTAACTTCTCTGGCCGCTTAGCTTCTCACCGCGTGGGTTCGAGTCCCGTTTAGAGTGACGGAAGCTAAACTTATGTGCGCCTATGGTTCTTGTAAGACATTTGTTTAAGGCCTTCCTCTAACACAATGGGCGTAGCCATAATGATCATAACTTGTACCTGTGATGTATTTAAAGACAAAACAGATGAGGACATAAACCACCCAGGTTTTACGATAACTGACTTACAATTGTAAACCACGAGTTTCCATAGTTTTGCAGGAATCGGGCGAAAATGTCGTATCATTTAGTAATGACGGTAACATCCCTCATCTTATTCCATGCCATGCGTTGTCTGCAATTATCGCTTGTACAATGGACTTGTGTTAGTTATAAATAACACGGCGAATGGGGAAATTATGTCATAGAGTAACTTTAAAGTAGTTTTGTTATTTACTGTGTATATAATTAAGTGTAGTTATTTATGTTATAAAAAATACCAATTAAGTTAAGTGTTGTTTTGGTTTGGCGACAATGCTGGATGCACGTGGTATAGCTTGTTCGGCTAGTCAGTCCACCGCCAACCACAAGACAATAAGCAAAAATATTTACTCGCTCTTGGTCTTAGTTTCTTGAGTAGTTGAACTGTAGATACCTAGAGTTTATTCTCTTGTACGTCGTGTTGTATTTATTCCTTAGTTTGAACTTCGATTTACAAGAGAGACGTCAAAACACTACATCCGCGAAAAACATTGACGTTTTATTTCATTAATTAACATCTAACTAATTATTATGCATGTCATTTTACACCTTTCTCTAGAAACACGTCACACTGGAACGAACGGAAAAGCGAGACTGTTATTCAGGAGACCTATGCATTCTCTGTGAGTAATAATTTGTTATGTATTTTGTTTTCGTTGTTTTATCGACATTGTGAGAATATTAAATAATACAATGTTGAATAACAAGCCCCAAAAGCTCAGCTGGTAAATCCGACGCTGCGGGTTCGAACCCCACTCGAGCCAAATACTGTTAAATTATTTATGGCGTATCATGTTGTTATATACGACTGTATAATTGTTAATAATATAAGTATATAATATAAGTAGTTTATACACTATTAAATAATTGTTCCGTAATTTATTTAATGTCTGAAATAATATATTCTTCTATTTATTGTGTAATATTTGAAATAATGTTCTTCTAATTATTTGTAATCTGTATAATTGCAGGACGTAAACCGTTACATATTACTTTGATGTGCTACTGTAAATATAAATTGTAAAGTGCAGAGTTTCCTTTAATCTCACCCTTGTAACAATTATACAACATGAAAACGGTAACATCAAACCAGTATTTAAGACAATAATTGCCGGCGTTTAATCTATAAACTCGTGCCCTAAATATGCGAGGAAATGAGAACTGTCTCCATAGTCCATTACGTGAGACTGCAGAAACGGTATACATTCAGAACACTGTCTGCCTTTATTTTTATATTTTGTGATTATTTTACATGGTTATTTTCAAATTTTGATATTTTTTTCCCTGATCTTTGTCTCAAATGACATAATTATCTATTTGTCATATTTTCTTACTCTAAGTATCCACTTTCGATTTCGATAAACTTTTCAGTTGCCTGACCATTTAGAAATCGTGAAGTTTGGTATATTTGTAAAAGGATAACATGACTGATGTTACATGTACGACCGGTGTCTCTATATAAGTTTATTTATAATATGACACGTTTACTAAACGACGAAATGGTGTAACAGAAAGAACAAGCCAGCATCAAACTAGTCAATATGCTTTTATTTTAATAAACAATTAAATCTATGGCGTAATGATAAATAAATAAACCAGACAAAGTTGCAGAAAGCAAAATAAATGTTAGCTTACAATTTGTCCCTTTAGGAGGGGTCCCTTTAATAGTCCGATTAAAAATCCAACGTCGAATAATCCTGAAGAGTTAGAATGACCTCGTACATAAGCACAGTTGAAATATTTGAAATATTCCAAAGGTAGAACAAAACAAGAATGTAAATGATATAATTCCAAATTCAACACTTTAATATTTATATCACTGTAGAATATACTAAGTCCACGTAAGTTTAAACACAGAAAGATTTAATACGGAAGCTGCAAGTATTTCCAAACTGTATGTTCAAACTATATTTGTCCAAACGTTTATCCAAACTTTAAAGCAAACTGTATCCAAACTCTAAAGCAAATTGTATGCAAACTTATTTTAAATCGGCAAATACGCCCTTAAATATACCTAAAGAATTTCTAGAACATTCACGAAACCCAGAACATTCTTGAAACCCAGTTAAAAATAAACAAATGAACTTTCTAGCATGATCCCTTTTCTTTCTAGCAGTAACGAGAATGCTACGTTATCAAAACACAACGGTTAACAACCCTTAACCTGACTAGCGTAACCTTAAACGCTGGTGTACTACCGTACATAACAAGTGAACAAGTTAACAATTATTTAAGTTGATTATGGATCAAGAATTATAAAAAACACAATGTCATAACTATAGTTTAAAACTTATGCAATATCTATTCATAATCTGAAGTTTTTATATATGAATACTCAAATATTTCGGTTAATAAATTTTGCCAATTAATATGACAGCTATCACTATTAGTTTGCTATTCCAATAGTTAGTTAATTGGGTTTATCGTCCCACCAACAGTATTTCAGTTATCTGGAGACGGTCTATTCCAATAGACGGTTGTTGTAATATTTGCCCAAAGTTTATCATACGAGGTCATGTTTAAGTGTGTTTCCAAATAATCATGATGAGTGGACGTGGCAGATAACAAAACTAGACACTTTGTTTCACAAACTCGTTGTCTGCAAGCCTGCCAAACAAAACAATGCATGTCTTATATCAATGCGATTATATCATAGCGGACATACTTCTTTTATGAAAGAACTTTGCGGGTCCTGCAGTATACACCGGCATGTACACAGACTGTGTTTCAGGTCCTGCAGTATACACTAGCTTGTACACAGACTGTGGATGCGGGTCCTGTAGTGTACACTAGCATGTACACAGACTGTGGATGCGGGTCCTGTAGTGTACACTAGCATGTACAAAGACTGTGGATGCGGGTCCTGTAGTGTACACTAGCATGTACAAAGACTGTGGATGCGGGTCCTGTAGTGTACACTAGCATGTACAAAGACTGTGGATGCGGGTCCTGTAGTGTAAACTAGCATGTACAAAGACTGTGGATGCGGGTCCTGTAGTGTACACTAGCATGTACAAAGACTGTGGATGCGGGTCCTGTAGTGTACACTAGCATGTACAAAGACTGTGGATGCGGGTCCTGTAGTGTACACGAGCATGTACAAAGACTGTGGATGCGGGTCCTGTAGTGTACGCTAGCATGTACAAAGACTGTGGATGCGGGTCCTGTAGTGTACACCGGCATGTACACAGACTGTGGATGCGGGTCCTGTAGTGTACACTAGCATGTACAAAGACTGTGGATGCGGCTCCTGTAGTGTACACTAGCATGTACAAAGACTGTCGATGCGGGTCCTGTAGTGTACACTAGCATGTACAAAGACTGTGGATGCGGGTCCTGTATTGTACACTAGCATGTACAAAGACTGTGGATGCGGGTCCTGCAGTATACATAGACATGTACATAGACTGTAGATGCGCATCCCGCAGTATACACTAGCATGTACACAGACTGTGATTGTGGGTCCTGCAGTGTACACTAGCATGTACACAGACTGTAGATACGGGTCCTAAAGTATACACCGGCCTATACACAGACTGTGGATGCGGATCCTGTAGTACACACCAGCATGTACACAGACTGTGGATGTGGGTACTGCAGTTTACACCGGCATGTACACAGACTGTGGATGTGGGTACTGCAGTATACATAGGCATGCACACAGACTGTGGATATGGGTCCTGCATTATACATAGGCATGCACACAGACTGTGGATGCGTGTCCTGCAGTATACACCAGCATGTACACAGACTGTGGATGCGGGTCCTGCACTATACACCAGCTTGTACACAGACAGTGGATGTGGGTCCTGCAGAATACACCGGCATGTACACAGACTGTGGATGTGGGCCCTGCAGTATACACCGGCATGTACAAAGACTGTGGATGCGGGTCCTGCAGTATACACCGACATGTACAAAGACTGTGGATGCGGGTCCTGCAGTATACACCGGCATGTACAAAGACTGTGGATGTGGGTCTTGCAGTATACACCGGCATGTACACAGACTGTGGATGTGGGTCCTACAATTACACCGGCATGTACAAAGACTGTGGATGCGGGTCCTGCAGTATACACCAGCATGTACACAGACTGTGGATGTGGGTCCTGCAGTATACACCGGCATTTACAAAGACTGTGGATGCGGGTCCTGCAGCATACATAGGCAAGCACACAGACTGTGGATGTGGGTCCTGCAGTATACATAGGCATGCACACAGACTGTGGATGTGGGTCCTTCAGTATACACCGGCATGTACAAAGACTGTGGATGCGGGTCCTGCAGTATACATAGGCATGCACACAGACTGTGGATGTGGGTCTTGCAGTATACACCGGAATGTACACAGACTGTGGATGCGTGTCCGGCTGTATACACAGGCATGTACACAGACTGTGGATGTAGGTCCTGCAGTATACATAGGCATGCACACAGACTGTGGCTGTGGGTCCTGCAGTATGCATAGGCATGCACACAGATTTTGGATGTGGGTCCTGCAGTATACATAGGCATGCACACACACTGTGGATGCGTGTCCTGCAGTATACACCGGCATGTACACAGACTGTGGATGTGGGTCCTGCAGTATACACCGGCATGTACACAGACGTCGAGTAAACGTAGAGTTAAACATAAAGTAAAAGCTGGTAACATTTATGTCATTTACGCTTTTTCTGCGCAAATTACAGTCTTTGTGGTATACTGTAAAGAACGAAATGAATGAGTTTAAAGCAAAATGTTTAATTTCTTACTCGTGTAAACGTGCATCATACTTGCTAGTGAATTATTTGTTTCAACAGCATTTGCTTTTTTAATATTAAACTCTACAAATTAACAGCTTCATGACTAAACATACATTTCAACAAAGGCTTTACGTTTTACGCAATCTATATTTCTTTTAAATTTTTCGGTAAGTATTGTTTCCTTGTACTAAATACCATGTTATTTATAGTACTGCACGCGGATACATGTTTTATTAAAATATCATTTGTTAAGGTTACTTAGAGTACGTGACGTTACCAGTTGGGGGAATGAAGGGCCTTTGACACGCGTACCAAATTAAAATACTAATATATATGACAAAGTCCTAGGAGCATTGCAACAAATACAAAAAATTGAAAATGCACAGGACCAAGGTATTCACATGCAAGTCAAATGTAAAAGTTAGAACAAATCTCTGATGAATCATTAAACAAAAAGAGCACATCCGACTGTTACCGCCTTGGAACGGTCAGTCGGCAATATGGACCAACTGGGGTGCCTAAACCGGTTTTACAGAGCTCCAATCTCGCACTTTCTGATGGGTTTTCCGAATGCAAGCAAAAAGAAGTCTGGATCATTTGAATAAATGTCCAAGCGCTGACATTTTGTTTGATACGTTGTAGTGACGTCATTAAAAGTAATGTCCACATAGTGTTTAGAAGAGAGATAGGTATTATTTCGATCAGAAGAAGTAAACAAAACTGTTGATAGTAAATGAAATAAACTTTTTGATTAAAAAAAGGACGAGAGAAGAGTCGTCAAAGGTTGTAGCATCCTGTTCATGTGAAGATGAAGTTGAGGAACCAAAGTCCACTGTCAAACAAATGAAATACACGTAGCAATCCTTATAGGCTGAATTAAATGACAACATATTAAATGCATGGGGAGATTTTTTACGACCACCACACTGCACAAGTAACATTGTTGCGATCATGAATAAGAATATATATGATAAAGACCTATGAGCTTTTCAACATAAATTTGAAAAGGCACAGGACCAAGGTATTCACATGCAAACCAAATGTAAAAGTAAGAACATTAAGTTGTCGAGAAAACATTCCTGGCTGCGGAACCCAGTATCGGACTATTTATTAATGCTGTTGTATGTCCACAGCCATGCTGTGGGGTTGATATAATATCACCAGAGACGCCTTTGTTTGTTTAGATGTCATTGAATACTTGTTCATGTGATTTTAGATACAATATTTTTAAAAATCGAACAAATGATAAACTTTATTAATTATTTTCGACTGAAGACAGACTAGCAAACGATAACAAGATACAATGATATTTGTACGAAGAATAAAGCTATTTAGAACGTGTGTTTTGACTATGTAAATAGAACGATGTTGTTTTCACTATCGTTATGAGTCGTTATTTTATTGTAAAGTATAACATACCTCAGTAAAACTGAAAAAAGTGTTCAGTCAACGACTAATAAATGTTATACAATTCAGGCTAGTCATGATAGACAATATAATATGTAAATTTCAGTGAAAGCCAAGACAATAATGCTATTGTAATATTCCTTGCAATTCTATTATACGACTGAAAATACTTCATGAATATGAATAAATCGTCATTTCATGAAATGCATCATTGTTAAACGAGAGCTTTGTAGTAAAGTAAGAAAATGTGGTTTAAGAAACGTATTTAAATTTTATATTATGAAGTATACAACCGGATTTGTCTTGAAAACTTCCGTGAAAAATTTCGAACGTCAAAGTTGTTTTCAAAAGAGTCCAAATTGGAAATAGTATTAGAAAAAAATCAGACTTTGAACGCATACGGTTTCACTGTTATTATGCAAACTCGTGCAAACAAGCAACACCAAATTCCCATACGTATAAATAGTAAAACTATTTTACAACATAATATCTCCATAAATTACATGTAATAAGACAGTTCAAGTATTATTGTTAAGCAAAGGACCAAGTACCTGATGCTTTATATCAGTATATCTATGATCTTTATATCTATCCTAAATCAATTATAGAGTTGGTACATGCTTTCATTTGAAGTTGTTACAATGGGAGATTACAGTTAACAAAATAAATGTTAGTTCTAGTTTTCAATTGTTTAATGTGAAATGCTGTGTTTGTATATTTTAACCGATGTTAGCAACATGTATAGATTTATGCAATTTGTTGAAATTGGTCAAAACGTTATATTAAAACATGCAATGTCTTACTTTAATGTCATTATATTTGCTTACTTACGTCTTATATCGTGTATGGACTATGTTTGTTGTCTTCTTTTTTCATAAAGTTGCAAAATGTGACATACTTTTATGCACTTTCACGTAATTCAATTAGCGGTGAAGGGATGTACATGTATGTATCTTACGTGCCCATCCGTTCGTTAGTCCAGCTTTTCGCCCATACGCCACTCCGTTTAATTGCAGATCAATATTTTTAAGACAAAAGGATGTTCATCTTAGGAAAATGGTATAAGCTATTTAAAATACAGGTTGAATTCGGTCTTGGTTCCTGTCCACGTGATGTAAGCTGAGTATTATTGTTATTCTTATTGTTGTATATTGTGCATCTTATGCTGAAGTTCAATACTATTTTAGGAGTGAACTATTGTTAGTCGTATAGATCAATACATATTTAATATCAACATACATATTAAGTTCGTTTTGGTTAGTGTATATTTTATGTAAGTAGTGGTATTATCCTTTCTTCATAAATTTCATACCAAAAGGCAAGGATCAATTGTCTGCAATGGGAACTGACATTCAAGTCTTGTATTGTTTTTTTGTTTGCTCAAAACCCCAAATCACTACAATTTATGTTAAATAATGTAGAAAGATATTGTGAAACGTATAAACTTAATCTGAATGTGACAAAAACTAAAATCATGATATTTGAAAAGGGTCGTCCAACAAATCCTGGCTTTTTTTATAAATGATAGTGTATTTTTATAAGAATGGCAACAAGAATCATACTAAAAAAGGCGTATTGCTCAACCCGCCTCATTCAAACTACATAATCTGTTACCTATTTGAAACCAAGTTAATCTGTCATTTTCACAGAAAATTCAGTTATTTGATTCACTAGTTGGATCTACACTTAATTATAGTGCGGAGGCTTGGGGAGCACATATAGCACCAGATAAAGAAGCTATACATACAAAATTTTTTAGAAAAATATTAGGTGTTAAAAATTCAACTAACCGGATGCATTATGTCGTGAATTTAATAGAATACCCATGTATATATACAGAAAAATAATAATGATCAAATATTGGATAAAAAAATGAAACTTTATCAATCGTGTCTGCTTGCAAAAACTTATAGAATGTTAAAATCAGATGTAAATAACAGTATTATATATGATGGTTATAGCTGGGCATTCATTCATTTTTGAAAAATATCTTAACATAATTACTGAACCCAAGTTAACGATAGCATTAACAGAACTAAGGACATCTTCACATAATTTAGCCATAGAAACAGGACGACAAATAAACTTGCCAAGAAATAACAGAAATTGCCAAAACTGTCACTTGAATCAAATAGAAAATGAGTACCATTTTATTTTAATCTGTGTAAAATTCTCAATATAAGAAAAGAGTATATCCAACCATATTATTTTACATGACCCACACTGCAAAAATGTATAAATTTAATGTCAAATACATCTCTTTATATTATAAATAATTTAAGCAAATATATTTATCATGCTTACTTGATAAGAACAAATTTATAACGACAGTATTGTTATATATGTTACATTTATGTAATTTACCAGTACTCCTCTGAAAACGATCGATGTCAGTAGTGCTAAGTAATATTATATTATATTGTCTTACTATAAACATGTGTAAATGTTTTACGCAAAAAATGTTGTATTGTATTATTGTAATAAAGTGTATTAACTTTACTTCACATAATTTTCAGTTGGCATAATCACGTTTATCAATTATAATTCTAGCTTTTAATAGTAAATGTGACTCAAATATTTACATAAATGTAGGATTTAAGGTTTTTCTTTTTGCAAGGAAATACACATACAAAAACAGTTAATAAGTCAATGGCTTACAGATCTGGAATCCAGTCAATATTAAAATAGTTATGTGCTGTAATTAAATTCAAGCTGATTTTACATCTATAGTTTCAGTGCCTAGAAAATTCTTCTGCTTGCGTAAGCGGTGATATTTGGCTGAAGCGTCTGAAGTTGGCAGCAGGGTATAGACATGTACAAATGCGATGATACTTGGCTGAAGCGTCTGAAATTGGCAGCAGGATATAGACATTTACAAATGCGGTGATACTTGGCTGAAGCGTCTGAAGTTGGCAGCAGGGTATAGACATGTACAAATGCGGTGATACTTGGCTGAAGCGTCTGAAGTTGGCAGCAGGGTATGGACATGTACAAATGCGGTGATACTTGGCTGAAGCGTCTGAAGTTGGCCGCAGGGTATAGACATGTACAAATGCGATGATACTTGGCTGAAGCGTCTGAAGTTGGCAGCAGGGTATGGACATGTACAAATGCGGTGATACTTGGCTGAAGCGTCTGAAGTTGGCAGCAGGGTATGGACATGTACAAATGCGATGATACTTGGCTGAAGCGTCTGAAGTTGGCAGCAGGGTATGGACATGTACAAATGCGGTGATACTTGGCTGAAGCGTCTGAAGTTGGCAGCAGGGTATGGACATGTACAAATGCGGTGATACTTGGCTGAAGCGTCTGAAGTTGGCAGCAGGGTATAGACATGTACAAATGCGGTGATACTTGGCTGAAGCGTCTGAAGTTGGCAGCAGGGTATAGACATGTACAAATGCGGTGATACTTGGCTGAAGCGTCTGAAGTTGGCAGCAGGGTATAGACATGTACAAATGCGGTGATATTTGGCTGAAGCGTCTGACGTTGGCAGCAGGGTATAGACATGTACAAATACGGTGATACTTGGCTGAAGCGTCTGAAGTTGGCAGCAGGGTATAGACATGTACAAATGCGGTGATACTTGGCTGAAGCGTCTGAAGTTGGCAGCAGGGTATAGACATGTACAAATGCGGTGATACTTGGCTGAAGCGTCTGAAGTTGGCAGCAGGGTATAGACATGTACAAATGCGGTGATACTTGGCTGAAGCGTCTAAAGCTGGCAGAAGGGACTTGCACACAAAGTTTTACAGTTTTTTACTATAGAGAGAAACTAAACAGACCCGAGAGACACGAGAAACCTGCACACCATTTACTACGATCAACGAATTCTACCTCGTGTAAGTGAGCTAATTTCATGAATCGTGCCCCCAATGGTGGGTTTTTATTTGGTGTTTCTTGAACAAAACTTGTTTATTATGTCGTAAATTATTAAAAATACCATTTATCTTGCGTCATCTACGATTATCTTATAAGCAGACTGAAAGATGCAATTAAATGAAATGTGAAATGACATAATGATCAAGTAAAAACCTAGACAATAAGATTATATGACAAAGTCCTATGAGCATTGCAACATATATCAAACTCCGAAAAGGCACAGAACAAAGGTATTTTACACACAAGCCAAGCGGAAAGTAAGAACAAATTTGTGATGAGTCATTTAACTTGCAAAGAAATGTTATTCTTATAATTTATTTTCGAAACACTCTTAGAAACGTTGAAGTTCTAAAATTGCATTGTCGGACTAATGTCTTTCTAGTAATTATCAATGGTTCCGTTAAAACGAAAAACTAACAATTCATTTGGGACTAAAAGTTCTTTATCTTATTGAATCCAAGCTCTATACGTTTAGAACACATATATTATAACAAAAGGTTAGACCGACACCTTCTGAGATGCATCTCAATCCAACCATTTAATTTACATTTGGTGAATAGGTTTACATAAAAGTAGAGTATATCAGGTGATTACTTGTCAAAACCAATTATTCCAAACACAAGGTCTACACAGCTAAATTGAAATTAGCACCTATTAAAATTGCAAGTTATAAAAATTGCTGAATATGCTGACTTGCATTCGAGCAGTAACATGTTTAAAAATAATGCGATGATTTTCTTATCGTGCAAGGTGGTGAAAAAAAGTCAGTAGTGTGTAAGTAGGAGCTGAATTTCAATACCATTTAAAGGTCAGTATTTAAAATATTAAAGACAATAAAATCATACAACTATTTGAAGCCGTCCAGAAGATGGGCGAAAGTCGTTTAGTTGGTGTATGTTGACAAAGTCCAGTACCCTACCTTTTTGTATTTGTCTAGAGAAGACCAGTGTGTATATTCCGATAAACTGTCTAGGGATTTCGTGACGCTCGTAGAACGGGTACCCAGTCTGTTCGAGAGGAATTTATGTGGAAATTTGTCTACAAAGCAGCTCCATTCGGCTTCTCTTTATTTTTGAGGTTCTTCTTGGGCACCGCGGTCTTCCTCCTTTCTTTCTTTTGCATTGTCTCCTTCTTGGGCACTATGGTCTTCCTCCTTTCTTTCTTTTGCAGTATCTTCATCGGCGATAAAGCCTTCGTCTGCAGCCTGGACCTCTGGGGCGCCGCAGCGATTTCGGTCGTATCTCTTTTGGGCGATGTGGTACTTCTCCTTCGCCTCCCGTACAGACAGCCCCCGGACCGTTTTTTTGGCGTAGGCTTCTCGCCATAGGATTGCACCTGGCATATTTTCTGTATCCACTTTTCCGGGCGTGAGGAATATATACTAACTGTATCCAAATTTCTCTAAATAGAAGTTCGGCTGGTGCTCCTCCAGGCTGGGAGAATCAAATTTGGAAAAGAAGGGCTCCAGATAGGGTGGGTTCGCAATCTACCTTTTTACCCCATCATGTATACTAGGGGCTTTCTTGTATCCTTTGGGTCTCGTACCCTGTGTCGGGATTACTTCGGGAAATCATGCTGGAAGCTTTCTTGGTATCTTTTGAAACTTAAAAAAGATAGTTGTGCTAGCCAGGTGTTTTATTGGGAAAAGATGCTGGGAGCTTTTGGGGGTATTTTTTTGACCTTACAAAGATAGTTGTGCGGAAAAGATGCTGGAAGCTTTCTTGGGTATCTTTTGGATCTTAAAAAGATGGTTGTTAGTGGGTAAATAACCTCCGGACTCCGAAACATGTGTAGGAAATGGTGCTGGGAGCTTTCTTTGGATCTTTTGTGCCTTTAAAAGATAGTTGACCTCCAGACAGGGTGTCGGAAATTGTGTTGGGAGCTTTCTTGGGATCTTTTGAGCCTTAAAAACGGGTGGGTACAAAATTACTTTTTACCCCATTATGTATACTACTGATTCTTGTACGCATTTTAACCAGGCATTGTAATGAGACCTTAGTAGGTGCCAGCCCATCAATTGTAACTAGCACTTTGCACCCCCCAAAACAACAACAGCAAACAACAACAAAACAACAACAACATCAGACAAACAAAAACGAAATATATCAAATAAAAAAACAAGCAAGTAAATGAATGAATAAATAAATAAGTAAATAAATAAACTAGACTTTGTAACCAGCACCGTTAACTCTCCAAATCATACCAAATAGACATTGTGACGAGCGTTTTGTGTACTCCAACTAACTGCAACTAGACAGTGTGACAACTCTTTTACGAACCAACATATCTCACTTAGACCATTTGACGAGCCCCATGTAAGCTCCTACACATTTAACCAAAAACTTGAGCCGAGCATCTTATACGATCCTTTCAAGTAGATCTTGTGGCGAGCACCATGTACGATACAAAAATTTAATCCAGAACTTGTAACGAGCACCCTATTCGTTCCATTATATTTCAACTAGACCTGGACGAGCGACTTGAACGCAGCGACAGAGAAAGGTTTTTGTTTAGCTGTTGTGATGCATCACAACTGTTTCTTTCTGAAAAACCCTCACATCTTTCTGAAAATAACTATCAGTTTCAAATAGAACGCATATAACATTTCTAGAAATGATCTTTGGATGTTAATTCTTGTATTTCAAACATGGCCACTAGATTGAGCGACCGAAGAAGGAAATGCCGTTTTGAATCAAAATATCGTAAACTAAAACTATTTCTACCTATTTGGCTTTTACAACATTAATTAAGTTCACCACAGAATTTACAACCTTTTATCAAAGGGTCATAGAAGTGAAGAGTGAGTATTATATATTGAAGGAATAATACATTAGTACAGCGTAAACCCCAAATTCTGTTATTGTCCCTCAATTTAAGATGAATAAATAGTGTCTATCATCATATTGATTTAATCAATAAAATTTCTCAAGCTTAAGTTTGATATAAACGTGTGACTGTATGAGCAGGGTGTGCACCTAAGATTGCAACACTTTGCTGGAATACTTGCCTCAATACTAATTCAAGCATTTTGGCAGCTTTCGCACAATCTTCGATCTCCTTGAACCAGAATCCCGTTCAGTACCTCGGTTTAAATATCAGTATTTGTTCTGTATTTACTACAGCCCAGATGACTGTGTTCAACATGGTTCAGTCAACGCCACTTCGGTGTTAATGACAACATTTCTATATTGTCACTTTTTTATAATCAATGTCATTCCAGTCCAATCTAGCAGAACGCCAACATTCCTCCTTGTGTTAATGTTAAGATCATCCGCCCAGTTGTAAAACTTTCAAGAAATGAATCTGACATTTATTAAAACTAGGTAAAGAGACATAATTTCATTTAAGTTTTATTGTATCATTACTAACATCATTAAATATTGAAAGAAAGAATACATCTGGCAGCCCGTCATTCGACCAGGTTTGTCACACAATATTGACACCCAATTAAAATAAATAAGGTGGAAACAATACGCTTGATTCCGTCGTTATATTTTTACACTTCATACAGCAACCAAGGTTTGATACCAATTCGAAGATTGATTGCAGAGTTGTCTGGAGGACATAAAATCTGCTGCTGCTATCATTTTCGTAAGAAACATATCACAACTAAGCCAGTTTAAAAGTGCTATTTATACTTAAAAAGATAAATCAGCATCTTTTGGGGATATATCACGCTGTCACTCCTTATTATTAGCTAAAACACAGGTGTTGCTTTCAGGAAACATGAATCAATTGACCAGTTAATCTGGTGTTTTGACTGTCATGTTGAATTAGAGATGACTTATAAACAACAATCGTGCGAGATGAGGGACACTCGTACAGGAGTCAAATAAATATAAAATCTTTCGTGTAATAAATAATCCCAGATGTAAGACAACTATATTTAGTTTAAGTCATAACAGTAGTTCAAGTTCTTGCTATTTATATAGCATTTATATGAGATCTGACGTCGCTGAATATTAAATCAAAGTTTCGCGGGGCTGTCTGTCATATTTTCTGTCAAAACACGGTGATAACCATACATTTCTTTCAAGCAATCAGTATATGTTCCTTTCTATTTATCACGTGAATTTTATCTAACGATCGTGTTTCGCAGTTTTCTCTTTTGTTGTCATTTAAGGCAAAGTACATAAGCCGTCCGCTATTTGTATCACGTGTCAATCGGTGCAAATTATATTGCAAAAAATCAAATATTGGAAGGCATTTTGTAATTTTGTTCTTCATAGTTTCTAATTTATTGCTCCCGGCACACTTTTTCACGTTTCGGAGTGCCAGACAATATGCAATTACTGTCCTTTTCAAATACTTCAGACACATTTGATGACTTCATATGACAGTTTCGGAACAAAATGACTTGTTGCATGGTTGTGTCGGCGAAATGTCTGAATTGAAGTCTAGTTCATGGTTTAGATGCAGCTAAAACTTTATGGAAAGTAACTTTAATTTTTCATGTTGCTGGTGATCATAACCGGAAGTTGATACGTATGGTGGCTGAATCATTTGTTTATGACTTATATATATATTTGGGCGTTTCCACTGAATACAACACCACTCTCAAGTATTTGTAAATGTTCGGTCTATAAGCCGATGACAGTAAAAAAAACATATACGGTGCAATGGCATGTCCACAGATTTTCTTTTCAAACTATTTGCTCATGCAGCCTTATTGTTAGAACAAAATCATCCTTGTAATTATAGCATAGGCGGAAATACATTTTGAATTTTCGCTCTAGGTCTTAATAAGAAATTGCAATGAAATTAGAGCTACATTTATGAATACGGTAAACGGTAGATACTATACAATATGATTGCATGAGTGGGGGGGGGGGGGATATACATTTTATGTACATTGTATAAGAAAATATGACAAAGTCCTGCGTATTGCAAGATATACCAAACCCTGAAAATGCACAAGACAGATGTATTCACCTGCATGCCAAATATAAAAGTAAGAACAAATAAGTAATGAGTCATTTAACAAAAAGAGCAAACCCAACTGTTACCGCCTTGGAATGGTCACTCGGTCAAAAGGACCTACTTGGGTTCTAAAGCCAGATTTACAGAGGTCTAACCTCGCACTTCCTGATGGGTTTCTCAAATGCAAGTAATAAATAGAAAACCGATCCATTTAAATAATAAAATGTCCAAATCCTGATGTCTTTAATATAATAAAATAGTTACGTCAAATATTGCAAAATAATGTCCTCATAGAATTTAGAAGAAAAGAGATGAATTATTTCGATTAGAAGAACTACATAAGATTGTTGATTGTAAGTGTAATAGTTTTTGACTCAAAAAGAAAAAAGACAAGAGAAGTGTGAATTGTTGTAGCAACAAGTTCATGTGATGATGGAATTGAGGAACCCAAGTCCATTGTCTATCAAAGCACATGCACGTAACATTCCTTATAGGATTATTTAAATGACAACATATATTACATGCATGGGGACATTTTTTACGACCGTCACACTACACAGGTAACGTTGTTATTATCATGATATTCCTAATCCTATGAGCATTGTAACATATGTCAAACCCTGAAATGCCACAGGTATTCACATGCAAGCCAAATATAAAAGTAAGAACAAATATTCAATTGTGTTTGTTTGTATCATTTTTTTTCTATACACTTATTCTTAATTTTTACAATTACGTTGCATTATGTCCTCTACTACAACGTTTGGGCAAAAATATACAACGTCTACCACATTCATTACAACTAATGAGGAGAAAAGTAAAATATCACCTTCATGATGGCATTTTTGTTTATATGGTCCGATTAGACGCCACATCTTTGTATATTGTTTACATTATTGTAATTTAAAAAATATAGTGTTTTTAAAAAAAAAAAATATATTTTGGTAAAAAAAAGGGCAAAAATCAATTTTCTATCTTAGCTGCACGTAATTCGAAGATATTTCCTCTTAGCACTCGCTAAGACTTCTCCTATGTTTACGATATTTAGACAAAAAACAAACAACATATATCAGTTACTTAAAGAAGTTTATTCTTTTAAATGCAGAGTTAACTATTTTTAATTTCAGTCAGAATCGTAAAACACGCCAGTGAATTTACAAACCAAATGATGAACATTTTAGCATGACGCAACACGTATATCTTCGCTGACACTTATTTATGAATATTTGAGAAATTTAACATGAATATAACAAAATAGCGACCTACAGTCTCCGTCGGCGTTTCTTAAGTCTTGTGTAGAGAAACGTTTGAATTTATTACGAACCAATAAGCAATAAACCAATATATCAAATGTTTGTCAGAGTTTGTTCATTGAACTTCATATTTCCCTTAAGTTGCTGGTTAAGATAAACATGTCTTTATGATGTGCATGTTAAATATTGTACCGTAACGATATTCCCGAAGATAAAATGTGTACAAAGACTATTAATAAATGTTTGAATGTAAGAACAATAATATACAACGTTATCCATATTGATCCATAATGACGCTCTAAACTTTGGAAATAAATGCATAACTTCTCATAATAAGCCCCTCTTTTTTCATTTTTTTACAAAAGTGGAGAACTGTTTTTAATGATGTTAGAGACTAAGAATATGATAAATTTCGACAATTATACTTATTAAAAGACCTTGATACGAAAAATGTACGTCTAAATGGTTTCTAAGCATATGCTCTTTAGAGAAAGGTCCATAAATAAGATTACTTTTACCAATTGGAGTTACAGGGAAGCAATCAATACCCATTTTTTGGTTAATCCTAAAGCATATGTCATAAAACATAGAGTATCTTTTTTCCTAAATGTAGTTGCATATTATCCTGATTTCCATTAGAACGACATATCTGTAAAGAACAGATACACAGCCTAGGCGAAATTAATAGAAAGAAATATTTTACTTAATTTAAATAGAAAGCATTGTCGATCGACTTTTGTATATGATAAAGTACATGAAATATATATGGTTTGTCAAAAATGTGTTTGTCTATTGTCGACTGTTTAGCTGGGCGGTTCTTGTTTGTGTGAGTATATTCATGAAAATGGTCAGTTTTACCATTGAAGATGGATTAGATGTCGTTATGGCATAAGCTTGCCTCAGCGTTTCTTAGTAAAATTTAATTAATATTATCTTAAAATTGCACTCTTTTTGTAATGCAATCATAATTATCTGAAATTTATATTTTAATGATTGGTAACGGGGTCATTGTGTTTTTGTATCAGATCAACAAATATATTCAAAATATGAAGCAATAGGATAATAAAACCAAACACTCTATAGCAATGACTGCTATTAAAAACTCATTAAAGGTGGAAAACTAATTAACCATGAACTTTCCATGTACCTAGATGATGCATGTTTCAAACTACAGACAAAAGTGATATAAAACATTGTATGGTTAATTTACACCTTCTCTTTCAACAGTGAGGATCAATGGGTTAGTTTTGCTAAGAAAGATCTATTACGTGTATATCACCTTGGTTGGACTTGTGTATACTACAGTATTCATGTTACTGTAGACAGGACACACACTTTACTACATATAGTGTTTTGAGTTTGTAGTATGATATATGTAGAGAAACAAACGCTTTAGAACATCATTACTTAATGCGTAAGTTAGCTTCCTCTTATTCCCAGAAATTGTGACGTATGTTTTACCAGCCAGTGCATTTTATTATATTTCATGAACTTTGCTTCTTTGATCGATATAAAATGCATAATAATATATTGCATGTACATTATTGCTGCATCCCTGTAACTAAGATTTAACTATGTAGGTGTGATTATCATTCATAACGTAGTCGGGTATTAGAAGCGATGAATTGCTTTAATTATCTTTGATATAAGAACTAAAGATGAGGTACTTCGTGTAATATACAATTTGAGATGTAACTGTATTTAGGTTTGGTCGTAGCATTATTTCAAAGCTCTTGCTGTAGCATTTATATATATTTTTTTTCAATGTACTGTTTACCTTATCACAGAACTAGCAATGACTCCATGAGTCACATCGCATCACTTTGAATTACTGCTCTGAAAAACTGCCACATTTTATAATCTACACAAAATATTATCTTCCTGTTTTTAACAATTAAGTAAATCAATATTTTATTTTACTTTGATGACAAAGAACAAATAATTAAATTGGATATTTCTTTGCGATACAGCATATAATAAAGTTCGTTTGGCTTATTTTCGACATCTGTTTCACGAAAAATATAATTACAATCAAAAATGATTTTCGAAGAAAACACTACTTCGATCACAATATTCTCTGTTAATTTTAACGTTCATTTTGCCCTAACAAATATATACTTGTTACTGTAAAAATATGCAATAACAACATTTTAGAAGCGATGCTCTTTCGGCATCTAGATGAAAACGTATACTAGTTTGTATATTTAATATCTAGGTGAGTATCTAGATGGGCTCGTGAGTCATCGCTATAGCAATGCGTGCGAGTATACAATCTTCTACGTGATAGCACCTTAGGATAAAATGAATACTTATGGCGTACTTCTGTTCAAAAGCTTTAAACATGTTATTGCAATTTGCTGGAAAATATTGGAAGGCAGATTTGAATCTAAGCAATATAACTGGTATGATGGATCAAAGTAGGAATGTGCAGCCCTTATAGAACAAACCAAACAAGTAGATTGCTCTTTATTAAAAACATTCACTACACATTACAAAAGATAATAATATTGACAACACACATTCTATAACGTAACGAACAATTCTAAAAACTAAAGCGAACGTGAGCGTGTGTATATATAACATTCTGACTGTGCATTTTTGTCTCATGACTGACCGTTCCAAGGCGGTAAGTGATGTCTTTTCTTTTTGTGCGTTTTGTCTCGTCTCTGTGTTTTTGTCACTTTTACATTTCTTGCATCAATTAACCAGTAGTATCAATGATAGCTCTATAGACAATACTATGAAATCTTTCACTGAACTAATACGAGGGATCGCATTTAAAACATTTGGTAAATATAGTAGATTTAAGTCAAATAGAAATAGTAGAAAAAATAAAACGTGGTTTGATAAATAATGCTATACTGCAAACAGAGAAATTCAAAAAAGCACGCAAAATATATTTAAGACACAAAAATAACATTAACAAAGCTTCATTTCTTTGCAAGAAAAGAACATATACACGAATAACAAGAGCATGTAAAATGATATACTTTAAAAATGAAGGAAAACAATTGGCTAAAGATAACTCTCGGGCATTTTAGAAAACCATCAAAGGAAAATACAATGAAAAAACCAGGGTAGATAATAATATTTCTATAGATGCCATGTACCAACATTTCAATAGATTATACGGATCGGTCGAAGAGAATGATAAAAATGATGGGGGATCATTAAAAAAACCATACATATGTAGTACAGAATTAGATAAAGAATTTTCAGCAAAAGAAATTAAGAATGCAGTATTTGCCCAAAGCAATAACAAAAGTCCAGGCAGTGATAAACTAATAACAGAATGTTTTAAATATACATATGTTATCATTCCACCATTTTAAAATATCTTCTATAATAAACTGTTCAATGAAGGTTGTTTTCCAAATAGCTAGGCAGAAGGGATCATAATACCGCTTTTTAAGGGTGGATCACAAGAAGCTAGTAATTACAGAGGAATAACACCTAACAATATTTTATCAAAGATTTATTCCAAACTACTTGTTACTCGACTTACTAAATGGAGCGAAATGAATTCAAAAATTATTGATAACCAATATGGATTTCAGAAAAATAAGTCTACATCAGACTGTATTTTTATATTAAATGCAATTATAAGCAAAGTATTATCACAGAAAAATAAATTATATGTGGCATTTCTTGATTGGGAGAAAATATACGATAACATTAACCAAGCGCTGTTATGGCAAAAATTGTTCAAGGAAAACATAAGCACCAAATTTGTTAATGCAATAAAGTCTAAATATACAAATGTAAAATCGTATGTTAAATACATCGGCTCGTTTTCTGAGTCTATCAGGTCACCCAATGGTGTGAAACAAGGGGACCCGGCAAGCAGCATATTATGTCTATTTTTTCTCAACGATATACTCAACAACATTAAGACAAACATAAACGGCATTGTTACGATCAATGATATGAAGTTGTTTCTTCTCTTCTTCGCGGATGACGCCGTTGTATTTGCACTTGAACCGGAAACATTATAGTCCATTCTTAATGACATAGATATTTATTGTCGAACTTACAAATTAAAAATAGATGTTTCGAAAACAAAGATCATGATATTTGAAAATCGTGGAAATACTCATTATGACTTTTATCTTCATAATTCAAACCTAGAAATTGTCAACTCCTTCAAATACCTGAGTGTCCATTTATTTAAAAATGGTAAGTGAACTCGTACACAGGCCACTATAGCAAAACATGCGTCTAGAGCTCTTCACACTTTATTTACAATATACAATCAAGTAGATCTTCCGGTTTTACAAAAGATTAAATTATTTGATACGCTTATTACTCCAATACTTCATTATTCTGCTAACGTATGGGGTTTCCATAATGCTCCCGACATAGAAAATACACACTCAAAATTGTGCAGAAAAGTGTTATGTGTTGAAACATCAACAAACTTAGATGCACTCTACGGTGTATAAGGTCGTACCTCACTATACGTACATAGAAAATTAATATTGATCAAATATTGGATTAAGCTGATTAAATCCGAGGAAAGCACTATTTAGTTTAAAACTTACAACATGCTAAAAATGACGCATTCACGGGAAACACATACGGTGAAAATAATTGGACATACCAAATAAAACAGGAGTTAGATACTTTAGGCCTATCGTATATCTTGGAAAATCAACTGAACATCTCAATTAATTACGATTTTATAAAACAGCAAATAATTGATATTGTCACACAAAATTGGATATCCGCGATAGATAATTCAAATCGATTACACGCATACAGTCTATTCAAAACGACGTTAACCTATGAAACATATTTAGATGAAATAACCGAACCAAGGTAAAGAGTTGCGTTGACAAAGTTTAGAGTTTCGTCGCATCAACTTGCCATAGAAAAGGGTCGTCATAGTAATACAGCTAGACGTGAACGATTATGTAGAAATTGTAATATGAACCAAATCGAAACAGAATACCACTTTTTACTAATTTGTCCAAAGTTTTCTCAACTACGCTCCCTATACTTGAAAAGATACTATTATACTTGGCCAGCTAACAGAAATTTGCTTCAATAATGAAAACAAGATCGAAGAATATTATTTAGAAACGTTTCAAAATTTATATACTTTGCAAACAATTTGAGAAACTAATATCTTTATGTTGCTCTTCAGATAAACTAATTTCTTTAACCCATGTATCCTATCATTTGTCACAATTACATGTATGTTTATAATGCCTTGCTATAAAACATGTATGTTTTAATGCAATAAAAAATGTGTATAGGTAGATTAAATTTAAATATATGTCGACACTTTGATAGGGCTTTTCATATTTATCTATTCCTAATTATTGATCTTTGTCTAAGGAATGTATTATATTCATGTATCATATCTGAACAATGCATGCGCATGGCAGCATGACGCTAAACAACGAGGTGTCAATATATATATACATCTCAGATATAGGCTAAACTGTATTAAATACATGCCCGAAAACTCATTTCAGTCCTTGAAATCTAACATTTTCTTTTCAATACTTTTTTGATCGAATGGCTAAATTTCAATCATCCAATTTGTTCTGTCTATACACACAACGCACAACGACTGAAGACCATCATATAAGGTCTAATACATTCCAACGGATCACCATTATCGGCTACACTGCATCACTTTTCTAGTTGATAGGAATCTTGCATTGATAAGGAAATAAGACAATATGTCATCTCGTTTACTGTATTATCAATTTTAGCTTGACCATGGTCGCAATCGACATTGGGATCTATACATAAGCATTATCATATTGCTATATATCGCTATGCCATATATAGTTGCCAGAAGCACATGCGAGCACATGATGATTAATTTGTTAATTGGTAAAACCGTCATATTGGCGACATCATGCTAATTTATAGTGAATGACGAGTGAACTAGCTGCGGACCTGCACTGGTTGAAAGAACCAGACCCTGTAAACTTTCATTAAAAAACGACAAACACTTCTAAGGACTCAGTTGCCTTAACTTTCTCCCGACCGTTTTATACTTGACGATGACAGTCATGCAAAGATTGTTTTTTTTACCTTTGCAATTTAATGTAGGAAGTGGTCGGGGGAAAACATATGTGCATAAATTACCAGTATATACGTCCAAAATTTCAAGCGAGTTTTAAATTACGCGCGAATAACTTTGTTTACTTACAAGTTCCGTTTAGGCACTTCACAACATTGCAGCAGTAAATCGTTCTTTTTTGTGTGTGAAGAATTTATTAACCAGTCGAGCTACTACCGTTGCAGAAATGGCAGCTGATTTGCATTTACTCTATTTATAGTACATTTTACATTTTATTGAATTATATGTTTTCGATGTTTAGTCAGTCTATGCAATCGAGTGCCTATATAAACGCTATCTGACAAATCACGTCTAGTGGCAGATGGACGCTCCAATTAAGCTTCAATATATTTTGTGTCTAGAAGTATAATTACAAGAATTGTTGAGATTATTTGTGTGTAAGTTCTTTTCTGCCAGGAGATTACAGAATGTATTCAACAAATTCTTTAGATAACAATCAATTAAGTATTTCGAAGTTAGGAAATAAAAACTTTATATCTGTGTCTGAATGGAAATTTCTCATTCTAAAACACATCATATTCGTAGCGATTGTTAGTTTGTTTTATCAGTATTGTAGAATATTCAAAGTATTGTGACCAATAACACGCTCGGTGTAAACAACAATTAAGATATATACCTTGCAAACAATTTCGATTGTTTTGATGTTTGCTGAATAATCTTATTTATTACAAGGTTAAGTTTTTGTGTAACCTAATACATTCCTTTTAGGTTTATACCTTTTTGAATGGTTATTGCATTTCCGATGGAAATTGTTTACGTGCGACATACATCACAATGGTAATAACTATATTAAGCCTTATTTTATATCGAGTAAATAATTCATCAATTATTGCCGCATTGACTGTGTTTCCTTAAAGAAAGACATGGCAAATTGAAATAAGCTGTCAAACTATATCACATTCGACTGTCATTTTTAAAAATAATAATAATAAATAATAATCATAAAAATCATAATAAAAATGATGATTATAATAATAAAAATTATGATAATGATTTAGAAATTGTCCCTCCATTATGTACATTATTTTCGTTTCGTTCGAAAGATTTATTTCAACAACAAGTCGACATTTCTTCCTGACAATTAGACATGTATTGTCAACCTGTTCATTCTCTTGGGAAAAAGAAATGCGCAGAAATCAGTAATGCGTCAACGTTAGAGGAACAATATATGGTGACAGCCTGAAAGTAAGAAGATAAGATGAGCTCTGTCTTAACTTGAATTCCCATCTGCCTGTTTGTTACAAAAATGTTTTCGAGTTGTTGTACTTTTAAAATAAGAAAACAAGAAAATACGAGTAACCCATATAACCATTCCAACATATACCACAATTTGAAAAGACACATGACAAAGGTATTCACGTGCAAGCCAAAACCCTAAAGCGAGCTCATTTGTATTTGCTGTCACAAAATCTGTTAATAATTTGTAATAAAGGTGAATAATCATAGATTTGATCAATTAATTGAAGTGAGATGCAGGTTGACGGGATTCCTTGGAAGCAAATGAATGTATAAACGTTAAAAGGTACTTTGACACAAGGAATAGATGCAGATGAATTGACAAGCGGTCGACTAAAACGGAACGACAAAGCAACATTGCTTAGATGGCTTCTTAACATCCCTAGATGCAAATACAACAATAACTACACATTTATTCAACTTACACAACGTGTTTGCTTTATATATTAGAAAACAAACAATTGCAAGCTTAAAGGTTTTGTTTGTAGAAGTGTCTCGTGTACTCGTTTCTAATTGTGATAATTGAGTGTAGTTAAAACAGTGTCTGAGTGATCGGTTAATATTAGAGCCTATTGTGTAAAAGTATCAAACGTCCACTGCTTTTAAGTGGACGGACATCAAGGAGACCCTCATTGGAAGAAATTGCCCACTACACCAGTATATTCATATAAACAAGAAACGTATCACTTAATCAACGACGTACACACACACACACACACACACACACACACATACACACACACACACACACACACACACACACAAACACACTCACACACGCACGCACGCACGCACGCACACACACACACACAAACACACTCACACACGCACGCACGCACACACACACACACACACACACACACACACACACACACACACACACACACACACACACACACACACACACACATACACACACACACACACACACACACACACAAACACACTCACACACGCACGCACGCACGCACGCACACACACACACACACACTCTCTGTCAAAGAGTCTGCATAAGTATAATGTGTGGTATGATAAACAGTTTATGTCGGCATTGATTAATAAATAAAAAAAAAAAAACTTTATCAGGACACTTGATTTTTGATACTCTACTGAAACATTAACATAATGATGAAAAGAAGAGCTGTCAACTTTTATCTTGTGGGACAAACAAAAGGCGTTTCAAGATTACCCAACATTCTATCTTGTACATTCCTATTAGTATGTATGAATAATTCAGCAGTATAACAATGATACATATTCATTCTGGCATTTTGTATTCTATCTATCCTATCAATGTTATGTTTAATCGTACAGACAACGTTTAAATTACCATAATATGATTGAGTGACATTACAACATAATAAACAAAAGGATTTATGTACGGCTCTTATCTTTCTTGTATCTGTCCTAAACTTACAACACGTGTTTATCTCCAGTTTGAAACTTTTAAAATAGACGGTGATTAATAAAATGGCTAATTTTCGTTCGAAAGATGGCGATCTTATTACCAAGATAAAAAAGGGATCTAGTTAAATGATGGTACATATTAGAAATTGCGAAATATCTTTAAGACACAAGTCGTGTTCTGGTTTAGTAGATGATGCTGATTTTTGCGTTTCTATTTTAATTAAAAGGCTTGTTATATAAACGGGATTTATGCATTTACTACTCACAGATCACTGAATTAGTACATTAAAAAGGGTTTTTGACTTGCAAATATTACGTTCCGTAGACTATTTCTCTTGTGTTAAACATCTGTTACAAGTAACTTGTTTCTTGGTTTTAATCTTAATAATAAAAGTCGTCATAACAAAATGCAAAGTAGACATTGTCGTTTTCATTTGACTTTACTGCCATGTTTTAGTTTATGACGTCATTGCTTAATTGAAAGTTAGCGTTGTCCGTCGGACTATTTTTTTTTCAAATTGATATGTAGTATTTCCGCCGTATTCAGTATTTGAAAATCGGGAAGAGTCTGGTTAGAACTTTATTAAACCTATTCAACTGCTGTTCGCATGCATATTATTTTTAGTACATTGACGATATACATGTCACCACACTCAGAGGGAACTTTTATTTCTTATTATCCAAACGCTAATGTCCATAAAAAGTAACACCCATGACCATTGCAATTTCATGTAGGAAATAACAACTATTTTAAGATGTTAATTGCGCAACAACTTTCAACCAATATGAACAGCTTCCATCATAACATCATGTTTTGGTAATAGGCTTAGCCCGTCAATACTAAAAATTGTACTGAGTGGCAAAATATGTTTTATGATAAAGTTAAGTGGTGCATTCTGAACAAAATAGCTCATGGTTTTGCAATTTGCAAGACGAATGGACTCAACAAAAGTACTTTATTCAAAATAGACCGGAGAACGGAAACGGGGGATATTAACAGGCATGATTAGGAAAAAATCACGTTTTGCCATGACCTTATCAATAGTGCTTTATACAGAGGACAAAAACAGGTTTATGGTCTTGAATAAAATGCAAATTATTTAACACGACTGGTAAGGCGAGGACAATTTTACTTATCGTTAATAATTCCTTGGGATGTACAATGTATACTCATTACATTTAAAGCACTTTAACATGTATTTATGTAGTAAGATATATTTGTTTTGCTTTTAAATTGCACGATGCACCGGACAGGTCGTTGAGACAGGTCGTTGAGACTTTATCGACACGGTGACCTAAGTCACGGTTAGAATTATGTCTTTTCACATCTAGTTAAGTCATGTCATTTTTATTTCATTGACATGACAATGACATAAAGTTAAGTACAGTTTCATGATTTTGTACCTTCATTATATAGTATGCCAATTGCGGATACATCCTCGACTAACAAAAAAATTGCTTTTCATTACCTATTGTCTCTTTACAATACAACATGCTGTTTTGTTGGTTCGGATATATTTTTAAATCCGATGATTTCCTTTGTGTGTTTTCTTTTAATTTCACATTTTAGCACATATGACATATGACGTGACAGCATTTTTACCTTATGACGTCATTACATTGTTTTTTACTATATATCGTTGCTCAGCATCCTAGTCTACAGCTGCCACACGCTTTCGGAAAGGAATTACCCACTCAGCAGTTTTAGATTCATATTATGAGGTGAGGTGTAAGAGGTGGTAGTTAATTTCCAAATCAATTTAGTTTGGTCATTTTCGGTAGCATGTTTGATAATTTATTTTTGACCTATGTGAAAATGCAAAATAATATAGAAAGTATTGTGTGTTTAATGAAATGGTTTCTATTAAACCCCTTTTCTATATTCACAACGTATGTATATAGACAATAAAATGTGACTAACAAAATTTACTCAAAAACAAAAGCAAAGCAAAATATATTAAATAATTTGTGGCGCACACAAGACTTAACAAAAGAACATGATAAAATATCATATACATGTATATACTGCCTTAATAAATATGTTGTTGGTAAGTAGTTGGAGTAGAACCATACGTACAAAGCTATAAAAATGACTCTTTTCTAGAAAAAAATGATTGAGATACACGTGTCTATTAAAGTATTTTAATAAAACGAATATAATACATCGGTTCTAAGTCATGGTACACTATTTGGTTATGGGGATACATATAAAAATGCACTCTCCTATTCCTTTTCAGATACATGTAATACTTACCTATTGACAATATTGTTTTTGTTTTGTCAACAACAATTCTCCGTGTGGTTAATCACCTTCTTTTCTCCATATCCATGTTAAACAAATTGTGGAGTTAAATACCATACTACAAGTATATTGACATGGCAATAACATGTAAAGCAACATACTATTCCTAAAATGTTATTTTCTTTTCTGTCTATAAATAGAGTTAGACCTTTTTGTTAAGTTACATGACTTCTACAATTTATGGATTGATTCAGATTTCAATAGATACAACATGGTAAATAAAGAAAGTATTTAACACATAGAAAACAGTTGCCTGCAAATTCCAAATCCGCCACATATCTACAAGCATTTACAATATAGTACACCATCTCGTTGGGCCCGTTGAGGATGGGCCACGTGTTGTTCTCAGTAGAAATTGTGGTGCTGCACCACATTGTTGGAACGAGGACACTGACCCAAGATACATACAATAAGCAACAGTATATTAAGTGACTACTTCATGTTGCTGTGAGGGGCCTCTGCAAAAGATACATGATAAATCTATAAACTATGTGTTAATTATGTTGCAGTTTTATGACAAATGAAAAACAATTGGAAATACACTCATGTCAATCCCAACGACAGCTAAGAAAATTTGTTAAATAATAGATGTGCCTTAAATGGTAAACACAATCCAAAATTATAAAATAAATTATTTTGTATATAATTAATTTTGTTTTATATTCTAATGGTTAATTGTATAATTAGAGTCAGAGTCGGTGGTTTGTCATTCTTTTACTCTTATCATATATGTGTTCCTCTGTGATATTGCTCATTTGAGTTATAAACTGGGTTTAAGAAGTAAAATGTTTTGTAGAACTTTCACCGACGCCTTTCTCGCTCAAAATTGGGTAATGTGAACACGCAGAAAGTAATGACGTTTATAGCAGAAATCAAGAGGAAATAATGAGAACTTAACATTTTTTATTTATAAAAAATATTATCCCAGTTGACCACCCTGTAAATTCCGTATTTCTAAATTGTGAAACAATGAAAACACACCAGCGTACGCGCATATGAGGTATTCAAGCAAAAAAGGATGTGTCAAGTTCATCCGCGTTTTAGCGTAACGTCATTACCACATTTGGACCAAAAGTCACAGATCGCTTCACATATGTCAATCTTTTTACGCCGTTTTTCCTCTTTATATCCATCCATTATTCCATTCACCCTTTACAACGTATGAATAAGTAAATAATAATAGGTTACATCAGAATTAATCATACATTTATTACGTCTCAGGTACAACGTTGTAAAACATGAGGCAAATTATATAATTTCAATATTGATACATAACTGTTAGTCCTTGTCCAAAAATAATAATGTATATGAATACAAAATGGTATAAGAAAAGACAGACTAAAGAGGAGGGAGCAGACAAACAGGGAGGAGACGATAGAAGTGACAGACGGGGTGTGGAGTGGGCACACACTTTGTGCTCAAAATCTAGACAGCGTAAATGAGGTGTTAGTAACAACAGGCATTCAATATACACAAACGTAGTTGAGGTGTTAGTGTCAATAGGTAATCAATAAACGCGGTGAGAATAAAACGGTACAATTCTTCAATTATGAAAAAAGGGAATTTTAAGCAAAAGTTATTACAAGGAATGCGTAGGGCTAACAAAAAGAAGAGTGGAAAAGTGGGAGAATGCTTAGAAATAGATGTATGACTGAGGAAGAAGGAGGATGGGTTATTTCGTGTAAAGATGAAGAGAAACGCTCCAAATAGTACATAAACAAAGGCAACAATAACAATCATAGTAATTGACATAATAGTAAACGGCAAAACAATAGAGGTACAGCGTATGGTTAAATGCAACAAAAATATATATATTTACGACTAAACACAACGTTTTTCGTGCGCTAGTCTTCGTTTGCGAGTGTCCTTCAAATATGCAAAAAAAAAAAACAATTAGAGAAAATACTAAAAGATCTTGTGAATAATAGAACAAGGAAGACGTTAATGTGGATTATATGCGTTTCAGATATGGATTTGTCAAATTGCATCATATACACGTGTATTGTATCTAATAGTCTAATCATAGTATAATAGTTAGTATATTATTTTTATGGTATTCACAAAAATGGCACAGGAAAAAAATATATATTACTGTTTGCTTTATATCCCGAGCTACACCAATAACACATAATATATTACTTTTATTGTGATGCTTACCGAATAAATGGTGTATAGCTGGATTGTGTCTATTACCTCTTTTCAGTGTGGCTTCCCGAAACGAGATGCAAGACGCACAAGGGGTTACTCATGCTTAGTAACAAAGATGCAACAAGTACAGCTTTATATTCTCTATGCCATTGCACGATGATAACAAAATGTATAAAATCTTTTTTTTTTTTTTTAATTCGAATGTTTTTTAATCCCAAACAAGTGTTCATAAATATAAGTCGCTGTGGGGTATTGTATGTGCAGTTACGCATTAACTTGTTGAACCGGGAAAAATTGTCATGATTTGACATAAAAAGACCGACACATGTCGTAGAAATGCAGCTGGTGCACTGGATAGCAAGAAAAGGAGCTGCGTGTTATGGTAAGCACTGTGTGAACCTTTATCGATTTTTTTTCAATATTTAAGAAAGGAAATTCGAGCAGGAAGTGCTTTTCTGAGTCAACAGCACATTGATGGAATAGTGAGCAAAAACGATCTTCGATTAAGATGCCTTCGTAACGGCCCGTTTGAATGGGGAGAGAGAGTGGTTTGCTGTGCAATATAAACAAGGTAAGTGCTTGTTTTAATGCTAATGATTTTACATAATTTTGCAAGTATAAGGGGTATCTTCCTAGCTCGCCATAGAGAAAGTTTATTGGTGTAGACTTTTTAGTACATTTGTTTTGTGGAGATTTTGATAAAAGTATAGCATCATCGGCATATAGGAGTAGCAGAAGTTTAAGTCAAAATCGGTATTCTCACTACCTATGCCTGATGAACCATGTGTAAGCAAGTATGCCTCCAAATCATTTAGGAAGAGCGAAAACAATATTTGCGATAGGTTTTCCCCCTATCTTACACCAATATTACTTACAAAAAAACCCAGACAGCTGTCCTTTTAATGAGATACATGGTTTTATATTCTGGTACATGTTATATATGAGATTATAAATTTTACTATTTTTACCATTTTGTAAAAGTTTACACCACAGCCCTGATCTCCAAACGGTGTCAACTGCCTTTGAAAAGACAATGAAACTTTTTCTTTTTTCTTGATTTCAATTAAAGAATGTTATTATTTTCTATATAGTCATTAATTCTGATGTTAAGAATAGAAGTAAATAGTTTCTCTTTCAGATTTAGAATCATCAAGGTAAGTATTTGAATGCTTGTTTTGTATACTATCATATTTGTTATCATTTATATCGAGTGTGTTTCGAAATGTGTATAAAATTCGTCTATACTAGGTTGTTTATTGTTATCGTTCTTTGGTCTTAGTGACGTGATATATTGCCAGTATTTCTTTGGATTTGTTTCATTAATCTTTCTTAGATTTGTTTTATTGTTTTCCTTTTCTTTATTTATGTAATAGTTTATTGTTTTCTTGTATGATTTACATATTTCCCAAAGTCGAATTTTATTTGCATTCGTAGGATTTCTATTATAATCAGACCGAGCTTTATTGTAAGCATTTCTTTCTCTGTGACAGTTAATTCCAAACCAAGAATTGTTGTGGCTCCTTTTTTAGAGATATTAAGTGGAGCTTTGGCTTTTATATCATTGAAAGTTTATATTATTGAAAGTGTTCAAAGATTCTGATTTGAAGAGCTCTGAAATTTTATTCGTAGTACTTTCAATTATTTCATGCATTTGGTTATTAGAACATTCTTATGTGATTTTGTTAGCGGTGTCTTGATTAATGTTTTAGTGAATTCTTTTGTGAGCGAGTTATTCCACTGTGGTTTAGATGACATTTGTAGCGTTTGTGCATATTTACTTATGAACTCAGGTAAGGTAATTTCTAAATGTAGGGAGCTGTGGCCATCAGAAAAGAGTCCATCTGTACGTTGTATGTTGAAAAAAAAGCTAATATTTTTGAAAGAATTTGCGGAAGCTATTGCATAGTCGATTAAAGATTTATCTCTAAATGTATAAGTTCCTATTCCATTGCCATTAAGCATCCTATCGTTAATTATAAAAAGGATGTTGTTTCTGCACATTTCTATAAGACGTTAGCTATTGGTATTAGTTGTTTTATCAAGAAAGCTTCTGTCCAGAGGGACAGATAAGGCTTCTAGGATGTAGTGCTGATCAGAATTGTTAGTTTCTTCATTTGTAATATCGAAAATATTGTTAAATGTTGGGCGGATGGCAAAAATTCTCGTAAAGAGCCTGTTCTCCCATTTGTGTCACCAAGTAGGTAAACATGATTAAAGTCTGCACAAATTCGTGATACTTTGTCTTCGAATTCCGACAGAAGGTCTTCATTTCAAAACCTTGAATTTTCTGAAGGAATATCAATAGATGCTAAAATTATAGGGTTCGGTCATCGGGGTTAATCTTTGCATATTCTGAGTTTGTATGTATAATTTCTATTTGTTCTTTAGTTTCATTTTTGACAAATACTCCAATACCCCCAGACTTTCTCTTACATGACTGCTTTCTGTGTTTAAAGAAAATTAAGTAGCCCAGGATATCAACAATATTTACAATCAATTGATTTATTGATATTGGCAATATCATGTTTGTCAAGGTGGGTCTCTTATACGACATATCAGCACGAGGATTGTTAGTCAGTACCGTTGCGTAGTGGCGGTCCGGTGGTTAGGATCGTGAAGCTCGCTTGTAGAGTACGACGTTGATGTTGAATTTCGACTGTTGCCTTGAACGTCCGCGTGGAGCGATAGAGGCCGAGCGGCTCCTTGATTGCGGTCGTTCCTTAGTTACCGTTTTGTTCGGTTATGAGTAACATTCTGTAAAGTTGGTCGTGCGTCCCATGGGGATTGGCAAATTCTGCTGGCTAGAGTTATTCCTGTTCGTTTCAGTAAAAACACGTGTTTTTGTGATGGGTTGTGTAGTTGTGTACCAGCACCTGGATTTGAGGGTTGTACACGGCAGTGTTTCATAGCAAGGTCCAATTGGGGAAACGCATTGGCATGAACCTACCATCAATGATGATTTTCGCCGGGTAAACGATGTTTACCCGTTTGCTTGGGCAAGATTATTTTAGACGCTTGTATTCAGGCCATAACATCTTTCGAGCATTGACAATTTCCTGCGAGAATTCCTGATTGATACTGTACGTAGTATTTTGCAACAACACGTTCACAGTCCCTCGAATCAATGCAATAGGCTATAATAGGGCGAACTTTTTTCCTTCGGTAGGGCCCCAGTCTGTGTACACTGGGTGTGCTAGGACACGGTGAAATGTCAAGAAAATATCTTAAAAAATTACCCAGTTTCATTAAACAATCTTTATTTTGTGACTCTGTTATACCCAAAACAATTAGGTTGTTTCTGCGACTTCTTGCCTCCTGGTCCAACGATTTGTATTCTAGAGCAGTTTACCGGTCAACAAATGAGGCTGCTTGAAGTTCAAGACCATTGACCCTGGTGTGTAATGTCAGACAATCTTGAATTTTGTTTTCAACGTTACACAATTTTGACAGATCAAGGTCAATGGGTCATGTATTCAAAATGTGAGAGTTTTAATTCATCCGAAATTCCACTAAAGCTTACCCTCGGCCTTTTCTTGTTGTTTACAATTGTACATTCGTTACCGGGAATGCATGCAGATATAAACGATTCCCGCTCTCTATAGCCATATTGGTCACCTGTTCGATCGGAGTACACCTTACGTCAATTTGATGAGCCATAATTCATAGTCGTGTTTGCAAGATAAATAAGATGATGTGATTACGATACAAGAGTAAATAGGAATATCTTTTCAAAAGCGAGAGAAAAAGCACAATTTATTTTTACCAGAACCGGAAGAACACCGGAAGAGATCATATAGGCAGCGAAGGTAAAGTGTCTGGTCTTAATTGATGTCACTTGGCTAGAACCTTTTGCATAAATCCATTTGTTTATAGATAAAAAGAGTGTTTGTAGAAAATTGATTGGTTATTTTTTCTGATTATTGTATGCAGGATTTATATCGTTCAGAAATGTGTGATTATACTTCATTGCAAAAACAGCTGTTGCATTAATAAGGATATTTGTAAACACGAACCAGAGAAAACACATGGCACATACTCTTCTTAAAAAGAAGAAAGTTGAGTATCCTCTTCGAAAGACGATTCAATTGATAATTGGGTCTGAATGTAAACCAAAACCAACAATATGGAAAGCAATATATTAAACAAACTTGACCTAAATAGTTGCATTATGTTAGATCTTCTGTACTCTGGAATCCTCTTTAAACCGGGCAATTTATTCGGTCCAGAAGGAGCCCGGACTAGGGATGTAAATATGCCTATTTAACAGTAATGAGAAGGGTCCTATCAGCATTGTTTAACAAATGTTAAAATTGAAATTAAAACGATACGTATTCTATAAAAATAAGACATATAATAGTAATCACCTACGACGAATATATTTGTTTAATTTACAGTCAATGCGAGACATTTTTAAAACATGTACATAACATAAATGACAGAAGGGAGTTTGTCAGCTTGCTCAGTTTCATCATGTTTATTTCAAACGGCAATAACTAGTCACATAAACGTTGTTGTATTTATAATTTCATGAAACGCTACTGGTAATATGCATATGATACTGCTAATGTTTGATGATTATTTTAGTTTTATAAATTTGTGTCAGTTAAAATAAAAGTAAAAACGAATGTATGTTTAAGTATATTTTCATTTTGGTATGTTGTTTTAATGTATACTTCATGTTATGGTTCTAAAATATCAATGTAGAATTTATAACTTGTTTATTTTAAAATATTATTTAAAATGAAACAACAAAATAAACTATACGGAAATTAAAAGCAGCAACATTATATCATTATTTTATTGCGTGATTACTTATGTGTTTAAGTTACAGTTTGCCTCAACTGCAATGCAGACGTTTTTTAATTACGCCAATACGTTATTTTAAAAAAAATGTAATAACCTAGCTCTTAGATCATGTTATCACATGGACAGTTTTGTCTCAAATATATGTTACCTTGACACTGCGAGCATTTGAAAGATCCACAAAGAAGAATGAGTTTAGAGCTCTGTAATACCGGTTTAAGCACCCCAGTCGAGTCATCGAGGCTTTTATCTACTGTACATACTGTACATATGTTGTTAGTTTATTTTATTTCTAGTTATTATGTATGTACATACGTTCATTATATCTGTTTTAACTCCCCATGCAGGCGCTTACTGTAAGTTGTCTCTCTTTGGCGGGATATTTTTATTTACACTGTTTATTTGATAGAAAACCCTTCTTAAAGTGCGAGGTTAGAGCGCTCCACAAACCAGGTTTAAGCACCCCAGTCGGCCCTTTTGCCGATTGACCGTTCCAAGGCGGTAACTGATGGTTTTTCTTTTTGTGTGTTATGTCTCGTCTCTGTGTTTTTGTCCCATTTACATTTACATTGTTTGCCTTTGTCTACAGGTAGATAAAATGTAAATATCTGTGGAAATTTTGATGGGACCTTTTCTTATTTACCTATTCATTTGCCGACTAACCGTTTCAAGACGGAAACTATTGGGTTTGCGATATTCCTATTTTGTTAAACTAGTCACAGTTTTGTTATACTTTTTACATTTGAAGGGAAGTGAAAACCTGTGCTCTGTGTTTCGTTTCAAAATATGATGATTATCAAATAGAATTAACCCCATCCTAAATCCTAAAAATTAAATGACCCACAACTAATTTTAGTTGTGCTGCCTAACAAACACAATCTATAATGAATCGGGTGAGCTTTTTTTACTGGATTATTATGTATGTGTATATTGCCCCATTACTTACAATAGATAAAATGTTCTAATATTTGAAAAAATGGTATATAAGTAGTTACATAGGCATTCAAATAGAAAAAAGGTTTAAATTTGCTGGAAAGCATTATGACAGCCATTTGTTGAAATACAAAATAAAAAGGCAATCTGACATCTCAATAAAGCAACAACATAACGGCTATTGTTTAATATTAATTGACAACTTGTAAATATTCATTTCGTACAAGTGACGAATGTATGTTTATCTCTATATTGTTTGTAACTGGTTGTAAAGTAAGCTGCTGTATCCACAGTAAGCCAACAACATATATTAAAAAGCAGCTCATCGTAAAGGGATAGGATTCTGAAGACTGATACATGAGATCAACTAACGCTCTCAATACATGAAATCTTGTGACAGAGAACTCCACTGTAATATCTGTATCATTCCTTTCTCCAGAATAACATAAAAGGTCTCTTGTGTTGTTAATCAGCTAGAGTTGCGTCCAATACCCATGTTTAATAGTGTACTTCCTGTTTTAAAAATGCCGACAATTCCCACCCCATTCCTTCCTGTTTTACAAATAAAATGACATGGAAGGAGTGTGTTATATATAATAACATGACATAGAAGGAGTGTGTTATATATGATAACATGACATAGAAGGAGTGTGTTATATATAATAACATGACATAGAAGGAGTGTGTTATATATGATAACATGACATAAAAGGAGTGTGGTATATATGATTACATGACATAGAGGGAGTGTGTTATATATAATAACATGACATAGAAGGAGTGTGTTATATATGATAACATGACATAAAAGGAGTGTGCTATATATGATTACATGACATAGAGGGAGTGTGTTATATATAATAACATGACATAGAAGGAGTGTGTTAAATATGATAACATGACATAGAAGGAGTGTGTTATATATGATAACATGACATAGAAGGAGTGTGGTATATATGATAACATGACATAGAAGAAGTGTGGTATATATAATAACATGACATAGAAGAAGTGTGGTATATATTATAACATGACATAGAAGGAATGTGGTATATATGACAACATGACATAGAAGGAGTGTGTTATATATGATAACATGATATACAAGGAGTGTGTTATATATTATAACATTACATAGAAGGAGTGTGTTATATATGATGACATGACATAGAAGGAGTGTGTTATATATAATAACATGACATAGAAGGAGTGTGCTATATATGATAACATGATATAGAAGGAATGTGGTATATATGATAACATGACATAGAAGGAGTGTGCTATATATGATAACAGGACATAGAAGGAGTGTGTCATATATGATAACATGACATAGAAGGAGTGTGCTATATATGATGACATGACATAGAAGGAGTGTGCTATATATGATAACATGACATAGAAGGAGTGTGCTATATATGATGACATGACATAGAAGGAGTGTGCTATATATGATGACATGACATAGAAGGAATGTGTTATATATGATAACATGACATAGAAGGAGTGTGCTATATATGATAACATGACATAGAAGGAGTGTGTTATATATGATAACATGACATAGAAGGAGTGTGGTATATATGATGACATGACATAGAAGGAGTGTGTTATACATGATAACATGACATAGAAGGAGTGTGTTATATTTTATAACATGATATATTAGGAGTGTTTTATTTATGACAACATGACATAGAAGGAGTGTGTTATATATTATAACATGATATAGAAGGAGTGTGTTATATATAATAACATGATATACAAGGAGTGTGTTATATATTATAACATGACATAGAAGGAGTGTGTTATATATGATAACATAATATACAAGGAGTGTGTTATATATTATAACATGACATAGAAGGAGTGTGTTATATATTATAACATGACATAGAAGGAGTGTGTTATATATGATAACATGACATAGAGAAGTGTGTTATATATAATAACATGATATACAGGGAGTGTGTTATATATGATAACATGATATACAAGGAGTGTGTTATTTATGATAACATGAAATAGAAGGAATGTGTTATATATAATAACATGATATACAAGTAGTGTGTTTTATATGATAACATGATATACAAGGAGTGTGTTATATATAATAACATGATATACAAATAGTGTGTTATATATGATAACATGAAATACAAGGAGTGTGTTATATATAATAACATGATATACAAATAGTGTGTTATATATGATAACATGAAATACAAGGAGTGTGTTATATATAATAACATGATATACAAGGAGTGTGTTATATATGATAACATGAAATACAAGGAGTGTGTTATATATAATAACATGATATACAAGGAGTGTGTTATATATAATAACATGATATAGAAGGAGTGTGTTATATATGATAACATGACATAGAAGGAGTGTGATATATATGATAACATGATATAGAAGGAGTCTGTTATATATAATAACATGACATAGAAGGAGTGTGGTATATATGATAACATGACATAGAAGGAGTGTGTTATATATGATAACATGACATAGAAGGAGTGTGTTATATATGATAACATGACATAGAAGGAGTGTGTTATATATAATAACATGATATAGAAGGAGTGTGTTATATATGATAACATGACATAGAAGGAGTGTGTTATATATAACAACATGATATACAGGGAGTGTGTTATATATGATAACATGATATACAAGGAGTGTGTTATTTATGATAACATGAAATAGAAGGAGTGTGTTATATATAATAACATGATATACAAGTAGTGTGTTATATATAATAACATGATATACAAGGAGTGTGTTATATATAATAACATGATATAGAAGGAGTGTGTTATATATGATAACATGACATAGAAGGAGTGTGTTATATATGATAACATGACATAGAAGGAGTGTGTTAAATATGATAACATGACATAGAAGGAGTGTGTTATATATGATAACATGACATAGAAGGAGTGTGTTATATATAATAACATGATATAGAAGGAGTGTGTTATATATGATAACATGACATAGAAGGAGTGTGTTATATATAATAACATGATATACAGGGAGTGTGTTATATATGATAACATGATATACAAGGAGTGTGTTATTTATGATAACATGAAATAGAAGGAGTGTGTTATATATAATAACATGATATACAAGTAGTGTGTTATATATAATAACATGATATACAAGGAGTGTGTTATATATAATAATATGATATAGAAGGAGTGTGTTATATATGATAACATGACATAGAAGGAGTGTGTTATATATGATAACAGGACATAGAAGGAGTGTGTTATATATAATAACATGATATACAGGGAGTGTGTTATATATGATAACATGATATACAAGGAGTGTGTTATTTATGATAACATGAAATAGAAGGAGTGTGTTATATATAATAACATGATATACAAGTAGTGTGTTATATATAATAACATGATATACAAGGAGTGTGTTATATATAATAACATGATGTAGAAGGAGTGTGTTATATATAATAACATGACATAGAGGGAGTGTGTTATATATGATAACATGATATAGAAGGAGTGTGTTAAATATGATAAAATGACATAGAAGGAGTATATTATATATGATAACATGACATAGAAGGAGTGTGTTATATATGCTAACATGACATAGAAGGAGTGTGTTAAATATCATAACATGACATAGAAGGAGTGTGTCATATATGATAACATGACATAGAAGGAGTGTGTTTTATATGATAACATGATATAGAAGGAGTGTGTTAAATATGATAACATGACATAGAAGGAGTTTATTATATATGATAACATGACATAGAAGGAGTGTGTTATATATGATAACATGACATAGAAGGAGTGTGTTAAATATGATAACATGACATAGAAGGAGTATATTATATATGATAACATGACATAGAAGGAGTGTGTTTTATATGATAACATGACATAGAAGGAGTGTGTTAAATATGATAACATGACATAGAAGGAGTATGTTTTATATGATAACATGACATAGAAGGAGTGTGTTATATATGATAACATGACATAGAAGGAGTGTGGTATATATGATTTACATGACATAGAGGGAGTGTGTTATATATGATAACATGACATAGAAGGGGTGTGTTAAATATGATAACATGACATAGAAGGAGTGTGCTATATATGATAACATGACATAGAAGGAGTGTGTTTTATATGATAACATGACATAGAAGGAGTGTGTTATATATACGATAACATGACATAGAAGGAGTGTGTTATATATGATAACATGACATAGAAGGAGTGTGTTATATATAATAACATGATATACAGGGAGTGTGTTATATATGATAACATGATATACAAGGAGTGTGTTATTTATGATAACATGAAATAGAAGGAGTGTGTTATATATAATAACATGATATACAAGTAGTGTGTTATATATAATAACATGATATACAAGGAGTGTGTTATATATGATAACATGATATAGAAGGAGTGTGTTAAATATGATAACATGACATAGAAGGAGTGTGCTATATATGATAACATGACATAGAAGGAGTGTGTTTTATATGATAACATGACATAGAAGGAGTGTGTTATATATACGATAACATGACATAGAAGGAGTGTGTTATATATGATAACATGACATAGAAGGAGTGTGTTATATATAATAACATGATATACAGGGAGTGTGTTATATATGATAACATGATATACAAGGAGTGTGTTATTTATGATAACATGAAATAGAAGGAGTGTGTTATATATAATAACATGATATACAAATAGTGTGTTATATATTATAACATGATATACAAGGAGTGTGTTATATATGATAACATGATATACAAGGAGTGTGTTATATATAATAACATGATATAGAAGGAGTGTGTTATATATAATAACATGACATAGAGGGAGTGTGTTATATATGATAACATGACATAGAAGGAGTGTGCTATATATGATGACATGACATAGAAGGAGTGTGCTATATATGATAACATGACATAGAAGGAGTGTGCTATATATGATGACATGACATAGAAGGAGTGTGCTATATATGATGACATGACATAGAAGGAATGTGTTATATATGATAACATGACATAGAAGGAGTGTGGTATATATGATGACATGACATAGAAGGAGTGTGTTATACATGATAACATGACATAGAAGGAGTGTGTTATATTTTATAACATGATATATTAGGAGTGTTTTATATATGACAACATGACATAGAAGGAGTGTGTTATATATTATAACATGATATAGAAGGAGTGTGTTATATATAATAACATGATATAGAAGGAGTGTGTTATATATAATAACATGACATAGAGGGAGTGTGTTATATATGATAACATGACATAGAAGGAGTGTGTTTTATATGATAACATGATATAGAAGGAGTGTGTTATATATAATAACATGATATACAGGGAGTGTGTTATATATGATAACATGATATACAAGGAGTGTGTTATTTATGATAACATGAAATAGAAGGAGTGTGTTATATATAATAACATGATATACAAGTAGTGTGTTATATATAATAACATGATATACAAGGAGTGTGTTATATATGATAACATGATATACAAGGAGTGTGTTATATATAATAACATGATATAGAAGGAGTGTGTTATATATAATAACATGACATAGAGGGAGTGTGTTATATATGATAACATGACATAGAAGGAGTGTGTTTTATATGATAACATGACATAGAAGGAGTATATTAAATATGATAACATGACAAAGAAGGAGTGTGTTATATATGATAACATGACATAGAAGGAGTGTGTTATATATGATAACATGACATAGAAGGAGTGTGTTATATATGATAACATGACATAGAGGGAGTGTGTTATATACGATAACATGACATAGAAGGAGTGTGTTAAATATGATAACATGACATAGAAGGAGTGTGCTATATATGATAACATGACATAGAAGTAGTGTGTTTTATATGATAACATGACATAGAAGGAGTGTGTTATATATACGATAACATGACATAGAAGGAGTGTGTTAAATATGATAACATGACATAGTAGGAGTGTGTTATATATGATAACATGACATAGAAGGAGTGTGATATATAGGATTATATGCAAAGTTCCTCATTAGTTTAAGCAAAACATTTCTTGGATAACACTTAGGAAAAGGAAGAAGAAGACAGATGTATAAAGCAGCGTTTCACTTTTCTAGATTCAAGACCAATTCTGTTCTAAAAATGGAAGAGTACTTCGTACAATTTTGTCGCAAATTTATCTGTACACATTATAAGTTTTAACACGATTGTCAATAAATCAAATTTCTGATGAGTTAATGAACTCATCGGAAGTGAAAATTTAACAACTGGGTTAACATATCTGGTTCGACTGCTTCATCATAATTCTGTTTTGTTTTGCATTTTTTTTTAATTTCATTGTTGACACTTTTGGCATATGATTATTATTTTGCCTATATATTTAAGTTCATTTGATCAATTTTAACTCCCGATGCAGGTGCTTACTCATACTTATCTTCATTTGGAGGGATATTTTATTCACACTGTTTGTTTGATAGAAAAAAAAATTTCCAGGAAGTGCGAGGTTTGAGCCCAAACCGGTCCTTTTGCCGACTGACAGTTCCAAGACGGTAACTGCTGGTTATTCTTTCTGTGTGTTTTGTTTCGTCTCTGTTTTTGCCCTTGTCTTGTTTAGATAGTTTAGAATTAAATATCTGTGGTTATTCTGATAGGGTCTTTACTTATTTAGCTTTTGATTCAAAGTTTAATTGAGGCCTTGCCTGTATTAATAGTTTACTGCTTTGCACTCTTCTCTGCAACAGAACACTAGTACTGACATCTTCTTAACTTTTTGTCGATGGATCTTAATTTAATTCGTAACCATAAGAAGGTTATCTCCATAAAATTACACAAAATTAAACAGCTACAACATTATATTATCTTACTACGACAATTAAACAAGTGTTAATGATTAAGATAAATTATATTGCAATTTCCGTTGTTTTGCTTTAATAAGTATAATCAATTTTAAACTGTTTTAGCAGCCTAGTCGGGGTATCTTTGTCGACTGACAGTTCCGAGCGTTATTTATAACATTGTTGTATTTTTGTAAAATTGCTTGGAGGGAAATAATAAGGAGGTATACAAAAAGCATTCACTAGAAAATATTTTTTTTTGATTTTAAATATCGCGAGTTTGTTACGGAAAAAAACTATATGGAAACAGACTTGAAAAACACAATGAATGTATCTGACGTTTTTCATAAAGAGTATATGAAACATGTTTGTTTGTATTATTTTATCGAGTATTGCTTATTTTCAATCGATTCGCTTATTTAAAATGTACAGTTTATTACACCATAAACGTTTCATATTCCATTAAATTTAGAGTTGTTCAAATTCAAATGTTGTTCGCCCGTGCTTGTCAAAATAATAGCCAGTCAAAGCAAAATGTCCTGACGAAACCCGTAATTGGCTTCAAGTGTCTTTAGAAAAACAATTTCTTTCTTTCCATTACTTTCCGAAAGTGTGTGACATCCACAAAAACATACAACTAGCTATTAAATAACTTTTTGTCATTGTTGTCGAAGGTAAAACGTTTTACTCTATTGATAATTTAAAAAAAACTAAACGTTTAAATTACCCGCATTTCCTATTATTTCCAGAAATGCCATATTCTGAGTTGATAACATCAAACAAATTAAGCAGATAAATAGACATAACTTAAGTTCTTAATATACAGACACCTTATATTTGAACTTAAAGACATGAGCGGTTGTGTTTTCCTTACAGATCAGAAAATAATCCATTTTAAGTAAGCAAAGACCAATAAACC
>CM017560.1:13460978-13540978 GCA_007844125.1 Sinonovacula constricta | reverse complement strand
TTGATTTCTTCATAAACCGCCTAGTTGGTTTTTATTCCAAATTAATCCTTTGCCTTTTGGTCATCTTCATATGAATGTTTTATTCATTGTTTTGCATTTGCATTTTTACGTATTATTTCCTGATAACAACTACACTTCATTTAATCTTTTGCTTCCCGAGGATCAAATATGTTGAACATTTAAATTATCCAATCAAATGGAATTCGATCTGTGCCTTCTTTACCACCATGTCTTCAGCGGAAGTCGTGACTACTACAACTTTCGCAATATGATTGTTTTCACGTAGCTTATTTTTGACATCTCTTGTTATTTTTCTGATTTTAGTCAGTGTTAAAATTAATTGCCTTACCTAATATTTTGTTAATGTCAATGTAGAAGTATTATTCTACAACGCCAAGTAGTATATTTATGTATATGTCTTTATTATAATACGATAGTGTTGTATCATACATAAACACATCTTAATGTGAATGTGGTTTCTATATGAAAACAAAATTATTTTAATTATTTAAATTAGTTATTTTAAATGCTACATTTAAAAACCAAATTATTAACCGGTTAAACAAGAAATTTAAAGGTAATTGTTAAAGTAACCTGATTAAGATATCACTTTTCAGAAAAAAACACACGTTAAACTATCGATTAACAATACTTATCTTTTTTATCTTCAAATCTACACCATACTTTCTCTCAAAATGCTGTTGTTCTTTTTAAATTGGCATCCTCAAGAGACATTTGATACGCCCCATCCATAAATTACAAGTCAGCGTTACCTGACTAGTAACCACTGCAACAATCACACGGGAACTTTGGTGATCAATCGAGCGGTTAGACAGTGAGGGGCTAAACGATTTGAATTGTCATACTTTACATTGTTAATGTGTTCACAAAGTGTATGTAAAATGGTGTTCTTTAATTGTAATATACATTAGTACTGCCGGGAAGAGATTTGTTTTTTATATTCATGACAATTCAGCACCTCGTCACTTATTTGAAGAAGCTACATTGGGACCGTTTAATAGACACAATACGGTATACGATGTTATCAAGTATTTCTACCAAGAGCCGCTTGGATATTTATTCAGACTAATATTGTGTCAGCATTTGTAAGTACGTAAAATTGAACTAAACAAAAAATAAATAAATAAAATAAGCAACGACAACAACAAAACAAGTACAACAAAATAAATAAAGTGAAATCCTACTCGAAAGCTTGTACGTCCGAAATTTAGGTTAAATGTTGTGACTTGATCTATTGTGAGGCAATTTTTAATGGTTAAGATAGTCAACGTTTGTCCAATAAATTGACAGAACTGTAAGCATCATGATTCATTAGACAAGACAAACATGGCCATTCGACGTTAATGAATGTATGTTTGATTGAGACTTGTCGTGTCGATGTTTTGTTTACGAAATTGCATTTTAGGATCAGTTAAAGCTTAATCATTACGATGAATATTTGTCTTATTTTGATTTTTTTGTAAGATTTGATTGTATTTTTCCCTTTGTGTTTGAGAAAATCCACAAAAAAGCGACGTTAGAGATTTGTGAGACTACTTTAAGCACACAGGCTACATCGGTGAGATATAACGATGTTAAGTGATACAATAAATATCTCTCGGTTTGGTCGTACATGTGAAATCCATATGTATGGACAAGTTTCAATGTAATTTCACTGTAATTGTTTGCAAACATTGCCGAAACCACAGGAAAGTGGTTTAGTTGTCTTTTTCACTATGCTGACATAGATTATTGGATATAAAAATTATACTACGCTTTACGCCATAACAGCACATTGTCCAGTTAATTATTTGCACTGTTTATGTAATGTTTATAATTGTGTATTTATGGGTACTACGGAAAAGGCTTCATACAAAGTTTCACCCATGGTGTGCATTTGAATACTTTCGTTAAGGTTCAGAAGAATATGACATAATATATTTAATGCAATTAAATGCACACAACTGTCTTAAACTAGATCAGAGTAAATAAAACATGTCTACATGACAACCTCAAAAGTTTAATATTTTTATCTTGCTATTAAAACATTTACTTCTATGGAGTTTCCTTTCTTAATGCCTTCAAACAAATTTAAAACTGCAATATCTTAATATCCGAGCATCGTTAAGATATACCGCTTCAAAAACAGTTATCAATGTGCAAAAAATCAAACACAAGAAAGGGTTATTTTTAATATAAAATAACATATTGTACCTACAATTCTGTCAATAAGAGTACCAAACAGGTCTTATTGAAAGTCGTAATATTTTACCTGTGTTCTCCTTCAAGTTGCATATCATTGTTAATAGCCGAGTTATGCAAAACCCGCAAATGTCGTCGAAAATATATCGCACAGCGCCGTATTCTCCACTGGCACGTGGCATCTGGCTTGTGATTATGACAATTTAGGCGCCTGCAAGAGGGCTGCATGAACACAACACGTAAGTGGCGTGGGGAATGTTTTTCCATATAGGGAAATCGATAATCATCTGACCCCGACCCACCCACTCCCAACACAGATGTGTACTTTGTTCCTTTGTAGTTTTTCTGGATTATCATCCGACTAGCAACCTTCTTCTTATACGGGATTATAACCACTTGCAACAGAACCATCCACTTGTATGTCCTTCGTGTGCGATGTCACCGCTAGTTATAGTAAAACTAGTTGAAGGTAATTCAAGTCATGACGTTCAATGGTTATCATTTAGATAAAATAAATAAAGTTTAACAAAAACATGAAAAGCAATACAATTCGACGGCAGGTTGTTTTTTGTTATTTTTTGTGTTGTTTTGTTTTGTTTTAAAAAGTTATATATATTTTAACATTTCAGAATAATAGGTAAATAAGAAAAGGTCATATCATTTTTTTTTAAATTTATTTAGCTGTAGACAAAGGCAAACAATGTAAATGTGACAAAAACACAGAGACGAGACATAACACACAAAAAGAAAAACCATCAGTTACCGCATTGGAACGGTCAATCGGCAAAAGGGCCGACTGGGCTGCTTAAACCTGGTTTGTAGAGCGCCCCAACCTCGCACTTCTTGAAGGTTTTTCTATCAATCAAACTGTGTAAATAACAATATCCCGTCAAAGTGAAACAACTAACAGTTAGCACCTGCATAAGGAGTTAAAAGAGATACAATGAACTTATATACATACATATCTAGTAAGAAAATAAATCAACAAATGTACAGTAGAGAAAAGCCCTGGAAACGTAAAAAGTCCAAATGAGAGATTAGTTTGAAATAAAATAGCCCAAGGGCTGATATATTACAAGAACAAATAAAACATCCCAAGCGCTGATATATAATAAAATCAATTTAAAAATGGGATACAATGCCATGACATCATATGCCAAAAGTGTCAAAAGTGAAATGTAAAAAATACGAAAGAAAACATCGAATTTTAGAAAACAAACTATCAACAGAATAAAATGTAGTATTGTTAAGAGTTACTAAGTTAAAAAAAAATTTCATTAAAAGCCGAGGATTTATCCGCAGTTGGCATTAAAAGTGGTCTCTAATTTAAAGGATTGCAAGAAACAGATATCGTTTATTAATCACATTGTTTTGTCTGGATACTCGGGATAAATGTATTTACAGTGGACATGAATGCTCTGAATGATCAACTACTTAACGCAGCATGATTTAGAAGGAGGGGCTGCTGTTGTTTCTTGGAAAGATTGTATATGCCCTATAATGCTTAAATGGTATAAAAATATGAATAATTGATAAAACCAACATACGATGCGTGTCCATCATTAGGCCTGAGATTTCAAATTTATTCTGAACATGTTTGAGACATAATAAATAATAAAAGCGTTGTATCGAGTCTAGCCAAACACAAAACACACATACAAAACACACACTAAATAAGAATATATGACAAAGTCCTATGAGCATTGCAACATATACCAAACTCCGAAAAGGCACAGAACAAAGGTATTTCACATGCAAGCTAAGCGAAAAGAACGAACTTGTGATGAGTCATTTAACGAAAAGAGCAAACCTGACAGTTATCGCCTTGGAACAGTCAGTCGGCGATATGGACCGACTGGGGTGCTTAAAACGGTTTTTACAGAGCTCTAACCTCGCACTTCCTGACGAGTTTCTTAAATGCAAGCAATGAAAAGAAAAACGATATTTTTGAAACAAAATGTCCATGCGCTGACATTTTCTATACGTTATGACGAAAGTAGTGACGTCATTGAAAAATAATGTCCACATAGTGTTAAGAAACGAATATGGTATTATTTCGATTTGAAAAACTACACAAAAATGGTTGACTATAAATAAAAATAACTTTGTGAATCATGAACAAACATGACCAGAGACGAATAAATGTTTGTAGCATCCTGTTTATGTGAAGATGGAATTGAAGAACCACAGTTCAATGTCCTTCAAAGGAAGTACACGCAACAATCCTTATAGGATGAATTAAATGACAACATAGATTACATGCACGGGGAGATTTTTAACGACCGCCACACTGCACAAGTGTCAGTGTTGTGATCATGAATAAGATTATATGACAAAGTCCTATGAGCATTGCAACATATACCAAACTCCGAAAAGGCACAGAACAAAGGTATTTCACATGCAAGCTAGGCGAAAAGTAAGAACGAATTTGTGATGAGTCATTTAACTAAAAGAGCAAACCTGACAGTTACCGCCTTGGAACGGTCAGTCGGCAATATGGACCGACTGGGGTGCTTAAACGGGTTTTTACAGAGCTCTAACCTCGCACTTCCTGACGAGTTTCTCAAATGCAAGCAATGAAAAGAAAAACGATATTTTTGAAACAAAATGTCCATGCGCTGACATTTTCTATACGTTATGACGAAAGTAGTGACGTCATTGAAAATTAATGTCCACATAGTGTTAAGAAACGAATATGGTATTCTTTCGATTTGAAAAACTACACAAAAATGATTTACTCTAAATAAAATTAACTCTGTGAATCATGAACAAACATGATCAGAGACGAATAAATGGTTGTAACATCCTGTTCATGTGAAGATGGAATTGAAGAACCACAGTTCAATGTCCATCAAAGGAAGTACACGCAACAATCCTTATAGGATGAATTAAATGACATCATAAATTACATGCACGAGGAGAGGTTTTACGACCGCCACATTGCAAAAGTAACATTGTTGTGATAATGAATAAGAATATATGGCAAAGTCCTATGAGCATTGCAACATATACCAAACTCCGAAAAGGCACAGAACAAAGGTATTTCACATGCAAGCCAAGCGAAAAGTAAGAACTAATTTGTGATGTGTCATTTACCGACAAGAGCAAACCTGACAGTTACCGCCTTGGAACGGTCAGTCGGCAATATGGACCGACTTGGGTGCTTAAACCGGCTTTACAGAGGTCTTACATCGCACTTCCTGACGAGATACTCAAGTGCAAGCAATGAAAAGAAAAACGATCTATTTGAAACAAAATGTCCATGCGCAAGTAGGCAACATTCCTATTCAACATTTAATTTTGTCGGCTTTCTGGTATTATACTATGTGTGTTGAAGTATTACTGTGTTTCAAATGTTCAATTTGTATATTTGACACGCCAGCGTATGTGTTTAATTAGAATTAAAAATAAATATATTATATGCATTTCAATTTGTCTGAAAGAACCTGAATTACCTACTTGACTGGTAGGGCACCAACCAGTTTGGCTGTAAGTATCAATTTCCATTATCTAATTACTCAAAGGTTGTTGGTCTGATTGTCTTCTAATGTGTTAGTTATGGTCATTCGTACAGTATATAGCTAGCCATTATTTAAATCACTGGACTGCTAAGTAATCACGCAATATTTGTGCACTTTTAGAAATCAGCCAGATCTACATTTCACTTATTCAATTACTTGACAGTTGTTTGTCTGGTATCTTATTTCATGTGGGTGTTCTCTTTCCGTTCATTTTATCCCCATACTTAAAATTACACACATGCAATGTATGTGTAACCTTTAGCGGACTAGACATTGTGATGGAAATAAATATACATGTTGCTTGATACAGTTGAACTGCTTCCACTAATGTCATCAGCTGGGTTTCACTTGTCACTGCTTGTTTCGCCCTTTTAAACCCAGGACAAGCTCAAAGTGGTGGGCGATAGTGTTGATCAGACACTACCCATCAGTGGACGGCTTCCAGCTACTGGCGTTTCTCCTGAGCCACAGCCAGCTGGAGCTCTTTTCAGCAGATTGTGAAGCCTTCTTGATGGCCAACTTTTTTTCCTGTCCCACAATGCCAACATCCTGGAACATCTTCCCCAATGATGGTGCGGGGAACCCTCGACATCCAACCTCGACTGGGTAGTTCCAAGCCTTCCACCCAGCCTGCCTACACTCCTGGATGAGGAATACAGAATACAGAACGCCCTTGGATGTACTTTTATTGTTAAATTGTTTCAATTTTAGGGTAATCTCTAAAGAGCATGCACTTTTACAAATAGGTTTTATTTTAATATAGCAAACTGTTACCCTCCCGTAAACAATAAAATATTCGGGCTTTATTTTATTTTTTATCTGATGCTTCTTTTTCTATGTCTGTGGTAGTATAAGTTTAAGTACATTCGCAAATAACAAATTACAAACTGCGTACACTCGTAAAATATATAAATATTTTTATTGGGTCGTCTAGAGTTGATGTTGTCTTAGGTCTGAATATCAAACAGTAAAGACCTACATTGCACTGAAACTATGACTGGGTCATTTGTGCATTAATCAAATATTAAAATATATTACCATTTCAGGACTTTGTGTAGTTGTTCTGATTAAATTATGGATGGATGGATGGATAGATGGATGGATGGATGGATGGGTGGGTTGTAGGTAGGTAGGTAGGTAGGTAGGTAGGTAGGTAGGTAGGTAGGTAGGTAGGTAGGTAGGTAGGTAGGTAGGTAGGTAGGTAGGTAGGTAGGTAGGTAGGTAGGTAGGTAGGTAGGTAGGTAGGTAGGTAGGTAGGTAGGTAGGTAGGTAGGTAGGTAGGTAGGTAGGTAGGTAGGTAGGTAGGTAGGTAGGTAGGTAGGTAGGTAGGTAGGTAGGTAGGTAGGTAGGTAGGTAGGTAGGTAGGTAGGTAGGTAGGTAGGTAGGTAGGTAGGTAGGTAGGTAGGTAGGTAGGTAGGTAGGTAGGTAGGTAGGTAGGTAGGTAGGTAGTAGGTAGGTAGGTAGGTAGTAGGTAGGTAGGTAGGGTAGGTAGGTAGGTAGGTAGGTAGGTAGGTAGGTAGGTAGGTAGGTAGGTAGGTAGGTAGGTAGGTAGGTAGGTAGGTAGGTAGTAGGTAGGTGTAGGTAGGTAGGTAGGTAGGTAGGTAGGTAGGTAGGTAGGTAGGTAGGTAGGTAGGAGGTAGGTAGGTAGGTAGGTAGGTAGGTAGGTAGGTAGGTAGGTAGGTAGGTAGGTAGGTAGGTAGGTAGGGTAGGTAGGTAGGTAGGTAGGTAGGTAGGTAGGTAGGTAGGTAGGTAGGTAGGTCGGTAGGTAGGTAGGTAGGTAGGTAGGTAGTAGGTAGGTAGGTAGGTAGGTAGGTAGGTAGGTAGGTAGGTAGGTAGGTAGGTAGGTAGGTAGGTAGGTAGGTAGAGGTAGGTAGGTAGGTAGGTAGTAGGTAGGTAGGTAGGTAGGTAGGTAGGTAGGTAGGTAGGTAGGTAGGTAGGTAGGTAGGTAGGTAGGTAGGTAGGTAGGTAGGTAGGTAGGTAGGTAGGTAGGTAGGTAGGTAGGGTAGGTAGGTAGGTAGGTAGGTAGGTAGGTAGGTAGGGTAGGTAGGTAGGTAGGTAGGTAGGTAGGTAGGTAGGTAGGTAGGTAGGTAGGGAGGTAGGTAGGTAGGTAGGTAGGTAGGTAGGTAGGTAGGTAGGTAGGTAGGTAGGTAGGTAGGTAGGTAGGTAGGTAGGTAGGTAGGTAGGTAGGTAGGTAGGTAGGTAGGTAGGTAGGTAGGTAGGTAGGTAGGTAGGTAGGTAGGTAGGTAGGTAGGTAGGTAGGTAGGTAGGTAGGTAGGTAGGTAGGTAGGTAGGTAGGTAGGTAGGTAGGTAGGTAGGTAGGTAGGTAGGTAGGTAGGCAGGCAGGCAGGCAGGCAGGCAGGCAGGCAGGCAGGCAGGCAGGCAGGCAGGCAGGCAGGCAGGCAGGCAGACCCTTTCACGGAGATAACTGTCGGGTTAACTCTATGTGTGAAATAACTGCATGTGTTAAATGACTCATCACAGATTTTCTTTTTAAATTTCACCTTTGTCATGTGCCTTTTCCAATTTTGGTATATTTTGCAATGCTCATAGGACTTTGTCATATATTCTTATGTGTGCATTTTAATACAAAGCTCGAACACAAGAGTCATTATTCTATATCGGTGGAGATAAAATCCCGACAAATGTCTTGTACCACAGTTTGGCTGGATGACCACCGGACATTGACTGTAAAATACTAACTAGTGTAATGCACATATTATGGAATATGTGTCAACTTACTTAAGTTATTTATTAACTAATATTTGTTGGTTTTCGAACGGTTATAAAGTGAAAATAGACACAATTCATTATTTGAATATACCGCTACATGTATTTTTATTACACTGAGATAGTGTTGATGTTGTTGTTGTTATATGAATGAGTAAAGTTGTTTAAAGTTGGGGACATAAAATAGCTGCCGTAATATTGTAACAGACAGACAAGCATATCGCCAACATACCCTGGCTAGTGTAGCAGTACAAGTTGTTTGTATATTTAGATCTTCATATCAGTGACGAACACATTCTGTAAATGTATAATTATGCATAATAAAGGTAAAAGGCGACCTCTACTCTTAATTGAAATTGTCCGATGGTATACAACTGGGACTAAACTTATACGTTAAATCACTTGATTGTAATCTTCTACTTCTGGTTGTATTCTTGTGATATTATGTGTAAATATTATATAATGAAGCTTTGTTTCTATGGTATAAACGATGTTGATAGGCAAGTTTAGATCAAGAAAATGCAAGAAGAACAAAGTTCTAAATAGGAATATGCTTTAAAGACAATGGTTTGATTTTCGAATGATTGTTAATATTTATTAAAACTCCGTCGGATAAAAATGCTACGAGTTAAGAGAATGTAAGACGGACGAACGCGTTATGTGTAGGTGAATATTGCCAAGACAATCGAGACAGTAACTTCAGAATTGCTACTGACGGCAACAAACTGCACACATTACTTTATAACGCTACAGTCCTGGCTATTAAAAATCACTTAGATTGATGCTCGCGCAAAGTGCCATTGATTTACAGAAGACGATATGTAATCAATCATTTCTACGCTATATGCGGCGAACCGATAAACTTCTTTCCTTAGGGGGATGATGTTCAGACTGTGAAGAGGAACACTATTGTCTTTAACAATTACCTTCTTTTAGGAAAAACGGCTAACATCTCAGGAAAAAAATCATTTTGAATGTCATTTTGCAATTTTTTTCAAGGTTAACGTATCACAGAACAATGAACAGTTTATATTAATTTTGGTCGGTATAGTCTACGGTGAATTTCATTATAAATTTGGTCAGTTTATAATTAATAGTAGACTAACACTTCATGTCGGGATTAAGGCTCGAGCTTTTTGAATTTCTGATACACATTCAAATTTATGTTTACGTTATATGCTTAAGAAACATTGAAATGCAGTCAGCTCACTTACACCAACCAAATTATTATGTGAATGATTCTTCAAATTCAATAAAACATTCTTATGGCTTAGCACATTTGATTTGCAACCATTTGTTTGCTTTGATTGTTATACATGTAGCTAGTGTTATCAGTTAATGATGCTCCAGTGACTTTCACTAAAAAAATATTTTAACATGCTTTTATTGTGCAAAACTTGTGTCATACAGTGAGGATCCCCTTAACGTGTCCAGTTAACTGAAGTTTAGAGATATCTATAATGTGATAAAGTGTGTGTGTGTGTGGGGGGGGGGGGGGGCTATTTTACATCTACAGCAACGAGATTCCGATCTGTCTTTGCGTTCTTTGGCTTCGTTATACACTGGGGACGTACAACGTCAGATAGTGTTCGATACAATTCAAAATCTTTTTAAACTACAACTTAGGCAAACGTGCTCATCCGAGAAAATAGTGCCAATGGAATTAAAAGTAAAATCTCATGGGCCTACTTGAGAATAAATAAATGTGACACAGCGGAAAATCGCACCAAAATATATCTTTGAAAACCACTTGTATTCGGTAACTTCAAGCACCTAACGTGTATTATTTTAGTAGAATGCACTATATTTTATTTTGTTACATATTAAATATAAATGTATATATAAGCTAATGTAACTGGTTTATATATAGAAAAATGGAATATAGGCAAATCACTTCTCTTAATTAGCTATTAGTAGTTTCATTCATTAAATGCTACCGTCTAGTAAAGGAATTGATGTAGGGCTAATGACATTTTAAATTCTAAATCCGACTGTAAAGCTCTACAGATCAAGAAAACAGCTGTATGTGTTCTATGCACTATCTATAAAAAGAAAGGACAGGACATAGAAATGAAATACATTGTATTATCTTACACTATTCTGAATAATGTTATCACTAAACGAAAAGAGAATATCTTTAAAAATGTATAATGTACGAAGGATTATAAGATACTACTACTGGCTATTCAAATCTCGATATTTCCTGCAAAGTAGACAGCAGGTGATGTTGTGTTTGTGTTTCAAATCTCGATATTCCCTGCAAAGTAGACAGCAGGTGATGTTGTGTTTGTGTTTCAAATCTCGATATTCCCTGCAAAGTAGACAGCAGGTGATGTTGTGTTTGTGTTTCAAATCTCGATATTCCCTGCAAAGTAGACAGCAGGTGATGTTGTGTTTGTGTTTCAAATCTCGATATGCTCTGCGAAGTAGACAACGTGTGATATTGTGACTGTGTTTCAAATGTCGATATTCACTGAGGTATTAAATGAAGGTAACAGAAGAAATTAAGTTGAGGAATCTTTATGTGTAACACATCATTTCTATTATTTACAAAACTATTACACAGTGTACAATAACTGGACAACTTTGTTTTAACTATGACAGGTGTTTGAATAGAATCACTAGCACATCGCTGATCTACAGTACGGTCTCCTTCCTTTACATTTCCCGTATATGCCATGGTGACTGAACCAAGAAGGCAAACGGCTAAGGTGGTGTCAGACAAGTAAAAGTTGACGACCATACCACTCAGCAGCATTTGTAGAGAAGAACGATTCAAATAGATCTCTAATTCCAGTCCGGAAATGATTTTGCTTTTTGGCAGACGGACATGCGTCTGACAACGGCCCATCTCATTAGATCCTAACGATCAAATGGCCTATCTTATTTGGTCCATCTTATCAAATGGCCCATTATTGTGTTGAAGTTGCTCCAAGTTGTCCATACTAATGAGAACTGATGAGGACCTAGAGAGCTTCGGCACATCTCCAGTATTCCTAATTATCTAGTACAGTATGTATAGTACACTAAGTTAACACAAGTGGATGACATATGCGGAAAATAGACCTAGAATGGAAATAGAAAGATAGACAAACAGGTAAAGAAAGGGATGAAAGACGTAGGGATAAATCTTCTACATTACAACGCATCATTTCAAATAAAATACTTTAAATACACAACCGACTAAAACTTACATGATGATAGCTATTCGATTTACACGTGACCTGATTTCGCAATTATTTTATAAATGAATATATGAAACAGGAGCACTACTTACTTACTAGTAACAGAATTAAGACAGATTTCCTAAGACTGCTTAAACGACATACAATATTCTCCAGGCCTGTAGTTACTCCCAATGTTTACACGACATACAATATTCTCCAGGCCTGTAGTTACTCCCAATGTTTACACGACATACAATATTCTCCAGGCCTGTAGTTACTCCCAATGTTTACACGACATACAATATTCTCCAGGCCTGTAGTTACTCCCAATGTTTACACGACATACAATATTCTCCAGGCCTGTAGTTACTCCCAATGTTTACACGACATACAATATTCTCCAGGCCTGTAGTTACTCCCAATGTTTACACGACATACAATATTCTCCAGGCCTGTAGTAACTCCCAATGATTACACGACATACAATATTCTCCAGGCCTGTAGTTACTCCCAATGTTTACACGACATACAATATTCTCCAGGCCTGTAGTTACTCCCAATGTTTACACGACATACAATATTCTCCAGGCCTGTAGTTACTCCCAATGTTTACACGACATACAATATTCTCCAGGCCTGTAGTTACTTCCAATGTTTACACGACATACAATATTCTCCAGGCCGGTAGTTACTCCCAATGTTTAGACGACATACAATATTCTCCAGGCCTGTAGTTACTCCCAAGCGCAAGACTGGTAATAATACAAAACCTAAACTTTCGTCTCTCTAATCCGAAATTACATATTGCTTCAAAGTTATGTCAATCTTTCAAAAACAGTTTGTATTGTTGATACCTAAATCGTTTTAAATGATCATAACTACACTCCATCCTGTAATTTCTAAGTAATGACTATGAAATACGTGTTCTATAGTTTTACTTTTCATAATAGATGCATGTACTGTGCCCGCTACTTTGTTTGAATGTGTGCATTAGTGCAAATGAGTAGTCGATGTAAAGGAATTATTAATTTATCTTTTTACTTTAATTACTTTTATAAATTATATGTCATTAATCATAAGTATTTAGTATGCATATCTATGTTATAATTTTGTTATTTGCATTATCTCATGGTCTTCTAATAAATATACAAGTAGGACACAATGTTATATGTAGTGTTGTACAGTGTATTATACCAAGTCAGTCACAAGCAAATTAAATGTACGGAGGCAAAAGACACTACGTGAAAATAGATCAACCGCAAATGCACTGGAATGGCCCATTAACAAAAGACGAGAGAAACTGAGGTGTTTCTACTGATTTATTGAGCTCAAAACTCGCACTTTTTTAGGCTTTTCTTAAGACTCACGCACGAATCAATAAAAATCATTCACTTTAATGATTATCTAATATTTTAATTGACAAACTAATTAGCTAATCATACTAGAAAGAAGTGCTGTGATTCGAAACAACGTTGGAAGTCACTTATATCAATATACTTTAATAAATTAAAAGAATATAAAAGAATCGTAAAAAATACATGGAATAACAAGATAACGAATACCCTGATTTGAATTTCAATTCGGTTGGTACGTTCATCTGTTCATATTAACTTGTTAATGAATTTATTTAGTAGTGCTTGTATGACTGATTTTTCCTTAAATTTTATTTCATATTCCTAATAAAACCTGTTTTTTCGGAACTCTTAGTAAATAGACCGGACCTGGTAGCGCAATCGATAGAGCGTCGGCTCCACTCCAGGTACGGGAGGCCCCGGGTTCGATCCCGGGCCGCGAAATACCAAAGTCGTAAAAAATGGTAGTGGTATAGTTCCCTTGCTAACGCTCAAGCAAATATAAGGGTAGTTCCACGACTGGTTGGCCCGGTGTCAGGATAATGTGACTGGGTGTGGTATCATGTCAGGTGTTTACGGCATGCTATACACAGTGAAGGCAACACTATATCTGCTAAAAAAGTGGACACCGTCTCCAGATAACTGAAATACTGTTGGTGGGACGATAAACCCAATAAACAACAAAAACAATCTTAGTAAATATGTAATATACGCCGGTTGTTTGATGTATTGCAAAATACTCGCATGTTTCGGTGCGCCAAGAGTGCTGTAACATTGGATTTGTTATAGGTTAATAAGGACCTTGTCACGATGCGATTAATGTGATTGATATGCGCCCAAGACAGTGTGTACTTTTATATTTATTGTTGTGCTTTTAAGCATGTCTTTTTTTCACTTACTTTAGTTAAACTTAATTGCAATTTCATAAAGAATTGCATGTTTGCATAATGCAAATAGGTAAGTAAGAAAATGTCCTGTTAAAATTTAAAGAGAAATTTAAATTTAATCTCCCTCTAGACAAAGACAAACAGGGTAAATGTAAATGTGACGAAGACACTGAGACGAGACATAACACACACAAAAAACCCAGCAGTTACCGCTTTATAACGGACTGTCGGCAAAAAGACCGACTGGGGTGCTTTAACCTTTTGTGGAGCGCTCGAAGCTCGCTTTTCTTGAAGGTATTTTCTATCAATCAAACAGTCTAAACAAAAATATCCAGTCAAAGTGAGACAGCAAACAGTAGGCACCTGCATCGGGAATCAAAACAGATACATTAAACTTATATACAGACAGAATAGCTAGTAATAAAATAAACTATCAACATATGTACAATATTTACAGTAAATAACCTAAACATTCCAAATAATATGTCTAATCTCTTAGTTATGTCATGTCTTTCGTCATTCTTATCATTATTGCATGTATAATCATCTCGAATAAATTACTTTCATATTGGTTGTGTTTCATTTCATCTGTTATACAATATTATTGAATTAAATACAAAAGTGCAAATTAAACACGTTCACTTTGAATTGAATTACAGTTGTATCAAGAGTAATACTGTTTATATATATTTTTGTTTATTTGTGAAGCGTTAAAGGCATTCACGTTTTTCTCTTTATCTACTTTATCTAAATCTCCGTTTTAATTAGGGGGGTGAAAAGGTTTCGTAAATTCGATATATACAAACTAATTGGTTGAATGTTAAACGCGTTCGCTCGAGATATTTTTTTTTCTTTTTTTTTTAATGCTTAGAAACGCGTGATCTTAGAACGGAAGATAGCTGTGTTAAAATAAGGCATGTTTCTTTTAAGATGTACTGTCATATATGTTGTGTTATAGTTTAGTTGAAAGTGAGTAAAGCTTTGTTTGGTGTTGTATCAGCTAAATGAATAGATGCGAAAAATATAATAAAATGCGCATTTGCCTCAATATTTATTTATCGTTTTTGTGGCAATTGCATTTTCAAAAAATCCTGAATAATTCATTATAATTTCATACACTGTTGTTTAAAACCAGTTTGAATCAAGCTCAGCGGTCAACGACGTACGGCGGCTAAGATATATCTAACTGAAACTTGATAATGATTTGTACAATATGATAGCCCGTGCTGGTGATGGTTCTGGCAGGCTAACAATGTCAAAATAATCGACAAAAAACTCAGACCTTTGGCACAGTTTAAATAACCCTGTCTGAATTTCTCGGATCTCTATATTGGTGTTAAAGTTCACACCATTTTCACGTGTAAAGACTGGAAGAGATTGTCTGATTTAACTTATTCAGTCAATGTATTTTTTGTTTATTTATGTGCTCCAACTTGAGTACAAGATTCAGTAAACAACAATTAGACAAGAACCACAAAGGTACGTATATAGTTACTATAATATTATTTTTGTATTGACCTAACATAGTTCTAGGTTAAAACTGAAAGATTACGATGACAATGTTGCTATATTAACTAAGTTTGTAAAACCCGTATAGAATTTTTTTAAGATTATGACTAAAATCATCATTAAGTGATTAAAATGATATTATATGTACAATTATTCCGACACACATTTACTACTTCCAAAGATTTTATATACCCTGAAACCAATTACCATGCATTCCAGTTAGTTCCTTTGTCTTATTGCCAACAACTACTTTAGTTACAAGTTACATAAAATGTGCAATTAGCAACATTAGTTTCAAATGATTAAATTCTTAGTTGTAAAGATTCAATAAAAATGGTTACTCAGTTCTGTGTTTTAAAGGATATTTTTAATTATGTTAAAACCAGACCTGCGTTAATGTTCTGTTTGTTTATTTAATTAAAATTCAAACAGTTATCTATAATAATAATCTGCGAAACTGATTTAAAACTGGCTTGAAACTTATTTCTAATATTTAAAATTATTTATGAATTCTGCTTAACGTTAACCTTATAAAAGAGATATATCTAAATATATTTGTCGTACATTTCTTTTTTCTTATTATCTAGTTTTATATATGTAGTAAATATTTAGAATTTAAACGAATATAAAAATTGTAAGAAGCGCGTGGTTTTGACACATCTGTGATTAAGAAAAATGACGGAGTTTTTTTCTTTCAGGAAATTCATCACAAGGTTTCTGGCGATTCGCATATTGATAAATTATTACAAAGTGTGCACATAACACGATATCAGACCATTGGGTGTTTGTGTACTGACCAAAGATGCGATAAAGATTGTAGTTTAGAACTTTTTTATCACTGATACTCTGATAAGATTAGCCTTACAAAGTATGCCATTTCTCTTATTTCCCGTCTATAATTAGATGCAAAACATATTATGACATTTTTTTTTCTCAAATAACTTAACATTAATGACTTATCAATATATAGGACATATAAACAATAAATGAATGTCAACTTTTTTATTTTTTTGAGGCTGGGGGACGGATAAGCGCCGCCTCGTAATAAAGTTTGCGGTGTTCAGTATATCAGTTCAACTCCCAATGCAGGTGGGTACAGTTAGTTGTCTTACGTTGATGAAAGAAGTTGTTTTTCTATTTACACTGTTAGTGTGATAGAAAAAGCAAGAAGTGCGAGGTTGGAGAATTCCAGAAGCCAAGTTTAAGCACCACAGGAGGTCCTTTTGCCGACCGACTGTTCCAAGGGAGTAACTGCTTTATTTCTGTTTTGTATGTTATGTCTCGTCATCATGATTTTCTTATTTACATATTACAGGGCAACTTCTAAAGTGATCTAGGATATAAACAAACATCTTATAACAATAAACTTTTCAGTTAACCATGCGTCCGTTTGAATTTCTTTAATACTGTTTCTGGCTTAAATTTTTGGTACTGATTTTGACAAATTGTAAGGTGCACGAGACCAATTATCTCTATGTAGGTTAATTGTAACGAGGGAATGACACTGATACGAGTGTTTACATAAATGGAATTTGTCCTCTTGCCGGAAGGAAAAGAATAGATACAAGTAAAGTTTGCCATACATAATCTATCATAATAACAAATCCCATTATTTTCCTTTTCTTTCTTGAGTGTCATTGTTTAGTTTACGAGTATATGTTCGTTTCCTGATTTTCGTTCATGTCTGTTCGTATTTTAATATGTCTTAATGTATGCTCTTTTTCCCCACTTGATATACATCGGAGCAATGCATCTTGATTTATGTAATGCTGTATTCGTACCATTTATATAATATGATACCAGTGTGTGATGTCACATTTGTAATAGTATGTTTCTAAACTGGAATATTATTTTAATTTATGTTAACCTGCTCTTCATGGTGTTTGTTACGAAGTACGTTGTATGTCTTATACACTTTACATTTATAAGGAGAAAAATAGAGATATACCTGGAACGACCTGTCGGCGAAAAACAACGTCATTGGGAATTTTATTTTATTGCGATAAGATCTTTAATAATACATAAATAAATATCTGTCATCAGTTAGTAAGTAAGTATATGTCAACAGATACAGCAGATGTCATGAATAAAATGGCGTGTTAGTGAAAACATACGTCTTAGACATTAGACACTAGCTTTGTAGAAAATGACAATCTCGTCTGAGAATTATTCTTTAAGACATACATAACCAATTAATAGAACAATTGATTATTATTGTCATAATATATTCCCTGTTTAAACACAAATATGTTAATTTTTAAAAGTTTTTTGTCATTGATAATCTGGTTTCTTCTTTTTATTTACCAGCTACAAATGTATACATTTATCTCCGAAATCAACTATGAATTAATGACAAATAAACACGTAAACCACAAGCTTTCTCTCTGTATAAGTTCTTTAATTAAAACATTCGCCGTTTTATCAAGGCCATAGTTTTCATTTATATCTAAGCAAAAATCAAAATAACTTGTTACTTAACATATATTAACTGAACTTAAATAAAAAAGACGGAAATATGGCTGCACTTGCATTTAGATAAGAAACCTCTAATTGTTGTTATGGTTGTTGAATTTTAAAATAACAAAAGGCCAATCCGTCCTCGAAGCCATCAAGCTCGCACTAATGTACATAATTGCACATTTAAAACCGAGTCATCATTCAAACAAATAACATTAGCAGGAGACACTAGTTTTCATGCATTTTAAACGTCGTCTTATTCATTTAAAATCGCCTCAAATGTCAATAATATTTAAGCTCCTCCAACAGTCTTAAAATTTTTAGCTGTACGTTTTCTGTTTAATACTCGAATTGATATGATAAAGAACTATTCATTATGCGTTATTGTGAATGTTTTTGTCATTGACTTTAATGATGCTCATGTTTAAATATCAGTATTATATTCAACATTTGATTTACACGTATTTTTATTTTTGGCCATATGCTTCATTTGCCAGTCAAAAGAATATTTCTTTATAAATTTCGTTTATGTGAGATTTTTAACAGAGGAAATACATAACAGATAAAACCATACCTGATTCATGTTAACTTTGTAATATTAAATAACCTAAAGGACTTGAATTAATCTACTTTTAATACACAGAGGGACGATTACTAGCACACATTTGAAAAAATACATTCAGAGAAAGAAGTAAATCGCAAAATGCAAAATTTGTATCAGTCTTCTCGACAAAAATATACGACTGCCCCCGAGAGAACTCATTATTTAGCCGATCATATTGTTGTTGTTCTGAAAGAAGTTAAAATGTCAATAAGAGAAGGATTTTTTCCAATTATTTTTCTAAAAATCGCGCGTCTCATCGTTTCCATGGTAATTAATGCAAAATACTAACATTTTAGAGGAAGTAACAACAGAAAATCAAATATTCTGAATAATAATCAAATTACGCGAATTAAATTTAGTTATTTCCTCCGAACAACACATTGGTAAACATAAAAAGACGTTTTATGAAAATATATCGTATGTTATATTGCATATATCATTAACACAATAATATACTTTATACACAAAATAGTAAACAATTAACAATAAATGAGTACATAGAATATAGAACTACATGTAGTAGGAAAAAAGCAACAACATAATAAGGGAACTAAATTCAAGGAATAAAAATATTCCAACCAGCGTCTATGTATACGTGACGAATATAAGATAATAAAAAATGTCTGTTGATGGCGGTGAGGCAGAAAAAGACAGTAAAAGAGAAATTGAAAATATTTTAGAAGTAGTGATCTGTACAATTTTCCAGAAAACCAGCCAATGAAAACTTCCTTTTTTGTCCGATTTGGCATTATTATCAGCATTATACTCCCTACATAAGTTTACAAACCCCAAAAGATCATATTTAATATTGTCTGAGGGAAACATCGGTCGCATCGCGAGGTACGGAGGGAACGGGGCAGATGATTGTTAAATTGTTGCATTCATTATTGTCCTCGATGTATTCTAGAGGTTTCATCAGGAAGTACAGTACGAGAAGCTTCACTGGAGTTTACCATACCCATTGTGTATCTCCATGGAAGTTTCTATGAGCTATCATCGAGGTATATCCACAGCGTAGCTCGTGTTGTGTCGTTATGATGTTCGGGGATATTTTAATCGTCGGCGATGGTACGTCGATATTGCTATGACATTTTTGCAATGCACAAATTTCAGGAAAGATGATGAGTATATCATCTATAATTTCAACTGCTATGATAAACTGGTAGATTTTGTATTTTTGTGTTATATAAAACTGATTATTGACCAATGATCATTTCTACAAAGGAAAGCTCCAGTTTATTTGCACAAGGATTGGCTGAATTAGAAGGTTACGAGAGGCATTTGTTTAGTTTGCACATAATTTTATGTTTTACTTTGACCAGTCATAATATCTCATTACTGCCCAACGCACCAGTATGCAGAGTTGAATTATATAGAAACGATTGTCACGTTCACGTGAAAAAAAAAGAAGACTATAGATCCATTTTACAAATCTCCATTCATTCATATAACTTATTGAGCGTACTTTAATATTGTATATATTATCGGCAACGCTTCATATACGTGCATGTACTGCAAAACATGGAGATACTTCTTAGCCTTCCTGGTTTATTATTTACATAAATATATTAAACGTTTTTTCTTCGAAAATAAATGCAGTAAGGACGGGAAAGTAATGTCTACTGCCAAACTATTTAAAAACACTGACAAACAGCATAAACGATATTCGAATAAGTACTTATTAACTCCGTCTAAGTTCAAGAAACTATTAATATGGCTATTATAGATGTGTTCACTTTATTATATATCTTATATATTCTTGTGGACTTCTTATGGAATTCTTACTTTATCTTAGAACCAAGTCTGAAATAATTATGATTACTACATGTTATTTTACAGAAGATAAAAAAAATGTACAAAAATCGCACTGTGCTGATCTTTGCGAAACAGTTAATGCCTTCTATTATGGCATTGATTATTAATTAGGCATCAAACATACAGTAGAATATCCATAATGAGAATTAATCATTTCAGCATTTCGTAGACAAGGTCATACAGAAAATAAAATTACGGCTACTAAGTAGTTACGCGGATTCCATGTATTGCAATTGGACAATCATTCCATACCGTCTGGCATGTAAATACGTCAGGGAATATTTGGTCATTGTGACCAGGACAGGAATCGTTTGGTTCGTACATATAGTTCAGACAGAACCTTAACACGATTGAAACGCACAAAAATCTAAACATACATAATTTATTAAGACAGCCAGATGGGCTGTGAAATCACTTTTATATAGATTTTGAGAAACTTTAAGGTAACATACATCATTTATAAACCAGCCAGATGGGATGCGATATCACTTTAATATTAATTTTTAGAAACATTTAAAGTCCACATTTTCTCGGATAAAGCCTCTTTAAATACATACTGATAATAAATGTTTGATTAACATATACTTGGCCAATGTATAGACATATATAGTAAATGACGAAAGGTCGAAAAACAGAAGTGTGGCCTATATGGATAATTTTTATAGCAAGGTGATACCTAGTATAGTGGAGTCTCCATTTTGTTGCTAAGCATTCTTCATCAGTAAAAATATCCATACACACCAACGGCAGACAAGCAAGGTAAATGTTAATGTGAGAAAACAGAAAGACGAGACACAACACACAAAACCAACACCAGCGCGTCCTGCCTTTGAACGGTCAATCGTATTTTGATTTCTTAAAGACGACCATTGAATACCTACCTAGCACAATGAATAAATATAGAAATACGTCATAAAATAAGGATATATTTAACTTTATTGATTAGAACTTTCTGAAGACGTAATATAGATACTCATCAACAGTTGCCACTATTATCACAACAAAATATGATTACTAAAATCATGATTCGACTCGAATCTGGTGACAAAGATTTTAGTTGAAATAAGAGCGGTCAATATATGAGGACTAAAACGCCATGACATTAACGACTTTTATTCTGTGTATTGTTCATCCTCAGGATTTTTGTGCGTCCATTTTCCAAGATACAAATTTAATTTTGGTTCATTTTACTTTCAAACAACCAAGCATGAATGAACAACTACAACCAAACATATTTCACACTGACATTTTCATAATTTGTCTACTATGCATTTGTATAATCGTGGTGCGCTTATAAGTTCCAAACAAGTGACTGATGAAAGTTTACTTTTAACAATATTATTATACCACTCCAGCATTATATTTCTTCAGCACTAAAACAATTTTCATAATGTTTCATATAGCAATGTAAAAAATACATACATAAATACAGTGTGGACCACATAGTCTATACTTCACTTTCAACAACTGTCAACTGAAATGTGACTGTAAGTGGTCATACGTTATCATTTCCTTACTTTTTGATGTTGATTGACAAAATATCAGTAGCTTATGTAATTTCCTAACATCCCAAGACTGGTGAACGGTAGTTTGTTAGCTAAACTTTCGTTATAATAATTTTCTGACTCATGGCATAATGGAATAAGAATATACGTGTATAACAAAGTCCTATGAGCATTGCAACATATAGCAAACTCAGAAAAGGCACATGACAAGGTATTCACATGCAAGCCAATTGTAACAGGAAGAACAAATCTGTGGTGAAACAAATCCGTGATGAGTCATTTAACAAATAGAGCAAACCTAACAGTTACCGCCTTGGATCGATCGGCATGCAAAAGGATCAACTGGGGTGCTTGGTGCTTAAACCGGTTTTATAGTGCTCTAACCGCGCACATCGTGAGCGGTTTCTCAAAGGCAAGTAATGAAAAGATAAAAGATTTATTTAAATAAAACAAAGTGCTGACGTTTTCTTTGATATGTTTGACGAAAGTAGTGACGGCATTTACAAATAATGTCCTGATAGAATTTAGAAGATAGAGAAGTAGTATTTCTATTAAAGAAATATACAAAATTGTTGATTGTTAGTAAAATTATGTTTTGTTCGGGAAAAGAAAATGATTAGAGAAGTATAAATGGTTAAAACATCATGTTCATGTAAAGATGGAATTGAGAAGTCGTATGTGAATATATTATTTTTTCAAATATTTCGCTTTTTATGCTTCTAAAGATTCTAGGAGAATTCATATTGCAGGTTAGATATAGTGCCGATATTGAATGGATAACTATTTGTCAGGCAACCAATAGTTCTAAAGATCCGAACATTTTTAGTGTTTTTTTTTCATACAAATGCACACGCCAGTTTTAAAGAAAAGGATAAAATATAATCTTTAACGCAAATTTAGAAAGAGTGATCCATATGGATCTGAACACACTTAATATTTGATCTGTTATTTGTCACTGCACAAAATTGCATATACATATCTATATATGTATATACATATCTGTCTTTATTTATAACTCTCACGAACATCGTCAAGATATAACGACGTTTAATTTAAAGCCTTTTGGGTAGAAGCGGTTAGATTCAACCGAAAGACACGCTGGAAAGCAGTATAAAAGGAATCTGCAATCACCGATTCATAGTTGGTTGCCATAGAAATAGCAATTACTTGTCTAAATAAAATGTCATCGTAATTTATATATCCGGAAGGTAGGCATGAGTTTCCGGAATAAATAGATCGTCTTCTATCATGAACATTACGACCAATCGTCTTCGTCATGTAAGTTATGTAGACCAGTCAGCTATGACACAAGTATTTCTTTCAATGAATCCGCAGAATTACTTAAGTCAACGTTAAGTCAAAAGCAATCGAAATTGTGCGTGTAATTTATGTCCAGTCAGAAGAACGTTAACGTCACAAATAGACATATGAATAGTTTGAGGGAATGCTATGTAAAATGAACTGCATTCACCAAGGTCACACACCGACAGTACACACGATTTAACTCCAAGCGCTGACAAGATAATAAATACAACCAATGCTTGTAAACAGTTCTACACTTTGTACAAATATTGTTAACGCGGCAAATATTAGTATGAATGTATACCAGGGGAACCATGCTTACCAAAACAAATGCTAACATATGTCTGATGTTCAACATCAAAGGCGCCGGAGATGGCATTTGCTTCAAGCAAAAAGATGAATATGCTAGAAGCCAGAATATTTCATTTTCTTCCGTGATGTTTGCTTCATATTGTTGTTACTGCAAGCTATGGTGGAAAACCTTGGCTTATTTTTATTGAAAATAATACTACTCCAAAAAGACAGTTGATGATATTTATTATTGCCTTCTGAAAAAGTGCCCTTATGCATTTGATCTCTTCATGTTGCTGTTCAATGCGTCGTTATAAAAACTAAGAAATGTTAAGGATATATATTGTAAGACGTATGCCTAATTGCCTGGCTACATGTTCAATTGAGACAGAAAGCGCTAATTGACGCTGATGTTGTGTTTGCTTGTTTTGCCTTATTTCATATTATGCTTCAAATACAAATATAAAACACTTCTTTGTCTCCTAAATACCATATGGACAGTTTAAATTACATCACTACTTATTTTACTTACGTCATAGCTTATCTAAGAATACGTAAGAGCTTGAACATTTCTTATTCGAATAGAGCAGTTTTCTTTCGTTACTCACATATGAGAAATGCTTCAGGATGTGTGAGGTTAGAGCTAGCAAAAAGCCGGATGCAGCATGCAAGATGTTTCTTTTTGTAGACTGACAACTTCAAGGTGGTACATGTAACTGATGGGTTATTTCTATTCTTTTACTGCCTCAACCAAGATTTGTTCCTACTTTTACATTTGGCATGCATGTGAATACCTTTGCACTGTACTTGTCCATGGTTTGGTATATGTTGCAAAGCTCCTAGGACTTTGTCATATTTTCTCATTAGAAATCATGCTTCTTCGAGATATTTCGACATGTGAGGATAGCGTCATATGCGAGAAGTTTAATAGTAATCCTTAGCTTTAATTAACACCCCTTTAAAGTCTTTTTCAATGGACCTTCATGTAAACATTTAATAAAGTAAAGAATATATTACAGAGGGAGTTATATCAGTCACCGATTAATAATAATACACAGTTACATAGATTTACTCCGAGCTGTTTATTGTGAATTGTATATGGCGCTCCCAAACAAGGTGTTCTAATCTAGTCGTAAATTTGGATGGATCTCTATTCAACATGGTATTCCAAGTCGACGGAAAACAGCATCTATCCATACATTTCGCTAATGGCGAAGTCATTCTAGATGTAAGAGCAATCAGACTGTAAGCTTAGTGTCATTTTTATTGATATTCACAAGGCATTTACGGCTTGCAGACATAGAACTTCAGTAGGAGGATGCTCTTTAATGAGTGCCTTTGTTTGTTGTATAACAAGTTGTCACTTGCGCCCACGGATACTGTCTTCACCTAGCAATGTCATAAAATGTGTCCGTAATTGTACATTCATGTTACACGGAAGCGGACATATATATTGTTTATTGGGTTTATCGTCTCACCAACAGTATTTCAGTTATCTGGGTACGGTGTTCACTTGAAGCAGATATAGAGCTGCCTTCACTGTGTAAAGCATGCCGTGTACACCTGGCATGATACCACACCCAGTCACATTATCCTGACACCGGGCCAACAAGTTGTTGAGCTACCCTTATATTTGCTTGAGCGTTAGCAAGGGAGCTATACCACTACTATTTTTAACGACTTTGGTCGCGGCCCGGGATCAAACCCGGGGCCTCCCGTACCTGGAGCCAACGCTCTACCGATATATATATATATATATATATATATATATATATATATATATATATATATATATATATATATATATATATATATATATATATATATGAAAAGGCGCAGGACAAATGTAAAATGCCAGCCAAGTGTACAAGTACTGCAAATCTGTGAGTCATTTAAACAATAGCAAATCCAACAGACATTCGGCAATAGGTCGGAATTTACATTAACATGGAATGTGGGAATGAAAGAATTATAAATAACCAGTTTATAACCGTAGCTTTACTGGATGGATGGATGGATCGATGATTTGATGGCTCTATTGATGGATGGATGGATGGATGAATGGATGGATGGATGGATGGATGGACAGACTATTCCAAACAAAATAAGTTGTTTAGCAGGCAAAGCAATTTTGGGTCATGTCAAAGGAATCTTTACTTGTCGCAACAAAAGTAAACTGTTTCAACTTATGTTAAATTATGTCAACAAAACAACTTTACTTCATATAACTGAAAGTGGCTATTGTCTTAAGTAATTGGTATCATGTTCAAATAGTTATCGATAACATTTTATAATTTGCACCTTGTCAAATATGAATGATGCGTGTGTACCTAATAAATATAAACGACAAATAATTATGAATTTTATGTCGCTAAGACATGGCATACAAGTATTTTTAACACCAGAAAACAAACTATTTGTCAGGCATTCAAAATAGTTCGAACTGTTTTATGTTTCTTTTCATGATATTTAATTATTTAGTATTTTCACATTTGTTTGATATCTTTGAAGTTTTGTATAGTTTCTACAGTTCTGATGTCTTTGTTTGATAGAAAACAAGTTCCGTTTTCAGAAAATGCTTCTATAAATACGATATAAGCTAACCCCTAATGAATGCCCGACCGTTATCGAATACAAAACAAACGTATTTCTCACACTGGGAAAATCAATAGATAGCTTCTTGGTTGAGATAATCGCATTCTTGAATTCTTCAAAAATTAAAGTTTAAATCTCAGACCTCATATATTATAATTTAATAAAAATCCACTTGAGAATAAGTCCACTGACGTACGCAAAGGACACCTTTGGTGCAAAATATTTGCGCTTTTGGTGGCTGTCAGTTAGACATTAAAGCGTATGTAATTCAATAGTCTGTAAATATGTCTGGCATTCTATTGTATTTGACAAGAACACGTGTACAGAAAGAAAAAGACATTGAGCAAACGTCTGTCAAGCAGATCTGTGAATGTGAAATGCTATCTTAGACAATTGTTACACTTATTGCCTGGATGGGGTAGAAGAAGTAGCCTTAAGAAACTTTGTTGTTGTCTTTTGCATTATACCGGCGCAATTATGACTTTATTGAAGACTTCCAATTAGCTATTACTGAGGGAAGACCCCAAACATGTGTCTTGTGGAACCACGGGTAATTCGAAAAACCTACCAACGGTACACTCCCCGAGCGGCTTTCGAATTTCCAAATATATGTCTTAATATAATGAGTTGTTATTGGCTTTCCACATATCTACTGTTTTATTTTTTAGCTTATTAAACCTTTAAACCTAATTCATTGTTTTCATGTTGAGGTATGACAATATATATTTTTAAATTGTCCTTTCTGCCTCATAAATTTCAGAATAAAGGCCTTTTAAGATATTTTCAATATGATGTCCTATGATTGTCTTAACCTTGTTATGTTAATGTATAACAGGTATGCATGAATTAAAGTTTCATACCAAATATTATATGGTATTTTTAATCTTTAACAAAGTTGCACCATTAACATTCTCTTGACGAGTTTTGTGACGTGTTATGTGTCGATATTTTGCATCAACCAATCGGTCATTCTTGGTCACCTTAGAACGAATTCATAAGACAAAGGCAAGCAGTAAATAAACAGATCAGTCGGCTCTTTAACCACGCTGCTGTCTGGGATTTACTGGTCAGCATGTGTTGCATCTGTCTAGGAACGTAGATCAAAGAAGATAACAGTACAAATATAATAACTATATGACATATAAAACATATGTTTAAATGGGGAAGATCAAATTTCATCCTTGCCTTTACGAATATGCATTTATATACCAAAGGAAAGGGTTTTCATGTTTATGTTATATATGTTTTAAGTTAGTCCATTGCATTGTTTTGTTTTTATCACGACACATACAGTTCTATATTCGCTGTGAACTTGCTTGTACTTGTTTGTGTATACTGTATGCAAAGCGACACTACTAAGAACATGGTGTTTTTATGTTAATCATACAATGTGTGTTTTATATTGCACCATCTTAATGGAATGTTGCTTTATCTTACAGGTATCAAAGCATTAATTGTGGGAGCTTCATAAAGAACATTTGTCTAATTCCTTATAGCCAACAATTTACCTTCCCAATACGACCTATTGTGACAACCAATTATTGCACCACGCACCAGTATAAAAAGTACACTTAGATAAAAGCGATTAAGCATGTTCAACTGTAAAATACAAACAAGGGGTGTACCTTTAACATCCATTTCTATATATAAATCTGGTTTGAAGTTATATATGTGAGCGCTTTCCCTTAAATACTCAATAAGTACATGCAAGTAATACGTTTGTCCAAACCTTTTAAAACACAGACAGCCAGCATAATTACTGACCGAATATGTTCATAGCAGCTCAGTTTTGATAGACTTCAAATAAGTTGACGGGTTGTCTTGTTTTACAATACAACAAACACTTAACCCTTTTATTATATATCTACAATTCTGTTAAGGTGATTGTTTTATATTTAAAGTTGGAAAACCAATAATCAGAAGCGGCCCATCTTTCTTCAATAGTCAGTGTTTTTATGACGGCAAAGAATATACCTGAAGCAGGTAACGTCCAGAAAACATGTATACTGATGATTAACAATATAAAAAGAGTCTGAAACTGAAACTGTTTTATTTGCTTAAACGCCTATTTCTACATATAATACATATTCAATGGCGTTGTACAATATTATATCAGAACATTAAAAAAAATAAATAAATGTAGTGTCAGAATGATAAAACAATTAATTCTAAATCTAAAACATGTTATCAAAAGTAAAAGAAAGTAATGTTATTTAAAAGATTTAAAAATATGGCTATATTATTAAAGGACATGATAAAAGACATAAAAAAGTTATTTGGATAATAAAGAAATTGTAAAGTCAGATATTCATCACAGAATTAATGCGCAGAAAAACATTGTCTCTTAGTTCACTGTCACAGAGAAAATACATTATTTTACGGCTGCTCAATAATTGCAGGGATTTCAAGTATTCCGAATGGACACTTTGTCTATACCGTATGGCATGTAACTGCTTGGAATAATTTATTATAAGGAAAGAAACTGGTCTTTGTAAAACCCCAAGGTTCGTAAAGCAATGACAACATTTGGCTCTTAAGAAACTTTAGACTGCATTTTAACACTCTTGTTAGGCACACAAAGCTGCGCGTCCAGTTTAATAGGATATATTGTGACATCATTGAAAAACAGCCGTTATTTGCTTTAATTTATTGTAATCCTGGTTATCAAAACGCCATTTGATAGCATGTAATGTAAAGTTTCTGATCAAAATTTTGTTAGTAAAGCGCATGATTTAAATACATATTATTAATTAAGTTCAATAACAATAAACTAAATATGATATTTGGTAAATAACGACAGATCGATTACTGCAAAAGATACTTATTTTTAGCCCTAATAAAGCTTTCCATCAATATTACTCGTATTTTATTTATTTCTATGAGTATGTTCTACTGACAATTACGAAGAATGGAATTAACACAAAAATGCAGCCTAACGACCTATAAGCTTTTAGGGGCCATTCAAGACTTCCAAGACCGAAGGTCTTCTACAGGAAATTATGGTTATTTGTCATTGAACATCACCAACTTTCTAAATAAGAAGACAAAAGTATTTTGTTTGCTTTCTGATAGAGTATCTTTTAATGTCTTTGTTGTTGTTTGTGCTGTTTTTTTCATTGTTGTTGTTGTTTTTGTTGTTGTTTTTTGTTGTTTTTATTGTTTTCGCTGTTTAGCAGTAAAATCAATGGGTAAGCATTATTTCTTAGTTTTAAGTATGCGTCATTTTTTGGAATAATTTGTGGTGCGTATATTGAGAAAATCTATAGAGAGAATGAGAGGTTAGATCTTAGACTGACTGACTGCGCTAAAGCTGTATCGATATGGTTTGGTTTGCATTGTGTGTATGTGTAATGCTTCGTCTTATAATTCGTATCACTTGTATGTTCAACAAAAACGTAAATACCTTTTTAATAACCTTTTCATACCCTAGAGTCTAATGTTGAAAGCAACTGTTGGCGAGGGTAAAATTGTACCAGATTGCTTTTAACAGCTTAAATGCCCTGAAATGGTCGATTGATTTTCCTAACGCAACATATACACATCTTGGTGCAATTCCACCATTCTTTCCTGATTATCAGCAGTTTTAAATGCAAAGAGATCAAACAAACGCATCAGTCTCATCAGGTGACAACATTATTTGAGCAACTAAACACGGATATGCGATGATAAACATTCTTACTGCTTAATTAGAAGGATGCGTTTTTCTTTACATCAGTTTTTTGTGTATTGTAAACGACAAATACATGTTTCCTCTATCTATACTTTATAATTGCACTATTCAGGACGATTGGTTGTCCACGAATGCAATTGTTTCTGTGTACAGAAAGAAGTTCTACTACTTTTATTCAAAAGACTTTGGTATGTCGGCGATTGAACCTGAAGCCTCCCATACCTGGCGCCAACATATAACAGATCGCGCTACTAAACACAGTTTCCTTTCCTATCATAGAACAAGTGGTGTTGAGCTAAGACTGCTGGTTTCTCTGTTTGATTCATTCGAACTGTACTGATTTCTGATTTCAGTAAAAACAATGGAAACGGGCATAGGATATAGTAAGTGTTTTAGGTACTCACAACTAGTCAGGCATAGAACAAATGAGTCCAAATCGTTCAAATGTTACACGTACGTATTACATTTTCGAGAGATAATTGGATCGGCCTTTAGTATCTAGTTTGTCACGTGTCGTCTTTTATAATTGCTATTGAAGTTAAAAAGACATGTCACCTCAGACCCATGTTTTTCTTTTTAATGACCAAAGGTCCAGTCAAAAATAAACATTGCCCACGCGCTCCAGTCAAAGATTCTGAAGTGTATTGTTTATATTCAGTAAACATTTTGTTTTATTCCGTGATATCTACCTCTTACTGTTGCTACCACAAGCTAAGGCGTAAACCTCGGCCCAACCTGTTCCTTTAATAAAAACTGTATCAGATCAAACAGATCAAACGGACAGCTGCGAACATTTATTAATGCCTGCTGCAGTATATCCCCGTCAATTACGTTATTCCATTATTCCATTTCATTACATTATAGAAAGCCTAACAGTGATATATAGTGTTCAATGATACGTTTTAGATTTGTGTCAACCGATTGCAATTTAAGCCTGTATATCGGGTCATGGAATTTACATTGATTAATCACAAAAAGAAGTTTAAAATATACATCAATAGTTACACCAATGAACAAAGATAAATTTTTACTATTCTGAAATATATATTACACTCCCAAAATAAGCTGTTTGACTGATTTCATTTTGTATGAATACTTGTTCGATATGTTATTCAAAACCAAATGAAAGAGACATATATCCAATTCCAATGTCAAACCCATCCTAGATTTAAGGGCAATTTTACTGTAAACATAGTCCAATGTTTATTAATATTCAGAGAACATGTGTAGCTTGCAGACATAGAACTTCAGCAGGAGAATAAAGCACAGTCTATAAAGCGTGTCTGTGTTTGATATACAGCAAGTTGTCGTTTGTGCCGGGAACAATATCTAAATCTAGCAATGTCATTAAATATGTCTGTGTTTTTAACTTAATGTAAGAGGCAGAAATACAGAAAATCTGTTTCGATCAGTTAACATAAAAAAATAATAATGAGACTACATCTACATGACTGACACAAAATCATGGATATAACATACATGTGTTGCAAGTACAAAGTCGTTAGAGTTTATTTACAATTAACTGATTTCTAAGAAATATTGCATTGTCTAATAAAAACACAGCACATTAAAAAGTTACTATTAAATGCCATGTATTAATCATAGTAAGTCCTGACATGCTAAATTTAAGAAATTTCGGTTTTCCAGATAATATAAGAAGATTCGAGATAATATGAAATATATCACGATAAATACATTTTTAGACAATGGGATTTCTTACTAACAAATGATACTACTGTGGTACAGAACGTGTTTCGTGTAGACACTATATTTCCGCATGATATGCAAATGTGGCATTGCGTTTATAGAAGCAATTTGACTAAAGCTATACTAAGGTCTGATAATAACAACCAGATTGAGATGTGAAACAAACACCAATATCATTTATTTACGTACACTCTGATCTTCAAATTTTGTTACAAAAATTATATGTTGTTGGATTAAACATTTGGCGTCGATGTATTCACATAAAAGATAAAGTTTAATTTCTGACTTTGCGTTTAATGAACATACGAGCAATTTCTGTTTTGAGATAGTTTAGGTCTTTGGTATTGATGATTTATCTTTACTAGCTTGTTGATGATTTATCTTTACTAGCTTGTGATTAATATTTTCATTTTTACTTAAGAATATATGACAAAGTCCTATGAGTATTGCAACATATACCAAACTCCGAAAAAGCACAGAACAAAGGCATTTCACATGCAAGCCAAGCGAAAAGTAAGAATGTTCATTTTTTTAGAAACACATAATGGGAACTTTTTGGAACGTTTACGTTGCCGGGGCTTTTATCTACTGTACATACTGTACATATTTTGATAGTTTATTTAATTACCAGATATCATGTATGTATATAAGTTCATTGTATCTGTTTTAACTCCCGGTGCAGGTGCTTACTGTTAGTTGTTTTACTTTGACGGGATATTGTTATTTACACTGTTTGTTTGATAAAAAGAACTAAAGAAAGTGTTAGAGCGCTCCACAAACCAGGTTTAAGCACCCCAGTCGGTCCTTTTGCCGATTGTCCGTTCCAAGGCGGTAACTTATGTTTTTTCCTTTTGAGTGTTTTGTCTCGTCTCTGTGTTTTTGTCACATTTACATGTGCCTTTGTCTACATATAGATGAAATTTAAATATCTGTGGAAATTTTGATAGGACTTTTACTTATTTTACCTATTCAATGTGGCAAAGACACAAAAGTTGTCAAATTTACACCCGGACTTGTGCTTATTGTAGTTTTAATTGTCCACTCCGGCTAGTTACGTAACCAAAATACACAAATCCTTTAATGTATTTATAGTTATTTTATCTACTAACTATTGGTTTTCCTTAGGTTGTCCTTGAGCATACCTTTGACTTGCATTATAATACAGCAACAACATTGGCCTACACTTGACACAACAATGTATACATTTATTTAGTTCCGGTACCTTCAGAATTAGCAAACAGTTTACTCATTTTTTTCTCTAAAAGAAAACAATGTCATTGGTGTGCCGTTACTTATGTCCTTAATTATTTAAACACCATAGTTTCAGTCTTAGACCTCATATTTAAGAAGGGAAAATGAAGGATAAACCGCAGGAGTATACATGTAGATGCACAGATACAATGGCAAAACAAACCTTTTGATTATTCGAGTTTTGGGTGGCTGCGAGTAACACAATCGTGTGTAATTTGTCTGGCATATATTATGTAGGACAGGAATACGAGTGCAAATGAGACTTAGACATTGGGTAAACATCTGTCAAGCAGATAAGTGATGTGAATTGTCTTATATTATTATTACACCGATTGAACTCAACTGTATTGATCGCTCGAACCATACGTATAGACTGGAGATTTTTTGTGTGTGTTTTTAATTGTTTTTTTTTTTTTTGTGGATGTTGTTCTCGTTAGGACACATAAATCGTCATATTCGAATCATCTATTGACTAACTTCCAGCATGTGAAGAACCTAGACATGTGCCTGGAATAATCGTCCGGTCATCTGGAAAATCTAGCCATATCATTGTTGTTTATGTTATGGTAAAGTATGAAAGAATCATAATTTGAATAATGGTCAATTTCCCACTTGAGTATCACAATAAAGGCATTTTAATATATTTTTGACTTTGTCGTGAAGAAAATATATAAAGGACATGCATGATTTAAAATACAATATGAAAGATAGTATGCTATCTCTAAACAAAGTTGCAACAATTTAAATTAGCCGAGTAGTGTTGAAAAGTCAAGTAAAGTGTTTTGATAGTTTAGATCAACCAATCCTTAACTCTTTGTCTGCTCTAAAGGGTCTGTTGATCACCATGTGTTATTTCTGTCTAGGAACGTTTATTAGAAGATTGGAATATCATATGCCGCATGATTGGGTTAAACACGACACAACAGCAAAACAAATAGGACAGATAAAGCATAATTATGCTCGACTGAATAAGGAATGTCAGATGCCATCCTTCAGAGCTTTCTGAAATGTCAAACAAGTCAACATGAAAATGATTGTTCCATGTCTCGTAAGTTAGAGTGTTGCATTGATATATTTTAACCATGACACACATTATCTTTTTTCGCGTTGTAGTTGTTTTTATCAGATATTGTTTATTGTATATGCACAATTTAACTCAGACAAAATTGTTTTGCTTTAAAATATATTGTATTTATGATTTAATGTTAAAAGGATAGATAAATGTATATTATTCAGAATATATAGAGCGCAAAAATTAACATATTTAAGATGAATCTGAACTTTCTACCCTTTTTCTGTTTTAGGCATTATTATTAGAAAACAACTTTCATTTACATACATTTAATAATAGATTTAAATCGACCCCATGTCTAAAAAATGCCGTTAAATAACCAATGTAAAGGTATGGTATAATTCAGTCACTGCTAAAAAGAAACAACATAAAAGACTGTCATTTTATCATTTGGTAATATCTCTATTCCACAACAGTGTTGTACTTATACATGGAGTATTGATGACATGATTCCTTGTTCTTACCTTATACGGTCATTATACCTAATACCAATTTCCAGACTAAAATGGTATTTGCAAGAAAATCATATTTATTTGAGATAAGTCTGCTGTTTTACTCGTTGAATTAAATTGATAGTTGTTAAAACAAATCAGAAAACACAAATGTTTTTGTAAGGGGATATTTTGAAAATGTTCATGTTACCTATGAACTTGATGAATCCATGGCATACTATGACAAAGCAATGGCATAATATACCAGTATACACTGCTGACATACCGTCTCAGCCAAAGATGCGCTGTTCTATTAAAATAAACATCACATATATTTTATCATTATAACCCTTATGCAATTATTACTCCAAAATACATTAAGACAAATAAAATAATAATGTGTTTGATCGATTATTTTTAACATACGGTCATTAAAACTTGTTTTACGATCACGGATATCTCGCTCTTAAAATTACTCATTTCGCAGACAAATAAGAAGAACAAAACTGATCATACACCAGATTGCCTACATAAATGATGCTCTTAAGATCCAGTCTAGTCATTGGTATATTTGTCAGCAAATACAATCGTGGTTTTAATTTCAAAGATCTCTTCATTGCTGTATTGATCATAGAGTAAATGTTTAAAGCCATGGACATTTAAATATCTGTTAATAAAAACTAGACACAATGAATGAGTTCTAACCATACCAGACAAAAGGCCAGATGTAGTTTCTTAGGACTTTGTAAAAACACGATTTGTTAATGAAACATTGAGAAAAAACTCTGACAAAATGCATGTAATAAACGGATAAACACATACAGAGGACAAGCTCAAAATTAATGGAGATATCAAAACATTGAACAAATTATAAGGCAGTGTAAAAGTTAAGATGGCAAAGCTTGAAAGTATAACGTCGGAACTAATAGGCATAGAACAAATAATCTAGTAATTGAAAAAAAAAACAACTTGAAATACATCTAAGATGTTGGAAGAAAAATGGAGTGAAATATTTCATGAATCTAACTTTCAAGGCAACGAAATTAATGATCATAAACAGTGCACTAGACAAAAAAACCTTCAGCGAATACGGAATGTATGACCAAGACAAAAAGGAGTCTTGGCAGAATATTGTCGGAAAGGTTTTCAGAGGAGCATGCTTAGCTATGGTGAGTTCCTATTTACCATAAACTTTGGAACGTAAATGTATTTATTCACTTAACGTTTCACTAACATTTCCAACATTAGAGCATCTATCTGTCTGAAGATGTGCATATCTAAGTGTCATTTGAAATATAACAGGAAGACACACTAACGGCAGCCAAGTTATTGAGTGGTAACTAAAAATAATCGAAACAATATTGTATGTTGTCGTTGTGTGGTGTTGGTGGATTTGATGTTCCCAATACTACTTTCAGCGACAGTAATATCTCGTTCCAAAACTTTCTATAGCAACTGGATTGTTTTTTTATCATACATAACTGGCGAACTCTCCGGAAAATCAAGACTGTGAGACTGCACGATACGACGTATCCTTGACGGAATTCACCAGGGCTTTGTTACCTAGGTAGCAGAATATTTTTGTCGTTATGATTTTCTTTATTTAAATGTAATGATGTTTTATGGTAATATTTCATTTTGATATTTCGCATCATATAGCATGTACTAATTTTGGAAATGATATTGATACTGCAAGATAACCTGTCGCACAGACTACCTTATAATTATAATTTGCATGCACTTTTCTGCCCTCAAACAGATTTCACAACAGTTTAGCCACTTTTTGCGTGGCAAAAAGAAAACGCCGCCAGAGGTACTCACAAGGAATAATCATATAATTATTTTGAAAGTTTAAACTTAGTAATTGAAACAGAAGAACAAAGACAGTTATATAAGCACGTCAAAGTAGTGGAATTTTATGCATATATCATCAGTGGAACTCTAAAACATAGTATTCAACATACAATAAACATCAATGCTATTGGGTAATATAAGGCATATAAACAAAACAGTGTGCATAATAATAATAATAATAATAATAATAATAATAATAATAATAATGATAAAAATTAATAATAATAAAATAAATAAATAAATAAGTTAATAAGATTTTGTGAAAAACTGAAACCAATAATTGCGGAGAAGGTGTGGTTTGTGGTGAATTTGATTAAAATATAAAGCTTCTAGAAATACGTCTTGTCTTTATGCTAGTTCTCGTACATGTAACTAATGAATACAAAGATTGCATAAGACATGTACGTGATAGAATATCTTTTAAATCATTGGTCTATTGTTATGTTAATTTTTCTAACGTAACAAGTGTGAAAACCCTCATACATTTATACTGCTTAATGACAAAAAAAAAACATTTTGTTGGCATAACCATAAAAAAATAAGAGAAATATTTTAAAAACGTCCATTTAGCATCACATTCCGCCCTTTTTGACACGTTTGGAAAAGAGTTCGTTCTTTCTACAAAGTTTGTAGCTTTTGCATATTTGAAGTTATGTCCCCATTAAAAGTAACACAACCAAATAATCAAATGAAGTGTTAATGTTTGTCATGAAAAACATATTTATTAAAGATAAAAGTCAACATATTTATTAAAGATAAAAGACAATAATTATGCTAACATATGTATTTCTTTAACAAAGTTTGGTGAGAAACGAGGTATGCCATTTTTCAAAAGAACTGCAAGAATACAATAATTATCAAAAGCAAAAACAGACAGTTAGATACTATGACCCATTATCCTTTCATAAAAACAGGTGTTTGTTGTCAATAGTATTATAGCATATTTATATAAAGTTTGTTATTCAGGTTGATGCCCATTTAAAACAGGTAACTCAATAGAAATATTTATATATGCATACTTTTAGCAACAGTTATATTACTTTGGCCTTTCTATGATTGGATTTTTTACGTTTCAAGATCTTAATACAAGAACATGGCATCAGGATGTAAAAGTAATCAGTGAAACCATCGCATTTTTTTAAGTTTCATACTTTTTATGTTTTTATTTGTATTTTGTTTGTATACATCAGGCGCTTAAAACATCAAAAGCTACGCATGATGACGAGAACAGTCAATACAATTTATTAAGACAACTGAGCATGGTTCTAAAATGAATTTTCGTAGTGGGAAGTACCTAGGTGGTCGTTTTGTTACACTCATAATTTATAACATTATTGATTCTATCAAAAAGACACTAGTCAAATCAATTAACGCGGTAATTTGAACATGAATAGCTGTTTCCAGTCCTTACAACTGAACACATGGTAATAGGATTGTTTCGTCGAAGCACAAGTAGTTTTGCATGGGAATTGGCTTTATTTAATTAATGAATCTTTTAACAGGCAGTGTGGTTTGCTGATTTCCTTTTATTTCATCTAAACATAACATGCGGCACATTTCTATTGTTGTCTTTATTTATACTTATAACATTACAGTTTATCATTGACCGAATTATGGATAATATTAATTGTCATACATTTGTTAGTCAGGTGTTTAGTAGTTGACTACTTACCTGTAGCGACGTTCCTTAAATCGTCATTATGCTATTTCAAGTATAATCAGAAGATGCTAAAAAAACAGGTCCCATGACAATAACCAATCAATCAAAATTCGATACCACTAGACAAAAAAACACAAACTGGCCAATGTCAAAGTGACACTAGACGAACTCAAAACTGTCTGTCAGAAAAAATACAACCTTTGGAACTAAATAACGTTTTACGAAGCGCTCAAACCAGACACGTCCTGAATGTTTAACCTAATGACGAACAGATCAAAAGGTTCACATCAATATGAGCTAACTCAGAGTAGGCACAATAAATAACCAACCTCACAAAAAGAATAGCACTTAACTATTTAAAACGGGTTTGGATTAGTACTTCGGCAACTAAACAATTAAACAGCGGAATCAACTTGAAATTATGTATGAAGCAGTTCAAGCGGAGACGGATAAAGTGAGGACATGTTGGTGACATTTTATGATAAAACGCAAGTAACTTTTTTGAAATTTACAATTTTCTTTGACGGCGGCAATTGTCAACTTTAGGCGGTAATTGGCAAACAATGTCATTAAAAAAAGCAAAATTAAGTAACGATTGTAGCAAAACTAGTTCTAAAAATGATGCTATTTCATGCATATCTGCAAGTTGAAAGCCAAAAAGAAAGACATACAATTTTCTGAATTAAGGACTACCGTGCAATATCAATCTGAATAAAATAGAGTGTGCTTAAGTAGCGTCACCTTTAAAGGAAACGACTTGAGAGAAATAGCGACAGAATGCCTACGATATGTCACTGTTTTATGAGCCTGTCTTCGTGTAATTTAAAGAGAGTTTTAGTACAAGACTGTAAAATTATCATTAAAGGAATCAACGATTATACATAGCATCAATAAAAGTACTTGATATATTTTGTAAAAAACAAGAACGTAGGTTATTTCCATCCTGCAAAAAAGAACAGCACTGAAAATAAAAGTCTAAGTATTGTTTGCATTATTGTACTGCACGATTTTAATATAATTAAAATATCTCTCTGATCTTGATTTTGTTTTGTGAGGTTACATCGCGCAAACATTTGACATATGACTATTTTAGGGACATACTGAAAAATCTTAGATATGTGTCTGGGTAACACCGCTGGCGAACCGCATGTTAGAGGAAATATCTGCCTACATGTATGTTCTAGCCCCGATCGCGAACTTAAATTGGTTAAGTTACAAGCCTCACATGATTATAGCCCTGAAGTTAATTTAGACAAAAAAAAACCCATATCAGACTTGATCACTCACATATTACATAACTGAACAATGTAATGCAGTTTAAAAAATAAAACGTGCATTTATGTTGTTTATCTCTGAATTCTTTCCTGTCATCTAACATAACAATAATGGAAGGTCGATGTTCCCGAAACAACATCCCCGGGTTTCCTTAATAAGATACAATTTGACATTATAAAGACAAATGTAGACGTTTTTTCCCGGACTGGTTTGAGCTGAAATACTTCTCAAATATTTCAAATGGCCACATATTGAATACGGTCTAAAGCAGCCATCAAATTGAGATAGATGACTCACTTCCTGAAAATCTCACTTGACGTTGACCTTACTCAAATATGAATGTGAGCACCAGCTGCAGACCTACACAGACTTTTGCAATTATATATGCAGTCATTTATATGTTGCAATGCTCAAAGGACTTTGTCATATTTCCTTATTCATGATCACAACAATGTATTTTTTCAATTAATAAGAATATACCAGACACAGTCCTATGAGCATTGCAACATATACAAAAAGATGAAAAGACACAGGACCAAGGTATCCACATGCACGCCAAATGTAAATGTGAGAACAAATCTGTGATGAGTCATTAACAATAAGAGCAAACCCGAAAGTTACCGCCTTGGAACGGTCAGTCGGCAATATGGTCCGACTGGGGTGCTTAAACCGGTTTTACAGAGCTCTAACCTCGCACTTCCTGATAGGTTTCTCGAATGCAAGCAATGAAATAAAAACTGATCCAACTGAATAAGTGTCCAACCGCCGACGCCTCGTCTGACAAGTTATGACGACAGCAGTGACGTCATTAAAAATAATGTCCACATAGAGTTTAGAAGAGAGATAGGTATAATTTCGATTAGAAAACCTAACAGCGACATAGCTCAGCAAGGAAACCATCAACGCATGAAAAAAAATTATTTGAAAAGATCGGTTTTCTTTCCATTGCTTGCATTTGAGAAACCCCTCAGGAAGTGCGAGGTTAGATCTCTGTAAAACCGGTTAAAGCACCTATTTGTCCGAATGGCCGTTCCAATGCGGTAACTGTTGGGTTTTTTAATGGCTCTACACTGATTTGTTTTCTCGCTTTTACACTTGGCTTGCACGTGAACACATTTGTTACGTGCCTTTTCAAATTTTGGTATATGTTGTTTTGACTTTGACATATTTATTCTTTACATTGACAGGATATATCAAATCCATGTGTAAAAAGTAAAAAGGGTCATGCTTGTTGGAACCTATAAACATATTGTGTAAATATTATTATTTAATAGGATAATAATTGCCAAGCATCCCCATGGTATTGTTGTTGTTTCTCACGTAGTAAAATGGTGTAAATTTAATCACCATAAACGATATAATCGTGTACACCTTTCACGTCACCGTAACTTAAGGTCAGTTACAGTAACTTAGAATTGTAATGGATAACATAAATGCGCCAATAATTTATTATCCCTTGACGATTGTGGCATTTTCATTTTGAATATTTTTAAATACGTTTAAATTTAACTTAAAACCATTTTTAGTTAATAAGTTTATCATTTAATAAACAAATAAATAAACACAGTTTTAAAAAAAAAAAGACAATATATAGACGTTTTTAATTCCGTTTTGTCTTTCTAGATTTTGTCCATTAAACAATGAAGTTATTAATATAGTCATCGGAATATTACATTGAAAATTATTTTTACAATAGACGATAACATTATATGTACATAGTGTTATTATCTGATACGACTGGCAAAGGTCAGTGCTAATTCACTGTCAAGCTAGTTCTGTATTCATGTTGCCGATAATTGCGGTAACATTAACCCTGGTATTGGTGTGCATTGATGGCTCAAACATATTTGTATAATGTTATAATCAATTTGTCTTTGCCATATTATTATTATACATCTGTAATCTTAGAGTTTTATGTACGCTCTTACCGAAATAAATGTGTAAGGGGACAGTTATGGACCCAACAAACTGCCCAACATCAATCGTCATTCCTATAGAATTAACTCTTATAATTGCCTTTATTTTAACCATGGGATTGATTGGAAACTGTTAAATAAAGGCAACTTCGCACAGCATAGATACTCTCTTAAATAACTTGCCCGCATTTGGAATATTAACTGTGATAGCATGCGTTATATACTATACATACGGAATAAATGCAACTTTAATATTCGCTGCATTTGGGAGCCGCAATAGATCTTACCAGAATTTTAAAAGAAACCTATTAGACTTTTCTTTGGTTGCTTTTCTTATGAAGTATTGTTTACTTTGTCAAATCTTGTTACCGTAATGTCACGATACAAAACGTTTGTGCTTACAATATTCAGCATATATGATAACATTATAACATATAATGAAATAAAAATTTAAGCGGATTACCTTATTACCACAAAACGGTGAAATGTTTATAGTTAAAAATAGAAACATTGCGTCATGTTTTCGTATCGATAAAGTCACCCCTGCAACATCGAGACTAGACATTACAAATGGAGGGCAAATCTACAGTCGCCGCATTGAAATGGTCAGTCGGCATGGTGGCTGACCAGGTCGAATGCACATTTAAATGAAATTGCCCCATATTGTTATTACTTAGCATTACTTCCCTATGAGTCATCATGCTGTTACTTGTCATGACTTCACTAACAGTCCTCATGTTGTAACTTGTTCTGACGTCACTTGCAATTCTCACGATATTACCTTCCATGACTTCACTAGCAATGCTGTTGTTGTCACTTGTCATGACTTCACTAGCAGTCCTCTTGTTGTTACTTGTCATTACTTCACTAACAGTCCTCTTGTTGTTACTTGTCATGACTTCACTAGCAGTCCTCTTGTTGTTACTTGTCATTACTTCACTAGCAATCCTCTTGTTGTTACTTGTCATGACTTCACTAGCAGTCCTCATGTTGTCACTTGTCATGACTTCACTAGCAGTCCTCTTGTTGTTACTTGTCATTACTTCACTAGCAATCCTCTTGTTGTTACTTGTCATGACTTCACTAGCAGTCCTCATGTTGTCACTTGTCATGACTTCACTAGCAGTCCTCTTGTTGTTACTTGTCATTACTTCACTAGCAGTCCTCTTGTTGTTACTTGTCATGACTTCACTAGCAATCCTCTTGTTGTTACTTGTCATGACTTCACTAGCAGTCCTCATGTTGTCACTTGTCATGACTTCACTTGCAGTCCTCTTGTTGTCACTTGTCATGACTTCACTAGCAATCCTCTTGTTGTTACTTGTTATTACTTTACTAGCAATCCTCTTGTTGTTACTTGTCATGACTTCACTAGCAGTCCTCTGTTGTTACTTGTCATGACTTCACTAGCAGTCCTCATGTTGTTACTTGTCATGACTTCACTAGCAATCCTCTTGTTGTTACTTGTCATGACTTCACTAGCAGTCCTCATGTTGTTACTTGTCATGACTTCACTAGCGTCTCATGTTGTCACTTGTCATGATTCACTAGCAGTCCTTTGTTGTCACTTGTCATGACTTCACTAGCAATCCTCTTGTTGTTACTTGTTATTACTTCACTAGCAATCCTCTTGTTGTTATTTGTCATGACTTCACTAGCAGTCCTCATGTTGTCACTTGTCATGACTTCACTAACAGTCCTCTTGTTGTCACTTGTCATGACTTCACTAGCAATCCTCTTGTTGTTACTTGTTATTACTTCACTAGCAATCCTCTTGTTGTTACTTGTCATGACTTCACTAGCAATCCTCATGTTGTCACTTGTCATGACTTCACTAGCAGTCCTCTTGTTGTTACTTGTTATTACTTCACTAGCAATCCTCTTGTTGTTACTTGTCATGACTTCACTAACAGTCCTTTTGTTGTTACTTGTCATTACTTCACCAGCAGTCCTCAGTGGCTGACCAGGTCGAATGCACATTTAAATGAAATTGCCCCATATTGTTGATACTTAGCATTACTTCCCTATGAGTCATCATGCTGTTACTTGTCATGACTTCACTAGCAGTTCTCTTGTTGTTACTTGTCATGACTTCACTAACAGTCCTCTTGTTGTTACTTGTCATGACTTCCCTATCAGTCCTCTTGTTGTTACTTGTCATGACTTCACTAGCAGTCCTCTTGTTGTTACCTGTTAACTTCACAAACAATCCTCAAACTGCAAAGTCAGACACTGTTTTATTTACTCATTGATACCTAGAGAATATATATATATATATATATATATATATATATATATATATATATATATATATATATATATATATATATATATATATATATATATATATATATATATATATATATATATATATATTGTTGCTACTTAAATAGTTTACCATGCATCAGTTTGTCAAACGGCAAATGGTATATATCCACGAGAAATATAATGATTTGTAAACCTTTATCAATTTGCATTTTGGTCTTTCTCGGGAGGATAGTGGTTATAAAGGGGACAATTGATAAGCATTGTCTTTTCCGGCAGATAATGAACACGATAAGCCTACTATATTTAATACGACTAACTGCTTGTTAATAATAAGCAAAATAATCCAGATATTTCCTTATCATACAGTAAATGTGTAGCAGTAGAAGGCTATTAGAACATATTGTCTGTTTCGACATGAAGTATGTACAGAGATTTTCCCTTTGTTCGCTAAGTGCCCTTCCTTTAAGCAGCTAATAAGCACATTCATTAATATATCACCTAGCATGCGCAAACATTTCACAATGGACGACACAAGTATTATTTGTTGGCATCCATATTATTCTGCATACTTATTGACATTTCGAGGCACGGATAAAGAATTTTTCGATTTACAATCATAGACCCCTCTTCGAAATCTAGTGAATATGATAATGTTTTGCGAACGAGTCAACCACAACGCGTTATTTAAAGGTTGTATAAAACTTGCATGTATTACTCAGTCATTGTTAAATGCTAAAACATTTATCGTTTACATCAATGATATATGCTGGAGAAAGCCAATTTGCTAACAATACCTGCCTCTTATTTCCACTTTGCATTGATTGCCATGAACAAGCAACTGTTCACATTTTGGTAAATTAGTTCATCGGCTAGAACTCCCAATATTCGCTGGCTGAATAACTATGTATAATCATTCATCTTGAGATGAGCAAAATTAGACTAGCGATTGCTGAAACATGATGGATACCTATCCGAGTTGGTAATGTGAGCTATGTCTAGGCAATTGAACCGGGAGCATATATCACGGGAGGTGCAGACAATGTATTTATTTCTGATTTGGGGATTTTCTTTATTTTGTGCTGTACCCTACTTTATAAAGCACGGTGAAAATCGCGAAGTTCAAAAAATAATAAATTAGTTTGACGTATTTGTGTTTTCTCTTTGTAATATATTTGAGTGCTTAAAGGTAATCGTTATCCTTAAGAAAATATGTAGTCGCCGAATAAGTAAATGTTAGCAAAACTATGCATACTGGTGTTTTCTTAATTTACACCATCTTAGTAGTGGAGCTTGGTATAAAGTGGACAACGCTTCTTAACGGTACATGTCAAGAGCACATGTAACTTGGGCCGAAGTGTTCCGAGAGTAGCGACATTAGAAACGTCAAAGATAACATCGGAAATATAGTAACTATCACGGGACATGTCAAATTATGCGCTCATTTAAAGCGCATTCGTTTGTGCATAAATGTCATTTTTGCTCGTTTGATCTCTTTCATTCTTATATTGCTTGACATAGTTATGAGTATCGATTCAAATGACGATTATGTCAACGTTGCTGCTCCCCTAGACATTAAAAGCCACTTATATTGCATTTAAATGTTAAAATGTGTATTTAACTTATATTAAAACACAAGAAATCGACACGTCCCAATACCTTAAACGTATTTCTTAGCATTTTAGTGACATCACACTGGAATAATTATATAGTCGCAAGGTTTGACGTATATAGTCGGATGAAGTAACCAGCTTTGTGTGTGGGAAGAACCACAGGCTTACCACATGTAAGGTGGTGTTCTGTGACACTATGTCTTTCAACCCATTAAGCATGATCACGATGTTACTTGAAAGGGTATTTTATCTTGCTCAAGATTAATGTCGTCGTGTCCTAATACTTAATCTAACTATCAAAATAATAAGAACACACACATGTAAATGATGGGCCTCATAAGGCTCATATAGTTTACTCGGTGAATAAGATTAATCACGTTATTATATGATGTCTATTGTAGGAAATGCAAAAATGAACATGTACTCGTGTATAATAAAATCTGTTAAAATATGATGGGAGCTTATGTAAACGGAAGCCGTTGATACATAATTTGACTCGAATATGGGAAGCAATGACAATATAATAACATTTCAACATTTACATTTTACAAAGGAACACTAATTATTATGAAATGTAATACGTGCTGAAAATGTCTGCATGTATAATATGACTATGTCAACAATTGATGTAGACATTACACAAACACGATAAAGGTAATCTCAAAGTGTATTAATCTGGCATAATCTAATGTTAATCAACCCTAACGGGGATTTTTCTTGACACGTGAATTGCCAGAATGTCCAATTTATTGCTTGGAACAAACTTTTCCAAAGTGTCTGAGTACCAGACCGTATGGAATAAGTGTCAATCTGCAATACTTGAGACTCATTTAATGACTATAGAGTCTCGATAAAAATGTCCACTGATGTTGAACCGTGTCTGTAAAATGCCAGTATTTTATCTCATTAAGAAGGGCTTGTTGTGGTGTTTTGTGATTGGAGAGATATCTATGAGAAGTTTCTGGTTGCAGAAAAGTGTACATCATAAAATGAGGCACGTGAAATGTATATATATCATTCATGTGTTTTATACTTCTTTTAAAAATATGGCGGACATTTCCTTTCGAAGAAAGCACTCTCGCAAGAAGGACAAATACTTGACGTAAAAAGGTGGTCCTTACCTTGGTTCAATGGGTATTCCGTTCTAATCTAAAAGTAATACATCTATTTTGGACATCATTTGTATAATATTGCATTTTATACATCCTGAAAATAAAAAATAACTTACCTGGTCTAATAGTCATATCCGTTTACAAACTGATGTTCAACATAATTATAAAACTCAAACAAATACTTACTTAAGTACAACATATGAACAAGTTTCTTGTGCAGATATTAAATAAGCTGATTAAAAGAAATAAATATTTATAATGCTAGATACCTAACAAATTTAATTATGTGTTTTTGTTTTTTACTTTTATAGATGTCAAAGAAGAAGCTTTATCACCATATTCTCTAGAAGGAATTACTATTGCCACATTTGTTAGCAAAAATAAAGTATCCTAGCATAAATCTTATAATAACCATACAATTAAATTCAAACAAGCAGCTTAATTAACACAATTGTCAGCTCTGTATAAAATCTTGAAGCATTTTAATTATACAGTGTTTAATAAACAGGATTGACATGTGCATTCTGCTATTTTAAATAATGGTTGCTAATGTTGTTATATAATGCCTTATGATGAAAATAATGAAGAGAGATCGCGATGTTTGATAGCTTTAATTGGCTTGCAAGTTTGATTTAATTTCTGAGACACTTTAAGAAAGCAAAACTGTCAGGTTCATCCAAATTGTTGATTTAGTTATTTATCACGAGATTGTTTTACTTCTTGATTAAGATTTAAGTTCGTGGTAACGAATATTAAGAAAGCAAAGCGCGCAATTAAAACCAAGATATTGTTCTAATATAAATGTCTTTTGAGCATTAAACGTTTAGATAATGTTCTATTACAACTGTCTTTAGAGCATTAAACGTTTTGGGATAAAGCGGTAAAGTTGTTCACTGATTTCAGTAATTAAGATACAAGTTAAAGAAACCCATGCGACAACGAGTAACGAATGAAACATAAATCACATTCTAGTAAGATCAGGGATGAGAACCGGAAATACAAGCGAGCATAATTAGAGCCGCGTTCATTATAGAACAAAACATTTCCTGACCTTAATCGAATTATATCACCGATGTTTTTGTAGTAACGGTAAATGGGTGTTACTTTACCTATCACGCATTTATTTGCTGTCGTCCGAGTAATTTTAGAAACAAATGTTTATAAAAAATGTCTGTTTTGTATGAGGGCGTTTTTTTTTTGCGATTACGGAAACTATAATGAAAAGCAATTGTGTTTTGAGTATTTGTTCATGGGTTTAGACATTTCTTATCTCCAGGAAAAAAAAGTTGACATTCAGCAAAGATATGTGCTTTGATTTAAAGGTCATAATGAGCTTGAGTACACGCAAGAGGTCCGTAATGATACATTGCAGATATTTTACCATACTGACACAGATATTTTACCCTACTGGCACTGTAATTTTACCATACTGGCACGGTTATTTTAATGGTCTGACACCTTGCGAGAGCTGTATGAAACACGTCTACTACGCATGGTGTGTGAACGTCTGTCTTAAGATATTTGAGCAGTGTCGCAATAATTGTGCTAAATTTACACGACATCGCAAAACCTGTCCAGATCCGGGAGGTATAAAAGCTGTGCAATGGCATTTTCCAATATATAGAGCCTCTCCTCACGATTCCCCTTACATATAAGTTCAGCAACTAATGTCATTGCATAAACCGGCCGCCAGTGCCTCGAAAGAAATCTGTAGAGTCTCATGTTACCTGAACTGAAGGGTGCATAAAATTTTCAGAGGCTTACAGCTGTTCCACGCGGGTATCGAACGCAACAGGCGCTTCTTATAAAATATGTATGATTTTCAACTTTAGAATGTGTACGAGTCCCGTATCAAATGTAAGCTTACACAAACATGCATGGAAGATCGTATGGTTTTTGCATCTGAATAGGAGCACCGACAGTCGTTAAAATTCATTATATTCTCAGACTTTAAAATGTAAATATAACTGTGGCCAAGGCCACTGTGTCGTGTGGTCAAACCAGGATTTCCAGTGTGCTTTATCACCTACAGGGTATTTTACTAGAACGTGGTCTGTTGTTTGTCTGTTACAAAAACGTTCATTAATACGTCTATGTTGCCATTTATTTCATCCTGTAAGGATTGTTACGTGTATTTTCTTTGATGGACATTAAACTTTGGTTCTTCAATTCCATCTTCAGATGAACAGGCTGCTGCAACCATTTATTCGTCTCTGGTCATGTTTGTTCATGATTCAGAAAGTTAATTTTATTTGTGGACAACCATTTTTGTGTTGTTTTTCAAATCGAAATAACACCATATTCCTTTTCTGAACACTATGTGGACATTATTTTTCGATGACGTCACTACTTTCGTCATAACGTATAGAAAATATCAGCGCATGGACATTTTGTTTTCACATAGATCGTTTTTCTTTTCGTTGCTTGCATTTGAGAAACTCTTCAGGAAGTGCGAGGTTAGAGCTCTGTAATACCGGTTTAAGCACTCCAGTCGGTCCATACTGGCGACTGACCGTTCCAAGGCGGTAACTGTCGGGTTTGCTCTTTTCTTTAAATGACTCATCACAAATTTGTTCTTACTTTTTGCTTGGCTTGCATGTGAAATACCTTTGTTCTGTGCCTTTTTCGGAGTTTGGTATATGTTGCAATACTCACAGGACTTTGTCATATATTCTTATTCATGATCACAACAATGTTACTTGTGCAGTGTGGCGGTCGTAAGAAATCTCCCCGTGCATGTAATCTATGTTGTCATTTAGTTCATCCTATAAGGATTGTTACGTGTACTTCCTTTAATGGACATTGAACTTTGGTTCTTCAATTCCATCTTAACATGAACAGGATGCTACATCCATTTATTCGTCTCTGGTCATGTTTGTTCATGATTCAGAAAGTTAATTTTATTTGTGGACAACTATTTTTGTGTTGTTTTTCAAATCGAAATAATACCATATTCCTTTTCTGAACACTATATGGACATTATTTTTCGTTGACGTCACTACTTTCGTCATAACGTATAGACAATATCAGCACATGGACATTTTGTTTTCAAATAGATCGCTTTTCTTTTCGTTGCTTGCATTTGAGAATCTCGTCAGGAAGTGCGAGGTTAGAGCTCTGTAAAACCGGTTTAAGCAACCCAGTCGGTCCATATTGCCGACTGACCGTTCCAAGGCGGTAACTGTCGGGTTTGCTCTTTTCCTTAAATGACTAATCACAAATTTGTTCTTACTTTTCGCTTGGCTTGCATGTGAAATACCTTTGTTCTGTGCCTTTTTCGGAGTTTGGTATATGCTGCAATACTCATAGCACTTTGTCATATATTCTTATTCATGATCACAACAATGTTACTTGTGCAGTGTGGCGGTCGTAAAAAATCTCCCCGTGCATGTAATCTATGTTGTCATTTAATTCATCCTATAAGGACTGTTACGTGTATTTCCTTTGATGGACATTGAACTTTGGTTCTTCAATTCCATCTTCTCATGAACAGGATGCTACAACCATTTATTCGTCTCTGGTCATGTTTGTTCATGATTCAGAAAGTTAATTTTATTTGTGGACAACCATTTTTGTGTTGTTTTTTTTAAATCGGAGTAATACCATATTCCTTTTCTGAACACTATGTGGACATTATTTTTCGATGACGTCACTACTTTCGTCATAACGTGTAGAAAATATCAGCGCATGGACATTTTGTTTTCAAATAGATCGTTTTTCTTTTCGTTGCTTGCATTTTAGAAACTCTTTAGGAAGTGCGAGGTTTGAGCTCTGTATAACCGGTTTCAGCATCCCAGTCGGTCCATATTGCCGACTGACCGTTTCAAGGGGGTAACTGTCGGGTTTGCTCTTTTCCTTAAATGACTCATCACAAATTTGTTCTTACTTTTCGTTTGGCTTGCATTTGAAATACCTTTGTTTTGTGCCTTTTTCGGAGTTTGGTATATGTAGCTATACTCACAGGACTTTGTCATATATTCTTATTCATTGTTTCCATTCTTGTTGTAACTATCAAATATAAGGTTTCTAAACGCTAACACAGGCAATTTACTTTTATCTGAACAGTTGTATAAGGTCTCTGGGGTTGTTTCCTTTGGTATTCAATTTATTCTTTTTATTAGGTGTCATTTAAAAGAAATCCAGGGACTTCTCCTTTTCCGGTACTACCCCGTTGAGTCTTGTTACTTCGATACCTACATCTACAGTTTCGGTATGACAGAACGTAAGATAAAATTGTCAGATCATAATAAAAACTTACAATTATTTATTGTTTGTTCACATAATTGACTGCTTATAATTAGGTACAGGCCTGAGTAAAAACCTGAAAACCTGTTTCCTAATGGCTGTTTTGACGCATCTAGTGTGTTGTATTGTTTTGTTTGCATGTCACCTATCGCTATCAATTTAATTTTTTAACTAATCTTTCTTATTCTTTTGCACTCGAGTCAATCAAGAAGTAACAAATTTCTTCTAAATACTAAGTACCACAGCGATTCACTTTTAAGTAAGACACAATGATTAGATGTTTGTCGCCAAGATTTCTAAAAAACAATAACATTCACAATTTATCCCGGATCGCTAGAGATTGAAATGACAACGAATATGTGTGTGTGTTTAGGAATCGGTTAAGAACTTGAAGTTCTGTTCCTTGTTGTATTGTGCTTTCTAGAAACAACCATTTCCTCGTGATATGTGGGATTTTTGTTTTGTAGAATATAAATTAATGTTGTACAGTTTACTACTTTGAATGGTTTCGAATAACAGACTGAATAACATGATATTTTGCTATCACCGGATAATTCAATAATAATTAGTTTAATAGAATAACAGTGATTACTAAACAATAGCAGAGTAATGCAGTTCTTTTTTTCTTTTCTTTTTTCATCTAGTCTTAAATATTCGTATCATAATTACGTTTTAGGTTGTAGTTGTATAACCTTTATCCAGTAAACATCTATCTTTGGTTGTAGGACTAACAAACAATCTGCTTATAAGAATGAATGGAATGTTTGCCTCAAATGCCATTTTTTGTTTGTTTGTTCATTTGAAGAAACTAATGTCGCATTTATTGCCAGTCATTTAAATAATATCTCTGACTCTCTCAATTCTGATCTATCGACGCAAGATATCGACCAGACCAGAATTTTAAAGGCAAATTCATTTCTATTCATTGCCAAACAGCAATGTCCAAGACTGTTTAATATTTGTTTTCTCTTTACAAAATCTACCAAGTGGTTCTTGCCAAAATAGTTATCATTTAAGATTTTTCAACAGATTGGCAAATCTGCTTTTAAAATAGTAAAAATATTCTTATTGTACTGCTTTAGCATTTCCACTCGAAATAACTTCCCTGAATTAACCTGTATTTTACATGTTACCAATGCTCACAGTCATTTCATGTTTTATGGCAACTGATGAAGAACGTCATGGTGTTTTCTAGTTTCATTGGTTATGCGTGGCATATAAAAAAGTTGCATTTTTAGATTTCAAGGCAGGTAAATAACACCGTAACTTATTAATTGCAACTTAATTATAAAATCAAATAAGAAAGTACGTTTAGGTCTCATAGATCATGTACACATCTGTTTTGACCTACAAAAATGTGCAAAAGCCGAGCTATGTCTCTAGTTATCTACGTTACACATAAAAATGTGTAATAACGGTAAGTGACAAATTTTGAATAATAATGATGCTATTCTGGGTCGTATTACCTTCATATTTAGCAACAGTTGTTTCCAATTTCATCGAGTTAACCATAGTGTAACGTCTGGATATTCTTCACGTGTTAACTGTTTCAACTACTTGTTAAGTAACTTTAAAAGACAGGATTGACACATACACTTGTTTATAATCTATTTGTAAATTTCTTATAAATTAGTTTTTTATTACTTAAAGGCGGTGTCAATATTACATTAGACCTTTAATTTTGCTACTGAATGAAAGGTAAGACTAACATATTTCTAAAAGTGTTTAAAGGGTATATTTTCTTTTAATAAAACATGTCATTGTTGTTTATTCTTCCCCAAATTTCACCAGTATTGTCGTTCGACCGAAAGTTTTGTTAAATAAATATTGCCGTTTAAACTGGCGAATGTCGATTGAAATTGTGTTTTGGTTAAATTTTGGTGAATATTTATTAATTTTATATAATGTTATAGCTTTATTTGAGAATAAGTGCGCATCATACCGATGCCGAGACTTATTAGATTCTCCTTAAAAGAGCATTAAGTCCATACTGCAGTGTCGTTCATAATTACCCGGGTTATTTCCAATATGAAAGGGTGCAATTTAATTTAAAAAGGCTAAAGAAATGGCCATACGTCCATTAGTGTGTGGTGTGTTTATAGTACAAGTAGACAAAAAGATACAGCATCAGTTAATGTCAAGAAATTATGCCTTCTTCAGGACGTCTTATGTTTGGTTGAAGTATAAAATATATGTACACTGTTTGCGAGAGAAAAACAGGATGTGCGAGGTTGGAAGACTCCTCATACAAAGTTAAAGCACCAAAGTTTGTTCTTTTGCTAACTGACAGTTCCAAAGCGGTAACATTTGGCTTTACTCTTTGTGTCGAATTTCTTGTTTTCTTAGTCTCGTTAGTCAAAAATTGTTTGTAAATGTATCTACTTGTAGTTTAAATATTATTTTATGGAAATCCTCATAGAACCTTTCATAGTTTCACGTGTTTCTATACAACACTTGGCCAATATCTGGCAGGGAAATCCCAAAACGTAACCCTTTTTTTTAAATGCACGAAAGATGCTGATGAAGAATTTCACAAATCTGTGCATGTGCCGTCTTCATATTTTGTTGTTATTTTATTTTATTTTTCAGAATATTTTGCATATTCAAGTAATATTGAGTTTCAGCCTTAGTTGCCATGTTAAGTTCTAGCTATATTTGAACATTATTTATTTATTTTGGTTTGAGCATACTTCACTTTAGCATTAATATTTATGTTATTTTGACAATTCAATCTGCATAAGCCCGATACTTATATAACCGGATTTAACATTCATTTGGCATACACATTTATGGTACATATACTATATTAATAATGCTGTGTTATCGTCGATTAAACGACAGTTTGTTCCATTTACATGATATTCAAACACGGTGGCGCAAAAGAGAAAGGAATCTTTTTTTATAATTCTAATCTATTAAATTTTATACGACGTGAATTGTATTGAACCGGATAGACAGGTTGTGTTAACAAATAAGAATATCATGCATTTTATTAATAAATTCTATACGTGATTTAGTTTTTATAGTAAAAAGTAGTGTGTCTTGTTTTCTTGGACGTTGCACAAAACATATTTCATCGAAATTAATGACTGACACATTAAATATGTTATTAATGTCTTGATGATTTTCAAAGTAAACATAATGTATATCCCCTTTTAAAATGTAAAAAGAGTTCGTGATATGTAAGTCAAACTATGATGCCAGTTTTCTTCAAGGGAATTGTAAGGTGTTATTTTTGGTCTTAATGTATACATATAGTTCTAAAACCTTACATTTCACGCAGTTATTTCTACAGAGGCTTTAGACACATTTTAAGAAAAATTGTAAACATGTTTTATTCGATTTAGAACTTAAACTTGCTTAGTATAGATTATTTCAATACAACTGGTGTTCCCTTCCTTAGCAAAGGTCGTATTTGAGGAGCACCTTTGGTATTCAGCAAGCTGTCAATTTCCTTTACTCATATTCCCTAAATTATAAAAGCATTTGATACACTATCATTTAACCTTATCGAAGAGACATTATACTTCTTTAATTTTAGAAATGTGAATTTATTAAATGGATAAAATTATGCTTGTATAATACAAGTACCTGTTTTCAACTTTTCAATGGTTTCTTATCAGAATTCTTCACAGTAAAGCGTGGATGTATACAAGGAGACCCTATATCCCCTTATATTTTCATTTTATGCACGGAAATATAAATATTCAAAATTAGGAATTCTAAAAATACTAAAGGCATTACTATCAATGGAGAAGATTATAAAATATCTCAGTTCGCTGATGATACCTCCCTCTTAATGAATGGATCAAATCAATCACTAAAAATGCCTTAGATACTTGGACAAATTTGCATTTATCTCAGGACTTAAGGTTAATTTTGATAAAACAAAGCTTATTTGGATAGGATCAATGAAGTACAGTACCAGAGCAATAAAAACAAAATGGAAATTAAAATGGTGTGAAACACAATTTACTGTATTAGAAATAAACTTTGATGTATCTGTTGAAAAAAATGCCGAATTTAAATTTTAACCCGAAACAACTTAACTAAATAACTTAATACTATACTTGAAAAGACTTCCGTATTGTTTAAATTCCCTCCCTTGAGCGGCCGATGATTTGTTTTGCCAGTCTTCGTTAGCCATTGGCATTTTCAGAGATGCCGAGTGATATCGGAAATTTTCAAATAAACGTGAATAGGTCCCGCGTACATGTATATGTCTATTTGTAAAGCGTCGGGAACCTTTTGGTTCAATCGAACATTGTTTTCACAGTTTTTTCTTGTGTTATTTAAATAAATGCCCTAATACTCAACAACTATAAGAACACAAGTTTGCGGCCTTACATACGTTAGCCAATTAAGGTAAATAAACCCAATCAAGTTCTTTATGAGTAATTAAGCTGTCTTTTAATTGAACCAATCATTCGTTTATTAGTGGCCTAGTGGGTGGGTTAAATCTGGAACAATTGATTTCTGGCATAAATTGGTCATCAGTTTGAAAAACAGCAATGGCGAATTTTCTTATAAATACCCATCGTAGTTTATCTACGTAACAGTCTCTCAAAAACTGTCTTCATTACGACTGTTTTTGCTTGCTGTTGTCTGTTCAGTTAAAATGAGTTCTAAAATGACAAAAGTATTTCTGTCTCTTGACCAACGTGAAACTGTTCTTAAGCTAACCAAATCAGGAAAATCAGCTCAGGCTTTTGCTGATCAGTTTAGGTGTGATAGAACCCAGGTTCAGGTAATAAAATGTACTTAGCTGCTTGAGTAAAAATGTAAAAAGTCTGAATTTAAATGACAAATACTGATGTATAGTATATAGCTGGATCATTTAGGGATGATATGCTAAATTCATATTCACAATTGAATTTATTTCTCAATGTCAAATGAATCTTTCTTTGAATGTGTGTGCACGCATAACAAAATGTTAACATAATTAAGACAAAAACACATGCATCTTTGCATAATTTGATTTCAGGAAAAATCAAATGTAAAAAGGGAAGACAGAGCTCCTGGCGGCTTTTGAGTCTAACGCGGAGTCATCCCACAAGCGGATAAAGTTAACCACTCCAGTCAACGAAGAACTTGAAGATCTACTCCAGAGATGGATTTGAGATGCAAACACAAGACGCATAGGACTAACTGGGGCTCTTATACAGGAAAGGGCTCTTACATTTGCCAGTCAACTGGATACGAATGACTTCAAGGGATCCAATGTCTGTTTGGAGAAGATTTTTTAAGAAAAATTTAATTGTTTGTAAAACAATGAGTGGAGAACGAGGTGACGTTAGTTCAGACAGTGTAAAGTTGTGAAAAGAACGCCTGCTATCTCTTTGTGAAGGATACGAGCCTAGGGAAATATTCAATATGGGGGAAAGTGGATTGTCTTTTTAAGCAGGGTAAACGCTCGGGAAAATGACTGTGCTGGCGGGAAAAACGCTACAAACAGCATAACTGTCGCTTTGTGTAGTAACATGACCTGAGAGAAGTTAAAGCCACTAGTGATAGGGAAATCAAGAAAGCCAAGATGCTTTAGTAGTGTAAAGGTTGACTCTCTTCCGGTGGCATATCGGCACAACAGCAAGGCATTGATGAACTCAAAATTGTTTGAAGAATGAGTTAAAGCTGTAGACAGAAAAATGAGACGCCAGAATCAGAAAATTCTTCTCTTCATCGACAATGCTAGTGCCCATCAGGAGCAAGTTCTTCAAAATGTAAAGCTTGTAAGATTCCCCCTAGCTGCACATCGGTTCTACAGCCTCTGGACGAGGGCATTATTCAAGCTGTCAAGCTGATGTTCTACAATCAGCAGTCCAGCAGTCATTTCAAGGATAGAAAACTCTACATTTTCAGGACCAGACATGCTAAAGGAGGTGACTGTTCTGGACACTTATATTGGCTTAATCAGGTATGGAACAATGTTGAGCCATCATGCATCAAGAGATGTTTTGACAAGAGTGGCTTTGATGCTGTCAAATGTCAGCCAGTAGAAGAGGACAATGACTCTGAAAGTGACGACGATGACATCACTGTAGCTCAGCTGACTCAAGCAGAGGCTGTCTATGGCCGCAAGATGATGGATCTTGTAAACAGCAATGTAGAATCAATCAACAATGATCACATAAACTGGGATCTTCCAGCGAATGAGCTCATTGCCATGGAGTCAGAATCTGACACAGAAGATGAGACTGAGCAGCAGCCGCTAAAGGAAATCATCTCTCTAAATGAAGCTAGGACATGTGTTGACAAGTTGAGGTCTTTTGCCACGGACAAAGGTCTAACAGAAATATTGAGGGCCACCATGGACATGTCAGCAAAGGTGACTGAGTACAGCCTTAACAACATGGGAGTTCAAAAGAAAATAACTGAGTTTATTAGGACAGACATTTACATTTGTAGAACATGTACACTACTTGTTTGGTGATAATTTTTAAATGAATATTGTTTAGCTTTTGTAAAAATATTCATGTTATATTTAGCATATTTTTTATAATGTTATAGTTAGAGTGTGTTGTTTTGTCTTGTTGTTGACTGTTTAAATCGAAACAATATGAAATATATATAGAAAAAGTACAACATATTAAAATAATAATAAAAATTAATTCTTAACCTTTTAATGTAGCGCATGTCAATAAACTTAACTTTATAAAATACTTTTATTAAATAAAAAAAATAAATTTTTAATAAATTTTTAGATAACAAAATAAAGCTAAGCAATTAGAGAAGAAAATAATATTAAATGGATTTTAAACATTTAATTCTACTGATACTAAAATACTTAAGTACGTGTATATATACATGTCTAAGGGTTAAAAACATCAAGCGGAAGCAGAGAATTTTGTTGCTTAAGAGCTTTATATATATATATATATATATATGTGTGTGTGTGTGTGTGTGTGTGTGTGTGTGTGTGTGTGTGTGTGTGTGTGTGTGTGTGTGTGTGTGTGTACCTATGATATTAATGCCTCCATGTATTTTGATAACATGCCAAATTAACTAACAAACAAAACGAACTATAAACTTTTATATCCATGCATATTTTACCTTACATTATAATATGCTGTAACAAAAATGTGTACTACTAATAATTATTGTAAGGCGGGTGCCAGGATGGGTCCCCGACCTGCCTCCACCTAAGACGGGGATAATAAAGGTTTAAAAATTATTCCTAAATTAAATAATATCTTATTCATAAATCACCTTTTGTGTTTCCTTGAGTTAGAACTTATTTCTACTTTCGCTTGTCATCTTCTTTTTATTTCAAGTCAACTGGAATAATTTTCTTGTGACGATCCTTGGGCAACTTGAGATTATATTCGTGTCTGATGTTCATGTTTGTTTTCATTTTACATATTGCAGGATAGAATGTGTGCATATTGAAACTACTCCACAGCAAAACTCGGCGGAGACACGGATAGTTGTAGTTGCACCCTTGGGCAACTTGAGATTTTATTCGTGCCAAAGTTCCATGTTTGTTCTCATTTTACATATTGCACGATGGAATGTGTACATGTTTTAAAATATTAAAAAATCTCAGCAGCATCACTATAGCTGCATAGGTCATAACTGGTGCCAAGTTTAAAAAATGTTATTTTAACATTACTTTATTAGTAATATTTATTTTGCAACAAGCATACTACTTTACATGTGCATGGTGTCTTTACCTTTGTTAAAACCAGCATTTAAGCAAATACAAAATGCAATTTAAACAGCAATTATTTTATGAGGAGAAAAAAATGCGAAGCACTAATTTACGATATTTACAAGTAATAAAGTCTCTTACATATAGCCATAGATAAATGTATCACCGTTTGCTCACAATACATTAATAGTTATGCTGCAAATAAAGTGTAGTTACAGACAATTTTCACTTTTTACCAAATCACCAATATTTGTGTATTTAATAAATAACATTATTAGTCATAATTACCACTGTAGTTTTTACATTAGATTTTTTCTGTTAATAAAAACTAGGTAATCAATCAGTTTATTTGCAAATGACATGTTATCTGTCATACAGACACTGGATAGGCACTTCTTCAGAATCGTTCCACCACCGTGATTTATGGCACGTCTAAAGTTGCCTTCGGGTGGTGCTCAGCAATGCTTCTCAAAGCCTCTCAGGAATAATTTCACTACAGTATCCCCGTCATCAACGTGGTGCCGCTCAGGTGTTTAAACTAGATTTGAAAAATAAGACGTTGTTTCTGCCCATATCTCCTTTTGGAAACGTTTTACTGCATTTAAAATCACTATATGACCCATATATATCGCTCTACTTTGAACTGTGAATAAGTACTTATACGTACGTGTAGGGCATACATTAGTTATTCCTTTTGTCAATACCACCTAGGTTGAATAGTGCAACGATATTTGAACTCTGCAAAACTAACAAAGAACTTGTAACAAGAATAGATAATGAACCACTGGTGTGAGAGACAAGAATGGCAAACTACTAACCGAAGATCAGATACTTCAAAATGGACAGAAGAAAATGTGAAAATGCGAAACATTGTCAAACAAGACACTAAAAGGCAAGCACTACTGTACTTAAACTTAATTCATTTCCGGAAGGCTTTTCACAGCATCGACAGAGAGTGACTCCGGAAGAACTTAAAGTCGTATGGAATTCCGAATCTTTCCATAGAGATCATCAAAGAAATGTACAATGGACGCAGTGGCTGTGTCATCAACAAGGGCCAGTTCTAGAGTGGTTCTCTGTAAAAACTGGGGTTCGACAAGGTTGCGTAATGTCTGGGCTCATTTTTATTTTTGCTGTGGATACGAGGAAAACAACTAGCGGAAGAACAGGTATCAGATTTTCCTGTCTAGAAAACACCAACATATGCAAGAAAAGACAGAAAGATTGTGCGGACATGCTGAAAGCATTGATCTCCAAATCGACACAGAAAAGACCAATGTGTAGAGATTCAACAATAAGGAATCCAGTAGTATTGAGATCAAAGTAAGAAGTGTCGAAGACGTGGCCATGTTCACGTGCCTCGACAATACAGTAAGCAAGACAAATAGATCAACTGAAGACATCAAGCACAGGCTAAGTCGAGCAAGGAACGCCTGTATCATGTTCAACCCATTTTGGAAATCAAATTATTACACCGAAAGGCCTATGATCATAATATTTAAGAGCTACGTAATGTCTGTGCTACTTTACGGAGGAGAAATGTAGAAACTGAATGAAAGGGAAATCAGCAGGCTGAAACTTTTTCAGGGAAAGTGTCTATGAAGCTCAGTAGCCATAAAATGTACTGCAAGTCCAAGACATCTCCAGCAAGAACGTGTAGCGCTGACGTGGACACCTGAGGGACAGAAACAGGGAGGTCGCCCAAGAACAACATGGCAAAGAAGCGCTGAGGATGGGCGCAAAAGACTAGGGTGGCAAACATGGAATGAAGCTGTAGCAGTGGCGAAGGACAGGGCGAGGTGACGGAGGATGCTTTCAGGTTTCATGAGCCGCCCATGGTTCGAAGAGGATGAGTACCTAAGTAATAGGACTCTTTAAGAGAGACCATAAGATGCGTACATACCTCATAAGCTACCTTCATTTGACACTGTATATTAGAAAATAAAACCAGCAATAACGCGTATATTAACATACGTTATGTTAAAAAATAATGAAAGATGTGTTTTAATAGCGTTTAACTCTTCTTATTCAATGACGATGCCGGTTAAACTATGTATACAATGTGTATATAATATATTTAATATGTACATTAAACGTAAGTTTCGTATCTCTACATGAACCTTTTATGTTAATGATATTTAAACCTGGTACTGAAAAGCCTAAGCTTTTCGTAAGATATCTAGATACTTACGGTTTCCATTTTCCTTCAATGATTTGTCAACAATCATTCTGTTGACCACACATCTTAAATATTATACAGTACTGAAAATCACGAAATTCCCGTTTCCACTCCGTTTCGTTTCCATTTCAGTTGGAAGCGTTCGCCGCTCCGTTTCCATTCCGCTTCCGTTGCGTTTCCAATTCGTTTTGTTCGCTTCCAGTGCTGCATTTCAAACGCTTCCAGCATTTCTATCGTTTCTTCCGTTTCTATGTTTCAAGCGTTCCATTTCGCTCCGGTGTGTTTGCAAAATGACGAAAGAAGTAAACATTCTAGGGAGAGGAAAAATTCTTCCATCACATATAAAGGAATCGGCAGTAGATTGTTTGCGACGATGATATGCAGTGTCAGCCACCCGGAGGGAAATTGCAGACAAAAAATACCCAACCAGCGCCTGCACATAATCCTCAAAATTCAGGGAGTGCGGTATTGAGAAGATGCCTATATAAAGAACATCAGGGTGGAAGGAATGCTAATCGACGAAAATCCACCCACAGACCCGTTACAAGGAAGCACACACGTCTATAAGTGAACATAAGTGCATACCTGCTACAGACTATATTTCTGTTATGCAAACACTGATCCAAAATAAACGAAAATAGTTCACAAACACAATTGCAACTCTGTCACATTTTTTTTGTCCAAACAGGGAATCACCGAAGATAGTCAAATAGAGCACAAATTAAAATTACAGCTGTCTAAACCGTTTAAAAAGAAATATAACTTTTTGATTCAAACATAAAACGAAATTAATATTGTGGTAATTTTGTACGACTTAAATACCATCGATGTTTTCATTGTTTAACGAGAAATCTCACGTTGATTATTTTGATTGGATATAAGTTATTTTTACGAATTTGTCAATTTGACGTTATTTTAACACCATAACTCAAAGCCCTTACCTAACCTACTTGTCTTCCCCAGACAAATATACAAACCAAAAATAACTTTCAAATATGGTCTACACACATCAGTATCCTAAAAAGTAACTTCTCTGTGACGTGTTAATCCGCAAAAAAGCGTAATGGTGATACGATCTTAGAATTCGGACGATGGCACACTCAATCTTTCAAAAAACTTGCCCCCCGGACGTTTGCCGTTTAACGTCTCGCCGACAGTAACGTGTAATATCCAATAATTTTAGGAAAGTTTTACTCACTACAGTCACAATTTATCGTTAAAATGATTATCTCATATAAACATAAACACATGCTGTTTTGCCGAAAACAGGCACATACATAAAGTCGCATAAAACATACAAATTTCTTAGAAAACAAGTGTGTGCCTTTTTTCGGTTTGCACATATGAGCGCCAATTAATGGCTGTTAACAACATTGTTCACGCACGTATAATATGGATTACATCACTGTCATTTTAATTTAACTAAGGTTGTAACAAATAAATGCGGTGAACAAATAAATGCGGTGTAATTTGGCGCGGAGGGCTCTCTGGCTAACTCTGCAACATCAAAAAAAAAATCTGGGAAACAATCGCCGGTCACTATCATTTGAAGTCTCCGAAAAGAAATATTTTTGTTTGAAATTGACCGACCCATTATGTCTCATAATACTGTGTAACATGATATCGATCGATAATTGTCTTCAAGCTGCCATTTAGAAGATAGAAACGGTGTGAACGTTGGGTACTGTTGAGAGATTAAAAGTGATAAGAACACGTGAACGGCGTGCGCTATGAAAAAAATATGCAACGTTATTGACGATTTACCTTCGCGGCATAAATATAATTTCTAAAGGATTGAGAGTGGAGGGAGGAAACTGAAATATGTAGTAGTATTTCAGACGACGCATGTTTTTACTTATATAATAATTATTTATATTTAAGGTATGGATTAACTACAAAAGAATAGGCGAGCTATTAAGATAATGCATTTGCAAAAAAAAACACGAGATTAAAATATACATTAGACTGTGTTCCTTGATGTGTCTTCTCTTGATTAACATTATTTACAAAATAAAACGACAAGTAATGTAGTATTGTATTTACTATAAGAAATCCCCACATCCACGTTTCCTCTTCCTAAACGAAAAAATAGTGGGGTGGGGAAAGGGTGCACCATTGTGGGTACTGCTAAATATAGCGTTTGGTCCTTGGCGGATATAATCCCCTTCGGACAAAATCCCCTAGGTATATGTTCAAGAAAACGGACAAAATCCCCTACATGACATAATCGCCTACGGACAAAATCCCCTAGTATAAATAATCCCATACGGACAAAATCCCCTACATAGAAAAAATAGTATTTATTGACAATGTTTATCATGAAATACTTCAGATTTTCATGATAAAAATAGCAGGAATTATGTGGACATATACAGAAGCACACTTAACTAAACTAAATAAATAGTTAAATAAATAATTTGGGTTTCCATTATTGATGTACTGGTCTTGTGTAGATTTTACAATTTATTTCTACATTCTGAAGTTAAATAAATATTATTAATTTTACTTTTATTTTAAATGTGTGTTTTGTGATCTTGAGGTTGATCATTATATTATATATTTAAAAACAACAACAACAACAAAAACAAATTTTGCAATTTCATTTCAGAGTTTAATAACAGGCTACACAAACATACAATGCACAATTTCAAACTGTAAATAAAAGCACATCACAAAGCACATAATTATAAGGAATCTACCTATTACTAGTATCATAAAATTGTCTATGCAAAATAACAAACTGTAAATTAAAAATCATCACAAAGCAAATCAGCACATAATTATCAGGAATTAGTCCTTTAAATGGTTATACAATGATTGCTATTAATTGTTATTGTGTTTGTCACAAAAATACATTAGTCCTTTAAATGATTATACATTGATTGCAATTAATTGTTATTAGGTATTTTAATTGCAATGTAACATCACTTTTAATCAATCATCAATTATATACTAGATAAGTGTTTGTCACTAATTAAAACTTAAAAATATTTTCTTCTGTAGATAAATAATTAAACATAATTAATGTACAGTTGTACTGTGTAAGATAGTAAATGTCACTTATACATATTCCAAATTAATATATCAGCTTTATAATGTATGTAGTAGGGGATGTGAAACTTAATACTTTATTTATAAAGTAAGGGATTTTTTACTTAGGGGATTTTTACCGTATGGGATTTTGTTCGTAGGGGATTTATGCAAGTAGGGGATTTTGTCCACCAGTGGAAAACTGATGTTGGGGATTTTGTCCAGGTATGACTAGGGGATTTTGTCCGTAGGGGATTATGTCCTACATTATGGTCCTTTTATGAGCCGAAAAAATATTGTAGACCTTAGTGTTTTGTCCTTTTTGTTGTCCTCGTGTATGTCAATGCATATTGCTCTTTAAAAGGTAAAGGTCATAAACCACACCACTGTCATATGGTGACATTTTCAAACACAGCTGCATAGCGGATGCATGTGTTCTTGCGAAGTGGAAAAGACGCTAAAACACGGTCACACTTCCTGTCCATTAGACAAACAAGGTGTCATATAACTGCCAATTAGCTTAATTAGTTTGGGTGTCTTAAATTTAGGGATTCAATTAGAGTAGAACTTTATAATGGTATGAAAGGGACCCACGCGCATGGAGAAACATAATATGAATTTACAAAACGATATATTTTAAATTAATACATTTCTATCTTTAAATGTGTACAAAAATTAAGTACCCGGTAGCGCTCACTTTAGACCACATTTTGGGATAGAACATTCAAGATATGAATGGGAAAATAAGCCGTAGCCAGGCGTGTAGACCCTCATTCAAATAGTTGCAAGTCAAGTAAAGTCAAAATTTGTATGCAAATTTTTAATCGCGGTCTACGAATTCCGATTAATCATATATACGTAATAGCGCATTATGGGAACTATGCATTTAGAAATGGGAATTTTGACACCATTGTCCAAATTTACAACATTGTTCATTATAAGATATATAACAATACAGATTAGAAGCATAAGAACATTTGCTTGACAAAGAGGCCAGATAAAATAAAGTACATTTGCATGCCCATGTAAATAAAGTAGTGATGATGCAAATGACGGTGATGCTGCTGCTGCTTCTGCTGATAATGATGACGGTGGCACCGATGCTCTTTATGATTATAATGTAAATTGTAAAAACGGTTACGGTGATGCTGATGCTAATGACGATTATGATGTAGATCGTGGTGGCGGTGATGCTGCTGCTGCTGCTTATGATGATGATAAGTGGTGATTATACATGTAATATGGGATCATGATGATATTCATGTGTGATTAGGTGAATTTAATGGCGGTAATGATGATTATTTCTTTAATATTTATCATGTTAATGGACGTGATATAAGTTCGTTTTTATTACGGTTGTTTCATTTAACTGTCAATCGATGATTGTATACGTGCACTATTTTGCAATCTATGGTTATTCAGACGTTGAACTTTAGGATCATACTAGTCATTGGCTCTGAGTGCCGGGGAGGATGTAATTGGTTCTTGATTGGGTCACAACTTGCAACAATGCATAGCATTGTTTGTTTGTTGTATGTTTAGTTGTTTTATGTTTTGGTGTTATATGAGATGTGTTACCTTCTTTTGGTTGGCGTTTAATTTCATTAATAGCTTTATTTTGTATCACGCAATGCATTCTTTGTAAATAAAAAATACTTTAATCAAGTGTGTTCTCACAAAAAATGATAGGCGTAGTTGATCCGGGAACAAACCATGCAGCTACAAAGTAATAAGTAATTAGCAAAAATTCAAACTCGGGAAATGCTGCGACATTGAGCGCGCATACGCGTAATGTCAGCTGTGTACACACTATCTTCATATGCCAAAATATGAAGACTAAGAATGTCGATTCAAGGCGGATGTTAAGTTATTCATTAGAATTAATTACAACATCAGTTTCGACAGAAACGCAATTTTATAGTTACATTGTGTGTTTCATCGCGCGGAGTGATTTTTAGTGCAATTTCTGTTTTGACGATACATGATGACTTGGACAACTTGTGCGGTTTCGGAACTGTAATGTACGAGTTTGATAAATGCGATTTTTTTATAATAAAGATTTATTTGTTATTTCTTTCTGCAGAGAACATATAAAAGCGCGTTTATGTTGACAAATTAAAGCCAGTTATTGTGTTCGTTTAAATTTATTTCGTACAAAGAAATGGTTGGAATGTTACAATTAATAATCGGGTAACCTAGAAACTTTTGAAGCGGTAGTAAAAATGACTCTACCGTTTTGAGCATTCCGATCTTTGCGTTTCTACCGTTTCTAGCGTTCCAAGCGCTCCGGTTATAGCGTTGATACCGTTTAAGCCGTTTCAAGCATTTTAAGCGTTTCTAGCGCGCCGTTGCATTTCCATTTCGATAGCATTCGGTTTCCGTTTTAACAGGAAACGAAAAACGTTTCATTTCCATTTCCACTCCGTTTCGTTTGTCAATTTCATGATTTTCAGAACTGTATACGATTATTGATAGAAACATATAAAACTCCGGCTTACAATGCCCTAAAACGTCTTACTTCACTGTCTAGCTAGTTTGTATTTCAGTGAGGAGAAGCAACACATTGTATAACAATAAGGCATCTTTCTAACAACTCATTAATCGCCATTAGCGTAGACTACAGACTCTTATGGCAACCATGATAGAAGATACGAACTTTTTGGTCTTAGGGCTATGCAAAGGACGAAAATATGTACCGTTGTAATAACAAAAACAATATGATTTATATATTTATATCACGATGAAAAAATGACAAATTATTTAGACCAATTTTAAAAGGGGTCCAACATAACATGTTTTGATTTCGTCTGACACAATTAAATTGTAAAGGCTTTTGTAAACAAAGGCATTTTATGTCACACGACACGAGATGTCCGATTATTTTTAGTTATATAGTAATTTAAGCTGAATCATGTCCATTGGTATAAGCAAGGACCAAATGGTATTTTCTTAAACTATTTTTTTATTTATTTTTTCATTTTGTAATTTTTCATTTTGAAAGTACAGACTAAGTAATGCTAGTCCCAAGACTGCGCTGCTTAAACAGTATAAAAATATCATTTTACATATATTTCTCATTTGTTACTCGTTTGCATATGTCTGCATGTGTTTTGTAATTAAATAACATACCTAACATTAAGCAAGAATACATTGATGTACATGTAACCAATTACATAATATGTTTTGGAAATTAAAATATAAAACAATGTAATGATGAAATGAATAATGGGGCTGCTTTATCAATCAGTACAACGTACGCTAACTGATTTGAAGTCTTTGAACGCGCCTTGTTAATTGTGTGTATATATGACCTGATGTTTAAAAGTGTATTTGTTTGTTTGTTTATTGGGCTTATCGTCCCACCAACAGTAATTCAGTTATCTGGAGATGGTGTCCATTTGAAGCAGATATAGTGCTGCCTTCACTGTGTATAGCATGCCGTGAACACCTGGCATGATACCACACCCAGTCACATTATCCTGACACCGGGCCAACCAGTCGTGGAACTACCTTTATATTTGCTTGAGCGTTAGCAAGGGAGCTATACCACTACCATTTTTAACGACTTTGGTATGTCGCGGCCCGGGATCGAACCCGGGGCCTCCCGTACCTGGAGCCGACGCTCTATCGATTGCGCTACCAGGTCCGGTATATATATTATTTTTTTGTTATATGCACAACCATTTACAATATCTAATTGAAGCATATGTATACAATGTATATAATAATAATAAAACACTGTTCAGCTTCTGGACAATCTGTAATAAAAGTAACAACAGTCAGGACACATTATTTTGACATACGGTGTCTACTTTTCATCACCGAATAGACTGTTTACGTCTACATTAAACTAGGCATACAAATATATTTTGGTAAACAACATTGTGAGTAAGCATTGTTCAATTTTGACACACCGTGCGTGCATGGCCTGGCCACCGTCAGCTGAGTAAAATGTCCTTAGACGCTCAAGTAATTTTATATGCAAATGCTGGATTTTATAGCCGTTTGTCTGTTACAAAATATGTGTGTAAATGTCTATTGTCTATTTAAATATTAAAATCCAGTAAATACCGGATTAGTAGGAATATGCGTACAGATTAGCACGTCTAGATACGTTCATAGCATTGTACAACAAAATATCACTTATCTTTTTTCAGTTTTAAATTAACAATTGTTTACAAATCCTGAGTTATATTCGAATACTTTAAACAATCGATGCTGTTTTAAACGTTGTTAACGTTGTTTATAACTTACTTCGTATTTTGCCAATTTTGGCGCGATGCTATTTTGTTTTAAAATATCGTTATAAGAATTTAGCAATTATTTCTTAATCATCAGTGCATATATCAAGACAATAAAATAAATTTAAAGCTTTTTACCAATGCTTTCTTTTTGATGAGCCTGACTCATTTACTATTGATTGAAAGTTTTTTATCTATGACCAAAGAGCCAGAACTGTTTCTGTATTCTGTTAATTAAATGTCACAAGCTCTGTTGGAATCTTACATTTATATTCAATCCGAGTTGGTTTCTCTTTGTCGTTCGTTGTGTTGGCGAAGGCATCGTATTGCCTGTTGATTAACAAAAGATTTACGAAGCATGTAGTCAAATTATTATCTGTTCCTATTTTCCGCAAGAATAATAAACATGCATAAGTAGTGCACCCATGAAATTGACGCCAAGTTGTATAGACAAGTTTTAGTAACTGCAAACATTTTAAAATGGGGATATACCTGTTTAAAGCAATTATTTTCTATATAAGAAATGTTAATACTTCAACGAGAATTAATATAGATTTTAGGTGTATGTGTGATTCTAAGTAAAATATCACAAGATAAAAAAGCAAACAAGTGATGACAAAGAGTATTCAAGGATGACTAGAAAATGATAAAAAGTTCCAGTGAGAAGTACCCAATATTCTTTTGGGGAAAACAAGATCCACAATGCGTGATTTCTGTAAATCAATCAGTCCGTTTTAATATCAAAATAAAAAAAATGTATATGATGTTTAAATATTAACCCATCTGAAGATTTCTTCGGATACTTGATATGTGCAATAAATACTAAATAGAAATATTTACGTGATGTATACATGTATACATGTAGTAAAAAGATGGCGGCATTTTACCTCGGTCATTGAAACAAATTTGATTAAAACAAATAAAAAAGCTAAATAAGTGAGTTAGTTTTCTACATCTTTTTTATTACCATTTTTAGTGTTGATTCACATTTTTTAATTCTGTGTTACTTCCATAGGGCATTGTTTAAATATGAAATCCCCAAATATTGATTTTCATATTTTAAAAGACGCTTACACAGTGCGACATATGTGTATATTGATCATTACATCCATTTTAGTCCGTGGCGTCAGTTCCAACGAGCTATTATATTGTTTATGAGAATTATTAGATGAAATGTTAAACTTGGTCATAGATTGTTGACAAGTATAGGGTAAACATTACAATGTTCATGTCCTGTTTAAGTATGGAACACCACCTTTTATTGTGTCCTCTGCCCATATTATCTCTTTGTACATAAACATGGACGCAATTTGTATTTTGTAGAAAGAACCGAAGTTATAAAAACAATTAATGTTCACAATGTTAATGTAGCAGTAAATCTACAACCTAGTATAGATAATCGTTATACTTAAATTGCGAGTTTCGTTAAAATGCTCCGATTTATCCATACGTATATCTGTACAAGCTGTACCCTAATCAAATCAGACAAAGTCTAAATAATTTCTTTATGTTATTTTTATTTACTAATGTTATTAATCACACACATAAATCAGTACATACATTTAAAATAATATCGCCTAGGATATCTAAACGTAGCAATTCCTGCAAAAAGGACGTTCTTACTTTAAGAACGCGCAGCCAAAATGACGTGTGTATTTACAGTTTCCTATACTTTCTAGGGGCAAAGTACTGTAAATACCTTACTATATATATGATATAAGTGACGATTTAAAGGCAGCAAAGTCGTAATTACATGACCCCGTGTACTTAAATAAACAGCGGTGTATATTTTGCCTGAGTCTGTTTAGGAAATTCAGCAAAGATTCCGTCTTCTTTGATTTACAAGTAAATGTTTTAACCGTTAAAAGAGCTAATCATTTTAAAGGAAAAGTACCTAGTGTTGAAACAAGAACCCGTGTTCTTTAACTATATCCTTTTGATAAAGAATATTTTAAGCATGTTATCAATGCTTTTTAGTGTACTGGACATTTCTTAATGAATATGGGTAAGGTCTGTTTGAAAACTGTACGAGTTTATGGTTTGAATTTTCAATTCCAATTCCATAACTTTAACCTATTTCCATAAGCACTCCAAACATATTACAGGCTAGTTTGGCTATGAACTTTTCAGCGCGTAACCTAAGATTGGGCCTATTGCGATATAGACACTTGAAAACAGAAATAGATCCTACAATGTCTTCTAAATATTAAGATATATCATATATACGCATAGCTATCAAGAAAGGTTATTAGGTGGACATGATTAACTGACTTAGTGTTGATTGATTGTCGGGTTATCAAGGGAAAGTAGGTCACCAGTCATTGTCTGTAATACTTTCAACACACTGTCAGAAACTTAAATTTATCATATATCTTTATAATACAGATTTGTATCTGGTGTGTAAAAACGATCAATCATCTTTTTTAAAGTTTAATAAATCATGGCCGTTGATTTTGTCTGTGGAATTTTAAAAATTTGTTGCTGTCTGCTTTCCGTTTTAGTTGTTTGTTTGTTGTTTGTTGCTGTTTGTTTTTGTTTTATTTACTTGTTGTTATTTTGTTTTGGAGTGGGTGTTTGCACATTTTTGTTGTTGTTTTGTTGTTGTTTGTTGTTGTTTTTATTGTTTTGTTGTTGTTGTTTTTGTCCTGCTACCGCCTATGACTGTGTGCCGATTAACTCTTTACCAAACACATATATTTTTCAGTCAGTACGACATGTGTTGTAACAACGCAAAACTATGCAAAGTAATCATTTAAAATGTTATTGTATGTATTACTTGAAATTCATGGCATTTAAATGTTTTAACAATTCAGAGATTCGTATCGATTCATTTCACTACAATACCAACTTGCTGTAAAACCTGCGTCAATTTCGAGCTTTCAAAGCTAAATTACATTCTAATCATTTTTTTAACTATGTACTTTTAAAATAAATTAGGAAATTTAAGTCCACCCTTTGATGCAAGATAGATTTACAAGGGGAAATAAAACACTCGTCTACAAGAGCTTTAATAAACATAAATGTTCAAGAGTATGGCTGCTCAAAGAGTATACCGTTCCTTTCTTGCCATCTGTTCTACAACATTATACATACATGCTTAAAGTATTACAATCGAGATTATTGATTTAAACTTTAAAGAAAACTGATTTATACAGCAAAGTTTTCACTTTGAGGTGTTCAATATACATTTGGCACAAAGTACCGTGTACCTGCGATACAAATGGTTTTACTATAGAAGTTTCTCCCATCATCTAAGTACCAGCCATTCAGCACAAGCATGTTTTATTCCGATAGTTGTGCCCTTTAACAAACTTACTTCAACCGCTGAGTATTGTATTTTGTTAGATAAAAAACGCACGGTTTGTTCCCATGAGAGGACGTTGTATAAACAAACTTTCTTCGTGGGGTTGTTGGGGATATAAGTATCAACTGAAAAAATGTTTAAATCGATCGTCACTTATTTTGTGTCGATAACACTTTGGTTTGTCATATAATTTAATTACTTGTCACAGATTTTGTGTTACTTTTACATTTGGCTTGCATGCGAAACCTTTACTTGTGCTTTTTATAGTTAAGACATGTATATGTTGCATTGCAATTAAAAGTGATCACGGAAACCAATTCGTTTGCCATAACGAGATTTTCAAGCAAATGTCGCCACACAAGCCTGTTTACTCTCGGTACAAACGCTCATTTGAGCATTATTCTTTAAGGTTTGTTCTTTTATTTCGTGTCGTTGTTCTTAGGAACCTTACTTTCAGTATCTGCTGTTCATAATTAACGACTTTAAAAGTTTTGTCCAAATGAAAGAAATATTATTCTTATTTATTTTTATGGAAAATACTTTCACAGAACAACAAAAATGTAAATTTTACGTATGTAGGGATATATAGTTGAATATTATGAAGACATAGGTAATTTTATTTACTGAAACCATTTTTATCTGGAACAGTCTAGTATTCAAAATTTATATTGTATGTATAAACATATTTTTGTATTCTCTTAAATACTTGGTCAATTACTGGTTAATACATTTTTTTTCATTACTTTATATAACGTGAACGAGTTAAAGATCTGCTATTATTTACTATCAGTAGATACATGTACCTGATATTACGATCAACAAGAGACTAAGCATAGAACTAATATATATAACCCCCAATTTCCACTGCTGTTTAAGCGCCCTTACTCACTTGGTTCTTTTGCTGAATGTCCGTGCCATGACGGTAAATTTTGGGTTCCTCTATTTCGTGTCATTTGAATTTGTAATGTGTGTATATTTTATTTCGTGCTTTAGCAGATTTCAGTAAATATGTTTAAGTGCACTATTATTTAAATTATTTTATTTTTTCTTTCTTTATTTTGAGATGTCATTGATGGATTATTTTTTTTTTTTAAATTTATTTCAAAATGGTTATCTTTGAGAAATCCAAGATAGTGCGAGGTTGCCTTGTTACCGTTTTAGGCACCTTGTACCGACTGGCTGTTTCAAGGCGGCAGCTGTTAGGTTATTTGATGCATTGTCAAGTCCGTCTCCGTTTCTGTCACTTCTCCATTGAACTTGCATTAACATGCATTATCTGTATTATTTTTTTAAATGTTACTTAATGTGTTAAACTCATAGGGACCATACGATATGTTCGTTTTCATCATATAAATATATTGTGTAAGGTTGTGAAAAGAATATCCTTCCACATGTAATTCATAGTGTTATTTACTTCATCCTATCAGGCGTGTATTTTCGCGTATGGGCGTACATTGGACTTTTGCATTTCAGTTCCCTATACCATTTGTATAAAAGGCTTTTTACAATAATACGCACTTCTCATCTACTGTTTTGTCTCAGAAACAAATATGTGATTCCTTTGACAATATGTTTGTTGTTGTATTTTCGCAAATCTATTTAATAACATTTTAAATTCCTCCTTCCCCGAATACAATGTGGCTGTATTGTGTTCATATAATTATAATTACAACGGTAAGTATATTAAGTATATCCTGCTAAGTTCATCATCGACATACTAATAGTTTATGTTGGTATTGCAACATGTATCACAATTTGATAAAGCACACGCCTAAGGCATTCACATGATAGTTTATTGTAAAGAACAAAAGTACTAAGACATAACATAAATAGAGTAGAACCAGCATTTACCGCAATTGAACTGGAAGTCAACAAATAGACCGACTGCGTGCTCAACTTATAGCTTTCTTCTATTGTTACATTGTATCCCCTAACATCCGCGTCTTCTAGAACAGCCTTGATAAATAGTGGGCATTGAAATCTCTGGCCTTTATCTTTGCTGGAAACAACTAATCCATCAAACTGCTGTTTGCATTTCTAGCTGCTTATTTGACTCTCTTCCTCGCACGTGTCTCTTGGCAATCATCTTCTGAGGGCTAGCTCACTTCCAACACATAAATAATGATATACATATTGTCTTCACACCATATCACAATGGCCGGCCTGGGGATACTTTGGACCCAGAAAAATATATATTAATCTTAAAGGGTGTGGCTGCCTTCTTCTTTCCTTTACAATTGTTTTTGAGTTTGATGCAGTTTCCGTCCTTGTAATATAATATTGTCGGCTCCTAATTATGTACTTAATATACGCCGTCTACCACGATGATGTTTCTATTTTTTTCAAAAATGTATTTTCTTTAACAATAATTAATTTTGTGTATATAGTATAATAGCAAAGAAAAAACAGTTATCTCTTCATAATACAATATGGACATTAGTTTTCAATTACGCCTTTCTTTTTAACGACGTCATAACTTTTCAAAGAAAACGTTTTCGCCTGCACATGTTTTAGACAATTAGATTTGTTTTATTTTTATTGCTTGAAATACTGTAATACTGCAAGAAGTGTTATGTTATAGCTCTGTTAAAGCGGTTTAAGTACCCCAGTAGGTCTTTTTTTCTGACTGACCTTCAATGGCGGGTAACTGTTTAGTTTGCTCTCTTTGCTGACTCATCATAGATGGGTTCTCACTTTTACATTTGGTTAGTATGCGACTGCCTTTGTTCTGTGCCTTTTCAAATTTTGGTATATGTTGCAATACTCATAGAACTTGGTCATACGTCCTTAATGATACAATGTATTTTGTTTAAGAGTTCAAATATTACTAAAGGCAGATCGTACGTCAGTTTGGATGGGACGAACGTATAAGGAAGACTTGTATGTGAGATAGGGTTTCTTATAGTCAACTGTTCTAAATGTAGAATCTACAAAACGTTTAACTCGGAAAATGATAACAAGTAAGAGTCTCTTTCTTTCTGAAAAGTTACCAAAGACATCAAGTAAAAATTACGTTGAATATTAACTTTAATCAAAGTTGCAGATACTTTTAGTTGTTGCTAATTCACACTGTTCACAGTATGTATGAAATGCAAAATTTTTACGAGGTACGAGAAAAAAGGACAAAGCATTAACAAAGTTGACGACATAAAGTTCTAGCTTAAGTCTTCCCATTACAATGATCCTCACAGAAATGTTTTGGGCTGTGTCGCCTGCTGGATTTTAGAAGCACACTACCCTGGCTTCTCGCGGTTTGTAATTCATGTCTGGGAAGTACGTGCAAATATATCTGTCTAAGGAGCCTAGATGCATCAGTTGAGTCCACGCATGCTTCAAATCAGATAAATATATTGTTGTGTGTTTAAACCGAAAGTTCATTGTTATATTGTGTAATTCACATATACATGAAATGCAGATTTTTAAACGAACAACGTGTAGGATTATTGCTCAGTGACTAGAGAAAAGGGTCGAAATGGGCTATCTAAAACTATATAGCACGCGTGTATATATGAATGTCGAACTATAACTTATTTTGAATAAATGTTCAAGAGGATATAAAGCCAAAATATCACCGATAACATGCTGGTAATTGAGCAGTTTACATTTTATATTGCAAGCAGCTAATTCAGGTTTCCGGTCATAAATTATTTGGAATTTAAGATTCGGAACACAAAAGTTATACTTTAATCAGAAAAGATACAATATTTTTTCTTTAAATTAAAATGCAGAAATCCCTTGTACTCAAACCGGGCCGTTGAGGTTTTCTTGACGAGAGAACTAATGGTACATATATAACGAATATGCGCATAAAACACAGTGTAAATAGAGTGTAATACAACTGTGTTTGTCTTTTGTTAAGATGCCCTTGATCGATAGGTTCCGAGTAATTTGTGTTACAAATATAACAGAGATTAATTTTAGTTGAATCAGGCCAGTAGTTTAGCAAACAGTAAAACTGTATAAATGTGTTCACATTTGAATGTTCTACAAGAATAGAATCTAATCATGTCCTTTCCAGTATAACGTTATATAACAAAACATTTGTGTAGTAACATAGTTTCTGCTTTTCTACTTCCGAGATAATATTCTTTGACAGCTCATTGCATCAGTTAATACTTTCCTCCTGGCAATTAGAAGCGCTATTTCCCTCAGAGGAATATTTGACTTTACAAATGAAGACAGGTGATTCTCGCAACGCACATTATACCTTAAAATGACAAATTGTTCAAGAATTATAAAGAACAACCTCAAATGTTTTCTTAAGATGTGGGTAACAAGACCGTGTCCTTTTTATTGTCAGCGATTTGAATTGTTAGGCTACTGAGCAATAATACTTGTATGCGTTGTTTGAGTAAAAAGGCATTCTTAATATAAATACACATTAACACATTTGCAGTGGTGGATATTATGTTATTGTATTAGAAATCGAACATGTTTTACTATACAGTGTACATGTGTATAATGTGTGTTGCAAACAAATGAAAAACATAACGATAACCAGGGAAGCATGCTTTAGATTGTTTTACAACCACGTTTGCAGTTTGACATAATTTTGACATCATATTTACGTTCGTTCACGAAAAAAGTCCTTAGTCAAATAAGCTCAGCCCTCCCAGCCAAACAGTAAAAATGCAAGCACTGTCTAAGACAATCTGTAGTTTATCGAGAAATACACGTAATGTTTTATGTAAAGTTCATTGCAGCGGTAAACATTAGAAATGTAAATATTCACAATTGAGCAGTAAAACAATGCTTACACATAAGACGTATAGCTTCCATGCAACATGCTCCATCACCTATGAACATTTCGTTGGCATATGCATTATCTAACCATTTTTCCGTTTTAAGAACAGTGTTACATACCAACGCTTTGCATAAAAAAGCTGACAATTTATAACATGTTTAAACATTCGATTTCATTGGATGATACTTACTGCCAAAATATTTTGCACGTTAATTTTTAAATGGCATGACCTTTTATGCATTATTTTATTTAATAACCTATCTTTAACAGCCTATCATAGTGTCATCAAGAAAGAATGCCGCAATTCAGTGACATTTTAGCTTCAGTTTATTTCAAACTGGTATGAATCATGATTTCCTGGAAACTTTTGAGATACTTTAGCATTTATCCCAACTTCATATACGTGTCATACATATTTAGACAATTCTTGAAGTTACTGTTATGCTCTTATTATTATATGCTTTTGTATTTTAAGTGTATTTTTTTTTAAGATAATAATTTCTGAACATTTTCTCTTTTTCCCTATCTACTTCCGACAAAACTATATCATAGTGTTCCGTTTAGTGTATCATTTAATTTAATTTTATTTTAGAAAAATGTTAAAAGTCGATGAATTAATGCCATATTCTCTTAGATTTCATGTACAGTCAACTCTCGCTATCTCAAATTTCAAGGGACCGTAGAAAATAGTTTGAGATATCCGGAGTTTGAGTTATCCGAATTTAAGGATAGTTTGTGTAAATCTTAAAAATCTTACCTGCTACACGATGACTGGTAATGACTGAAATTCCTTGTTATATCTGTCACTGTAAACTAAGTTTCTGCAAGTGTGTGTGGTTTGCATGTTTAAAGTGTTATCCCCCTCAGATTTGGGTCCTTCACTGGATTGCTCAGCTGCAAAAAAGTTTAATGTCGATCTGACTATCGTCCCAGTACTAAGACCGGGTCCTTCATCAGATTGCTCGACACTTTCTCGTGTCTGGTCTGTTGCCATAACCAATCTTATTTTTTATTCAATAATCAGTACGTGTATTGTGGGTAGGTAGTGGAAGAATGATAAAGTCACGAACGCGACCTCTCATTTTATTTACAAGTTGAGAAGGCCGTGTCAACAAGTTGTTGTTCATTAAATAAACTAATTAAATAATAATCGATTAACCTCTTCTCTAAATTACGTGACATCCTGATTGCCGATAATTGACGATAAAACTCGCGCCTAAATCTTCGCGAGTTTCACGGTAGGTGTGAAAATCACTTTCGTTGCCGTTTTGCATCTTATAGCAATTTGAAGTTTGAGATAGACCAACTGATTTCAACAGTTTTATACGTGTGGGGACAAAGAATCCGATAATTTGACACACTCGAATTTGAGTTAAGCGGAGTCGACCTATATAGAAACTATATAGACAGAACGGGATCGTAGAAAACAGTTTGACATGACCGGAAATTTGAAATAACCGATTTTGAGATAACGAGAGTTGACTGTATTTAGAAGGCAATACATTTTATTTTAATGTCACAGAAAACAACACCTTAAAAAGAAAGTACAGCTCAATTAAAATCGACGGAATATCTGCGTCCGTTGTGCTGTAAATGTTGTATTTGCCGTAGCACGAAGCGGTTATACTAGTTATTGAACTATAAATAAAACTAGCCTTATTTTATTATCACTATGCATAGGCACACACTAGTTAATTCGAAAGATAAACAGCTCCGAGACGAAACTTTACACACATATAGAAAAACGTTACTGCATTGGAAAGGTACGTCATCAAAACAGGTTTAAACAATGCTCTAATGCAACCTCTTTAATGAAAAATGGTGTCAACAAAAATATCCTGTCACAGAGAAACAAGTGACAGAACGCATGCGCAGTTAAGTAACGTATATAATCTACAAAAATACAGCAAGCCAACACGAAAAGGTAGTAATCAAAATACATCTAGACATTTTACAATATTGAAATGTGCACCTATACAAAATCCGAAAAGTAATTTTCATTATCAGTCTTCGAATAACTACTCTGGCATCGCCCACGTAACTAATCGGATGATTGTTAATGTGCCAAAAGGGAAATTCAAAGAATTTTAGGCCTTTAAAAATAGATAAATACTAAAGGACTGACTAATGTTCTGGGGTTATACGCGAATATTTAGGTGTTACATATCAAACAATAAAACACACAACTTACGGTCATTTCCACTGAAGTCTAGTTTAAGTATTGCTATTAAACAATCAGGTTCGTTAAAAGAAATGAATACACCGACTTAATGATGAAACAATCTCTCCTGGAGTCATCACGGTGACTAACGAAGGCCTGAAATATACTACATTTGTCAAAGGTAGACATAATGTTCTCAGGCAATCATCAATTTAAAGGAGGATTTAGTCCTGTCTAATGCATTCAACTATTACAGACTTCACGATGAAATCAGCTGTTAAGTAATTTCAGATCAACAGTTGTCTGACTGGTTTCCGAAGTAAAAGCTGTAATTAGTTACACATACTTTGTATAAACATACGTTGTTGCAGGAGGTGTTAGGAATAAGTGCATACAACTTGTATGTGGCAATGTTCTCCTCAAACTTGTCAAATAGTATACTTAATCAAGTGGGTTGGCACCACCTTTATATATTTGTGGAGAAAATGTTCAATAAATGTACAGCTATGTCATCGTGTTTAGTATACTGCATATGAAAATAAAATTATATTAACAATGAATTAATTATAACATTGATATTGTACTAATGCACTGTATGTGCTAGGAATGGAAATTTGCACAGAATAGGCAAAACGTGAAACGGTCATACGAAAATTGCTAGAGATATTGACATTTAAACTGCCACTTTGAATTTTATTAAAACAGCATATGTTTATCTCGTACCGTAAGAAAGTTATAATTAAAGCTACACGATTTAATCATAACAAATAGAAGCAGTAGTAGTAGAAGTAGGAGCAGGATAAGGAGTATAATAGGGTTAGAAGTAGTAGCAGTTGTAGTAGTATAGTAGTGGTAGTAGTAGTAGTAGTACCAGTAGTTGTACTAGTATAGTAGTAGTAGTAGTAGTAGTAGTAGTAGTAGTAGTAGTAGTAGTAGCAGTAGTAATAGTAGTAGTAATAGTCGTAGTGATAGAAGTAGTAGTGGTAGTAGTATTAGCGGCAGTACTAGTAATAGTAGCAGCAGTAGTAGAAGCAGTAGTAGTAGTTGCAGCAGTAAGAGATGTGGGAGAAGTAAAACCATTGGTAAAAGTTTTACAAGTAGTTGTTATATTTGTAGTAAAAGAAGTAGCAGAAATAGTAGCAGCAGCAGTAGAAGCAGAAACAGCAGCATAAGCAGTACAAATAATAGTAGTAGTAGAAGTAAATGTCTAATGTACGTAAATAAAGTGTGTTCATTATCGTTCCGCAGCTTGCCTTCCTTGTGTTGATAGCGTGTGGTCAGTGTTCGTTTAGCGTGCGTGCTGTGTGCGCTTGATAGAAAATAATATTTTATACCTTTATTTATTTTATTTATTCAGCATGCATTCAAACTTCTTCGATTTGGTGAGATTTTCTCTTGTTGTTCAAGTTATAAAGCACCAACAACACAGTAGTTAATCTTTTTTTTCTATATCTGTTCGGCATGTCGTGTTCTTTATATTGTCAAAACAATGGTAAATTTTACTTTTTAGGTTTTAAAATGTGATGTCATCATTGTTATCCGTCTTAATGACACTATGTGCGGGATGAAAGGAAATATGCTTGAACTCAACAAAGAAAAAACAGAGATTATCTTATTCACATCGAAAAACACCAAGAATGTTAATAACATATATGTCACCACCCGAGGTTCGATCACAAAGCCAGCAAGTTCTGTACCAAACCTCGGGGTTTTATTTGACTCAAGAACAACCATTGGAAAATCATGTTAATGCCGTCAGAAGATCATGCTTTATACAACATCGGCAAGTAGGACTAATAAGATGAAATTTGAATGTTAGTGCAACGAAATCCCTTGATAACACGTTGGTTAAATCAAGACTAGTTAGACTATTGCAATTCATTGTTGCCAACTCTTCATAAACTACAATCAGTTCGAAACACAGCTGCTCGAACAATTAGTAAACCCCTCGATACAGTCATATCCCTCCAGTGTAACAAGAACGTCACTAGTTAACAGTTCAATACAGAATTAAGTTTAAAATGGTGAATGTCATCTTTAAGGCATGGTTAGTCTCCAAACTTCAAGGACATGATAGAAATATATCGACCTAAGCACTTTTGAACGTAGACTGTCTATTAAAAGAGTACTTTATACATGTGGTATGAATAATAATGATAAATATAATAAATATAATAATAATAATAATAATAATAATAATAATAATAATAATAATAATAATAATAATTTATAATTATTTTCTGTCTCAACATATACTTGTAGATATTAGTCCTGCGGACTTTGAAATATGGCTGGTCAACACTAACTAACATTTAAATCTTTGAATAGCAACGTTTGTTTATTAAGGTGCTTTGGGAAAGGAAAATGATGATGATAATGATGATGATAATAATAATAATAATAATAATAATAATAATAATAATAATAATAATCATAATCATAATCATAATCATAATAATAACTAGAAATGTTGTTGTTAACAGACATATGCCCCCGAAGTCATGTTCAGTAAAGCAAAATGTGTAATTGTCATGGAGGTATTTGAGTTATTAAAAAGAAAATAGCATTAGATTAATGTATATTACCATGTTGATTATTTTTATCTCCCTTATTTGTTTTCAATCGGCAAACACGAGGGCCATGATGGTCCTTAATCGCTCACCTGAGAGAACGTACTTTTAGTAGGCT